>VDFB02271358.1:613406027-613445713 GCA_007258455.2 Sequoia sempervirens
TGCATACCAGTAAATATTATATCATCAATTCAAAACCTCCACACCTTAGATTCTTGAAATGCATATATATATATATATATGTTTACCTTTTATTTCAAATCGCATCAAACAAAACATGTAGTAACAGAAATTGCCCAAATATTACCCAATAATTTTACAAACTCACAGGAATAAAAATACAAATATTAAAATAATCATTATATAAAGACATTAAATAAATATCATTTTACAACAAAATATATTAACTAAATGTGATTTTCTTTTAAAATTATAAATCAAATATATATTGTAAACAAACCTCTTTATATTTATATATAATTACAAACATATATTCAAATCTTTATCTTTATATATATATATATATAATAAACCAAAACATTTAATTAAATTTATGCATATAAAACATTTAATTTAATTAATATATATCTAATAAACAAAACATTTTAATTAAATTTATGCATATTAAACACATTGTCGAAATTATAAGATATCATAATAAAAGCAATATATGTTAACATTTATTTCTCATATATATATAAAATTTTCATTTCCTCAAAGACTTTCAGACGCGAGTCCCAAGTAAAAAAGAAAATTCATTAAATCATCCCCAGAAAACGAAGCCACGGACTTGCAATAAACACCGAACTATACATATATTTTCAGTTTATATTTATAAAAAGGTAAAACAAAATAAAAGAAAGTTTTAAATTTACATCGGCCTTTTTTTTTAAAAGTAAATAAACCAACGCAGCAACTTGGAGGTTCTGCGGACCTCCCAACGGGAGGTACGCAGCCCCCGTGACTGCGTACAGCAGTCAGGGCTGATGTGCGCAGTCCGGACTGCTGTGCGCAGTCTGTGAACTGTGCACAAACCTCGGTGGGTGGTACGGCTACACCGTCCACTCACCAGTAAATTTTATTTATATTTTTTTTAAAAACTAAATTTTCGTTCCATGCAAAATAAACTTAATTAAATTTCATTTTTCGAAATAAATGCCCGACAGTTCGATGCACGAACTTCCTTAACCAAATTTATTTTATAAAATCATTTCACGGATATTACCAAAATATTAATTTATTTATATAATTTTTATTTATTGATATTTTGATATATTTTAATCTGTACAATATAAGTACGAAATCCAAATCCAGAATATATAAATTTCACAGGCATGTTTTATTCCAAAAGTTTGACAAACGGTAGATTTTCCATAACATTTTAAAATTATAATTATATTACTTATATATATATATATATTTTTTAAGGATATTATATAGGAATAAATACATATTTTATTCAGTAAGATATATCTAGTACACAGAGTACACAGAAGCAGCCACTACAGATTTTAAAACAAGACAGATTATAAAGAACTAATATATGTAGGTATTATTTTTATTTATTTGTTTATTATTATTATTATTATTTTTTTTTGTTTAATCCTTCAAATCTTATAATATAAATAATAGGAAAAATAAGATTTTCATTTCAGATGCTAATTAACCCTGGTAAATAAATTCATCCCATCATGCGATGATTTTTATTTCAAATAATCCATTTCCCTATTAACTATATTGAAGAATTTCAAAGAAAGATTTTCAGAAGTTTTCAACAAAAAGGGTTTAAGGGTTCATACGAAAGCATTCCAAAATCACAGAACTTATTTCCATAACTTTTCAAAACACATCAAACAATATTGTTTTCAAAGTACAACAGAAATAGTGATAAATGACAGAAGATAACCTGGAGTCCTTCGTCTGAAGAAGAAACCCTTCTGAAACCTCCTTTCGAATTCCTCCTGCAGCTCCTTCTCGATCCTATCTATCTTCAATCAGTTATTTTCTCCCCAGTTCACAACCAAAATTTCTTTTCTTTTATTTTTCCTTTTTAGTTTTTCCTTTTCAGATCCCAGAACAACAGAGTAAAAATTATGTGTGAGAATAATCTTTTCATAAAAATAATAATAAAACAAAATAAAACTCAATAAAGCTTCCCTGCTTTCTTTTCTCAAAAAGCTTGCTTCCTATTGGTCCTTTTCAGCTTTTAAAAGCACAAATTTATCTACAGTTTGTAATTAAAATAATTTATTTAAACAAGCTATTATCTATGCAAGATTTGCTAAATTTAATTTTAACAAAAAGATATTATTTAATTATCTTTAACAATATTTATTTAATTTAATTATTGTCAACATTATTAATTAAAAATAATTATTTACTCTTTTAAATAAATTAAATCACTTTTTAATTTATAATATATTTAAATTTAATATTCGACTAACACACAATTAAATCAAACAACTAAACAACTTTAAACCAATATCATATAAAATAAGGTTAATTAAATAAACATGAACTATAAATCAAATGAATACCTCAACACTTACACTACACAAACAACAAGAACGAAAACCATAGTCATAACACGACTCACAACAGACGACGACTTGGGATGGGGACGCTTCCAAACCTACTCCCTTTTTCAACATTTTTACCCGTTGGGCTAGTTTATTGCTCGCCCTGTCCTGCCGAAGCAGGTGGAATCGAGACTTATCCTGCAATCCTGCATCCAAGCAAACGTCAAACAGCACATGCATACATATATATATAAAATCAACATCCTATCGTGAGAAGGAATCGCAGTGTAGCAGGGCACTCGTGAACAAGTGATGCTACCCTGTCCTCTCATCTAATCTACTCTAACAATTACAATGTCAATAGTAACTAACATTTCTAATCCAAATAGATCATAAGATAACATTATACTAAACTACTGCATCATAACTAATTACTAACCATTGCATTATAAATTAACAAAGAATTCAAATCACATGATCATAGAATTATCACATTGACATATAAAACATTCAAGAGAAAGCATTACCTAATAAAATAATCCAAACCCTACATATAGAGTATCATAAATCACCATAAAAATATTAAATGTAGCAATCAATTAAATTACACAACCACGCATACCAAAACGATGAATCCATCACCAACACAATCCAGTATCACACTAACATATAAAGCAAACAATAGTAGTAAATAGTATCAAACACATGGGGGTATTACAAATTTGGATTGCCTCATACTCATCTATGGACAATGTTGTAGGAGATGCAGGGGGAGTGGGAAGGTGATCTATTTCGTCAATGAATCCTATTTCATTCCTCATCAATTGCTCTTGCATGGCTAGACGAATGGCGAGACTAGAGAGAAGACTTGTAGATAACCCAATAGAGACCTTCATCCTTTCCATCGTGAGGTACAGTACACTTCTCCTAACGAAATACCCAAAAGTTGTATACTAGGTTGTGATGCCCATAAACCTCCACAAAGCTTAGGAACACAACATTCACGAAGTATACAAGAGAGGCCTCAACACCAACGGATGAATAGATGTTGGTTCACGTCGGGTTCACCATAAATGTAAGAGAGGGGGGCCACCATGTGCAAGGATCTAGGCCATGGAGGGCCAAGATGTAGAAGGCTTCCCTAACTTACTTCAACTAAATGGGGCGTTAGGATATGAGGATGAGAATGATGAGAACTATAAAGTACTGCAACCACTCTACAATCTTGATATTTGAAATGAGGATAGGTGAGCTAGTTTTTGAGCTCAACACTATATCTTGAATAGCTCTCCATCCAAAGACAAAAGCATAGTACCAAGATGACACCACAACGCACTGGCATCTCTCAAGTGTGTTGGTGTATGTACGACCAGAGGACTGAAATTACAATTTGAACTATCAGAAAATAAGCTAGCAACTTCTAAAAGAACAAAACAACATTATGAAATACGAGAAGTACAAGCGAATGTGATAAAGCAAATATACCAAAGCTAGGGTGACGAGGATGATTTTGTAGAAGAGCCTATTTTCTAGCTAGCTCCTCCAAAGAATGTTCACCTACATAGAAGAAGATGAAAATTTTGGGTGGTTGTATAGGGTTTTGCCTTAGTCAAACCCCCATTGAGGTGTTTCCACCTCCATAGACAACACAAAAGCACTACAAAATAGTAATTGTGCTAACTCAACCAAGTGATAAAGGAAAGGAAAGGGAGCTTACCACCTCCACCAAGAGCACTCAAGGCTACTTGGGGGAGAAAATGAGAGTACTTGAGCCTTTGCTACAATGGTGTTTCTCCCAACTTGCTTTACCAAAGTGATGTATTTGCTGCAATGAGGTGTAAGAATGCTACTAGAAAGCTTGATAGTGAGTTCAAGAGTGTGAAGTTGAATGCTTGAACTTGTGAAGAAGCTTTAAGGAACCTAAAATGCTTGTTGAAGGAGTGAATTTGAAGGAAAGATGAAGAAAAATGACCATCTTTGGGTTGGTTGGCCAAAGGGGACGTTACAACTTGACTCCCAATGAGAAATGCAATACCTCTATAGGTTCGGCCACAAGAATCTGCCAGGGACATAGGTGTGTTGAGCAAACTTCTACATGCCGCGTGAGTGTCCCTAACAAAAATGCCTCCACCGACACTCAAAATAGGGGCCAAGTGGGATGCGAGCAGTGGGATTAGGTGGAATTAAGCATCTGAACTTGATTTTCTAATGTGGGGGAGGAAAAAAGGGGAATTTAGGTTATGGGTGCAATTTCACTCCAGTATAGTTTCAAATCACCTTACATCTGGTTTAACAGGTATGACGCCTTGTAAAGTATCATCCCTAAAATCTTCCTAAGACATTTTCCTTGTATTATGTCTGACAAATTCTTTACCCAACTCACCTTATTATTAACTATGTATACTTGCTAAGTACTTTCTTGTGCTCCTCTTGCATGGAAGCAATGATATTAGGCATCATTTTGAGGCATTTTGTCACAAAAATTTGGGTGTTTGGGTCTAGGAATTCTCATCTTGCATACTGTCTAATGTAGTTGTATAATTTATATTTTAACACTACCCATAGCTCCCATCTAGCATAGGTAGTGATAATGTTGGTTATGCCATCATGTCTAGCTTTGTAGATGTCTAATACATTTTTTTGGAAGATTCTATAACTATTTTAAATAAACCTTTTGTGTGTATGTTGTTGCCAATGTCCTTCATCATAGCGAAGGTAATATGTTAACAAATCTGTGTGCTTTGTCTATGATTTGACCCACACTCAAAATATATATACCTAGTCTATATCCTGGTATGATTCTTTGGTGCCTCAGGTTAATTGGTAGGCAACCAACATGGGCGCAAAGGTCAACCACACAAGCTTAATGATAAACAGTATGTGATATGCAATAAATTTTACTATTGAGTGAAGATTCACAACCTCATTCGCCTATGTAGTTCAGTGCACATTTGATCTTTTTCTTTGGTTGGAGTTGGTGGTACTATTCTTGTAGTATGGTACATATCATAATTCAATTTATTTCTAATGGCTCTATTCAAAATGGGGTTTGATATTCTTATATATGTGGTTTTATCTCCCAACACCGTACCTTTTTATTTTTTTAGACTGGAGGAATCAGGTAGCACGACCCCTATAAACTACAGTGAACCTGGTAAATTTTTTAACATGACTGTCAATGTTGTCATGACACACTCTCTGGTACCATGGGGGTGGAGGATACTAGACCTCATGACCAACCTTCTACAATAGGAAAGATTTAGCCAACTGAGCTAGGGCCCCCACCCCTCCCATCGTTGAACCTTTGCTATTGTGTTATTTTTGAAATATTTTGATAGTCTTTTATATACTGATCTTGTTTTGAGTACTATGTAATTCAATTGTGTTTGGCCCTTTTCTTTTAGTAATCAATATAATACTAAAGTCCAACATTGATGGTTATGTTTTGAATTAATGATTGATGAAAATTATAGTATGGTAAATATTTGATGCCTTATGTTTAATAATCATTAAGTTTAGGTTGGTGTTTGATTATTTATGGTATTCAATTATATACATATATATATATATATATAATACTATTTTAGGAAATGATATACTCTAGGTTAATTTGTGATATTGCATTGAAAGATAAAATAAATGTCTAGAAACAATGTATGATTAAATATTGAATACTAGTTGATTAGTATGTTTTTAAATTATAAAGTTAACATATATGTACATATATTTAGATGAGGAAATGAATATTTAATATATTTTAAGTTTTAATATATTTATTTATATATATGAAGGATATTTTATCTTGAATTCAATGGTTTTGATAAGAAAATAAATTGGAAAAATACATAGCAAAAGAATTTAACTAAATCTCTTCTTTTCATTGATTGATAAACAAGTGTTACTTGAAATGTTGTTAAGTCAATTGATAAACAACTTGTTCAATTAGATGAGGTAGAATATCTCTTGTAATTAATGAATGTTGATTTATTATAATTATAATTGCACCAAAGTGTAAATGTCCCAATTACATAAGTAAAGTGATTAGTGGTTTTTACTTGCAAGAGTTGGTATGGGGGCCAAGGATTGGTGAGCCTACCTGGGTAACCTAGGATGGGAGTTGACAACCTAAAAGGATCCACATTGGGTAACCCATATCAAGCTTGGAGTTTTTACACGAGCTTTATGTTGTTTCATCTTTTCACTTGTTTTAGCGTCAATTTCAAAATCTTATCTCATTGATTTATTTAAAATCATATTATTTTCCATATTTAAATTATTATCCTTTCATGTTAATAAATTATCAATTATTATTAAATTCAATTTAAAACAATACTTTTAACAAAAAAATTAGTTTAATTATTTATTAATAGACCACATCTATGACAATAATCCACTAAAGATCAATGAGCTCCCCAATGATCATGTAGTATGAAGCATAGTGCATAGCTACAAAAGTTGCATGCTCTCTACCTACTTATTGATTTGAAAGACAAAGCTAAGATCTGGAAGATGCTAGTGTGAGTTTGTGGAAGACCAAAGTGCGGGCAATAGCAAAACATGCATGTCCTATTAATGAGAACCCTAAGTTCTAATACTACAAAAACATAAGAGTAGCAATACAAAAAGGAAAAAAGGAGTTGATTTCAATGAACGATAGGTTGTGCCTCTCCATTTTTTATCATTGGTGATGTGATTTTTAAAGAACTAATGTGTCGCTTCCTCTTCCACCACTCCCCCTTTCATTACTATCTATTCAAGATTTCAATTGCCAATCCCAATGGTCATGGTGAGTTGTAACACTAGTAATCTAATCACTACCACTAATCACTACCACCATAACAACCAAGGAGGGGGACGCCAAAATAAATGTAAAGAATAAAAATGTACACAGATGGATTGATGACAACCAACAAGGACATCAATTTCTTTGAAATAGTGTTAATGTTTACAAACAAACATTCTTCTCTCCACAATTGAATATGCGTCTTGACGTAACAAACATAATAAAATAAAAATAAAAATCATCATTTAGAGAATGATATTTAGATTGGTCAAACATAATTTTTTATTTTAATATTTTTCAAAATTATAAGTTACTCATAAAATAGTTATATATGTCATTTCATATTTATGAGTCATTTTGTTTAAAAATTGATTAATAAATAGAAAAATATGTTAAATAATAATAATAAAAATATTTATTTGAAAACTAGACATTATTAGCTATAATTTAATTTTAATAGTTTAATTTTTGAAGACTTTCAAAATTAAATAACCAAAATAAAAAGAGTATGAAATCTTCACATATAATTTATTACTAGCACATTATACAACATTCTTTCTTAATACTTTTGTAGGAGAGTAGCTAAGGTTAATTGCTTCCGCATTGCATAACCGAATCACATAAATTCTTTCCAAGTACGTAGCTAAGTTCATTTGCTTCCACATTGCATAATCAAATCACATAAAACGACAGGACTAAGGAATATCTTCATCCTAAGAATATAGTGGGTCCCTCATAAGGTACAAAAAATCGAAAACCACCTACCTTCATTGAATCAATTCTTTAATTACAATTCTATGAGGGAAGTATGTGGAAAGTTTTAAACCTACTGCATAGGGTTACTGAAAATGTAATTAAACTTAGTTCTCTTCCTCGACATTTTCGTTACATTGTATTACTCATAAAGAAATGTATTTATTATTATTTTTAAAGATAAATCTTCTCATTAGCATGATCAATATTCCTTTATTTTCCTTTTCGATGATAGACTTCAATATTGTAGTATGAGCAAATTTTATTTGCTAAAATAGTCTCTTAACTAGCATAAACACTTTATATTCCATGGTTAACATGTTCAATTTGATATCAGCACCTTTCATTTAATAGATTAGTTGTTAAATGTTTAGTAAACTAGATGAAGCACATTATTCCTTTCAGCAGAGTAAGGCCAGCACTAGTGAAGAATCCTTACTTACCCTCTTGCGAACAGCCATAAGACACCGTCTATAACTATTTGTTTGATTACGAGGTTCAACCACACTCGTCAATCTTTGCTACACCAGAATTAAATCTGAGTCTAATATGTTCCTTTTCAATCCTGTTGCTACTTATTTCTTTACATACTTTATCAATTAAAAGAAGAAGAAATAATGCTAATTTGTAATGGAAAAGTGCATAAAATTCCAACGGGAACAAAATTGCCAAACACGTTGGAATTCAATAAACTCGTCTTAAAGATATACTTCCTACATGGCCGTCCATACATTATCGACGTCATTTAATAGATAACCATCGTTTTGTTCTCGTGGGGGATGAAATCCAGTGAGTAGGACTGATGCCAGCTCATCCCTCTTCAAGCGTATGTTCGCAACTTGTTCTTGCGTGGCTGCTAGCTGTGCTTCCAGTTCAACAATTTGCTCCTGCAGCTGATGAAGTGTCCTTGTACACCCATGCACGGGGTCCTCCACCCTTGCTCTCGCTTCCCTCACCATACTATTTACTGCATCTGCTCTCTGAGATTCCTCAACATCCTAAAATACCACCACATCAGAACCATGAATTCCCAATACTTAGCGAAAATAGGGTCAGCAAGAAAAATATAAAGAGTCTATACAATTACTTGAAGCATTTTTAGGACGTGACTGGTTCCAAAAACTCTGTGTACTAGGGCAAACTTTTCGGGGTCTGTAGATGGAAAGTGGGGAGCCAGCAAACACGACTCTGAACATTTTTTTCGATTCTTCTTGCAGCCTGCGCAGGGCTTAGTATTTCGTGTCGCCATGTATGCTCCTCAACACAACTTTGAGATCTCTGCAGTAAAAAAATAGTGAATTAGCACAGGTCCTTCTCAGGAGGAACATAGATTTGATATTCTCCAGGAGCCAAGCATGCACCCTATTCAGTAGCTAAAGGATGTGCACTTAGAAATGCCTGTGAACATAGACTTATGATGCCCTAAAAGGTCTTAGATCTATAGCCAGAGATATCCCAAGGGCTTGGGAAGCCTCAAACAAGCTCAAACATTGTAAAATATGAAAGCGAGGGGATTAGAGGAAGAACTCGACAAATATAATCTCAAAGTGAATTTATTACCTATCTAGAGAAAGCGAAACTTCATGAGTTTATAATGATATTTTGCAGAAAAGACGAAGAAAAGAGGGTGTTAATGCCAAGGAGAGGATGTTTCCACAGAGAATGGAAAAGAAAGGGAACGTTGGGTGGTCCAACTCTGCACACGCATTAACTTTAATATGATGAAAGTGGACCACGGCTTTGGAAATACGCTGGGTACAGCTGTAAAGAGGGTCTTAATTGCAAAACTAGTATATTTTACGGTGAGATAATAAGCAGTCTGTTCAAACGTACAAAATCTCACGCAATATAGAAGCGTTTTCTATAGCAACGTTTTGACCGTTTCCACGAATGAGTAGTTGGACACATTTATTTGGCACAAATGCTAGGCAGATTCATGAGTGTGTTCCAAATTCTCTTTGGTTTTCTACGTTTGTCTATCCTACTACACCCGTGCGTTTAGTTCATGTCAGTAATTAGGTTTTAATCTTAATTGTCATATATTTAATCTTTGATTGTTCTAGATTTTATATCTTACACTCAAATATGACCTAGAAAAATGTATATTATTGGAACCAGTTTGACTTGGTCTCTTATGTTTGAATTCTTGTAAGGATGGTTATGCGATAAAAATCTTTAGACAATATCTTAAATTGATGGGTCAAGTTACCTTTGGTTGTAGTTAGTCTTTGATAGGTTGGAACAAATATTTAAAAATAAATTCATCAATCAATAGAAGTATAAAGGTGTGTCCCACTCTTTTATCTAAGAGGGACACTCAAATCAATATTTTAGTAAAATTTTCGCTTTCTATTATTTATAGAAAGCAAACTTTTAAGAATTTGAAGATGATCTAAACTACTAATCTTTTAGGTTTTAAATTTAAATTTTATAATTTTTCTTCTTTTTTTTTTAACTTTTTTTATTAAGTTATTTCTTATACTTTATAGTTTTTCCATGAGTGATATATATGTATATATGTAGCTTTGTAAATTGTTTTTGATTAAGAAAGCATGGTTAATGGGCGTTGATCCAAACAACATTTTGTAACAGGCTTCACAACCAGCAAAACAAACCAAAACAAAATAATAAAATAACCCTACAGGCCACCCACAAAGTTGAAAATAGAAGCAGCCCAAGAACAACAAAGCAACTAGTAGAATAGACCAAAACCTGACCTATAGGCCACCAGCGAAGTAGTTCAAGCACTCGAGCTTGAACCCAACATTTTTCCTCCAAAGGCTTGTCAATCAAGACAGTGTTCGTCTTAAAGGTAAATATCTTCCTGTGTTGCACCTCAGTCCAAAAAGAAACAAAATTAAGGTTTGAATCTTTCTGACAAGAAGGGGGAAGCCCCTTCAGAAAAGAAAACGACTGGAGTAGCGAGGACAATAGGTGGAACATCCAAACCAAAAATAGGAGTAGCAAAAAACTATGGAAGAGACTACATTATCTAGAATGGGAGCAGCAGGAGCCTCAAGGGAGGCAACACACACAACAATAGGAACAACTTTGTCCAAAATTTATGCAACAATGTCCATAGAAGTGGTAACATTATCAACAACAGTTACTTTCTTCTTAGCAGGAGGAAAAGTAGGCTCAAAATCCTCACCATCAGAAGAAGATGAATCATTCGGGTACACTATTAGATGGTCCTTGAGGGTATTCTTCCACCTAGTAGAAGAAGAAGTAGGATGAGAGCTAGGAGAGCTATCACGAGCCAAGTGTCTAGTAGAAAAACGTTTGTAGAGAAATGGGATACCCTCATAATCCATGAGCTAAGACCAAGAACAATCCTTCACTTGGAGAACAACCTCTCCAAGTAGCGCATGAGATAGATCAAACTCAACAAAAATATGAGCATAGGAGGTGTGCATATAATTAAAGGAAGCATCATCCACTTTCAAAAATCTACCAAGAGCATTACCTATAACCTAAAGAGGAGAGGAGCTCCAAAACTATAAGGGGAGATAAGGTAATATCACTTGAACATGCACAATATCAATGGGTTCCTTCAGGGGATTGAAGGAAGGAACCAATGGCCTCAAAGATAGGGGACGAGAATCCCAAAACTGTAGACCTTGATCTAAAATAGATTTCTTATCCTTAGAAGAATAAAAGCCAACAAAAAAAATCCTCTAGGAGAAGGATAATTCTTAATCCTACCTCCCACCAAGGGTTTCAAGTGCTTCACTATCCATATATTTAAATCTAGGAGAGAAGGCCATAGACGACATAATCTACAGATTAAACCCATTTTGAAGAAATAATCAATGCTCTTAAAAACCTCTTGCCCAAAGGAGACAATAGGAGCAATAGAGGAACACTTCAAAAACCACACAAAGCTAACCCATGCAACATTTGACTCACAGAATCAACAAAAAGCTTAGCACCCCTAGAGGGAACAGTAGGAGAGCCCACAACTAAACCCACAATAGGAGGTACAATTGAATCCACAAATATAGGTCAAGACAAACCTACAACCAGTCCACACTCTAGTGAGACAGGCTACAATGCAGGAGAGCAGGAGGTAGGGGAGTTGTAGGAGATCCATTTAGAGTCGACATTCAAAAATGTGCTTGGGTGGGAGAACAAAAAATCCGTGAGTTGGAGTGGGAAATTACTCATATCATATATTCATTAGCATCATAAATTTCTACTCCTAAAAATTTCACAGACACCCTTTTTTCTAATAGGTTTAATTATATTAATAATTTATTGATTTTAGAGCTATATTAGGAAAATATATTAAATTCCTTGACATCCAAAAAATTTTGGGAGAAATTCACCTCATCAAGTGGATGGCGCCCCTGACCTAAGGGTGACCTATTTCAATAAATATTATTTTGGTGTCGATCCTTTGGTGATTTAGAAAGGATGCAAAGTTAGCCTATAATCAAAATGATCAATTGGGATGCATATATAAATAATTTATCTTCTCATTTGAACAATAGAAGATATTATGATTAATCATGCACTATTAGGCTCTTATTGTGAAGATGTATATGAGTTATCCTTTACATTCTAGCTATATCAATCTATTGTACATTATTGACTAACCTTTTGCAAGTATTCAAGCAATTCAATCATCCCCCAAATAATCTTTTTTGGCAACTTATGGTATGTATAACACTTTGATAGTTATTTCATACCCAAGGAAACACTATCCATTTTCATTTATCATTACAGTCAATAATGGTTTATCTGGCCTCTTCCAACCTAGGGATTCCCTCTTTACCATCATCATTTGGTTTTCATGGAGATAGAAATATCAAAATGTGATTTGACATAGGCAAGCCCTTATACAACATAAGCTTTCCCCCTCCTTTCATGTGTGAAATGAAGACCCAAAGGTTTCGTCAATAGAAAGCTATAGGAAGACACATATAGCATATTGTAACATGTCATCTGAAGTTTGTAGACCCTAAAAAATACCATCTCTGGTTAACGGGTCCCTCACCTTTGACACTAAAATTCATGCTCAATTTTATATGCAAGTTCCTATCTATCACTATTTCTCATATCTATAACTATTTCATCAATTTTTCATTTCATCTATGCAATAAATTGCATTTTTAGATCTAGGGTTTATGTCAAATAAGATAATTAAAACACACCTCAAATTTCCTGTATTTGTAACTCAAAAGAACCAAACCCTACCAGATTGGCTCTCCTTTGAGGTAGCTAGCTAATCATTAAAACCCTAGTTGGTTTTTGTTTGAATGAAGATGCAAAAAAAAAGTTGATCCTAGTTAATCTAGTAGTTAGGTCTAGGATCACTATTTTTAGTCTACATTTTGGTGAACTTGCGATTATCCTACCCTTGCAATTTTTTGATTTTCATAGCATAAATTTTAGAGATTGATCAAAAACCTAGGTTATATCAAGGTTTTATTATTGATTTATATTTATTTTATTTTCAAAATTAAGCATATTCAGTCTTTGTTTCTTAAACATTAAACACCTTGGTGGATTCAATTTTAGATCAAAATTGTAATATATTTTGAATTTAATTGTAAAATTTCAAATCTAAGTTTATTAGTTTATATGGATTTACGCCTAAGTTATTTCATTCCAATTTAAAAATGTTATATCTTTACTTTAGGAAATAAAGCATTTGAAGAACTTTATTCCTTACAAAAATATAAACATAAACATATTCCTATACCATTCCACTAGAATTTTTCTCTTGTTAACACCTCCTACCTCCCGAGGTCACTCATGTGTGTAGTTGATTTCATCCACCAACTCCTTTGAATTTTTAAAAATCCCTCATTCATGCTTGCATGTGCCTCTAATTATCAAAATATGCCATAATGATATTTGAAAAATCTATCAATTCTTTGACAAGGGTTTTATGAGAAAAATACCTACAAACCATTACATAATTGTATATGCTTTGAGATACTAAAAACCCTAATTTATATTCTAGGTAACCCATCCCTCTAACCACTTAATTTGACTTAATTTTTTATGGAAAACCTTACTATGTGATCTTTTCTTAGATCTGCTTCTGATATATGGTATGTTGTCCCAAATCTTCTAGATTTTACTATGCGTTACTAGTTTGGCCACAATTCACCTAAGTCATATAATTTTCCTAAAATTTATTGTTTCTCCCATCAAAACTGATCAAAATATTATCTAACCTAATTAGTTATCCCTGAGGGACAATAATGAAATTATATTTCTTTACTAAATTTTGTATCCTCTCAAGATATTTCCCTTTACTCCTCTCTAGAGACATCCTAAATCAAAGAAATCATCATTTATCATCCTTCTCATGTTCCTCTAACTCAAGCTATTCCTTATCTCTTTAATGGAACTCCTTCAAAAAATATAAATCTCTAGGTGGGTATGTGTAGGATCATCATGGAAAAAATAGGCCCTTAAGTGGCAAAAAATTTAGAAAAATCAGAGTTAGGCAACTTGATGTAAAAATTTGAATAAGTTATCTATATTATTTCAAAAATATGTAAGAATAAAATCTGTAGCAAATTGAATGTAGTTTCTAAACTACTAGGTTTATTTAAAAAAAATTGGTGAAAATTTAAAATTTCAATGCAAGAATACTTAAATTTCGGAAACCACCCTAACCACAATAAAATGATAATTTTTTATAAGATTTTAGATATAAGTAGAGGACTCGTCCATGTGATGCATATTTTTTGTAATTTTTTCCAAGTAAATAATTAATTATGAATTTTTATTACAAATTTTAAAAATATAAAACTCGTATGTCTAACCACCTTAACTTGGTCAAAACTTCATAAAATTTAATTTAATTTTTTAATCCTATAGTATGCAAAACATAGAATGTGATGCATGTTTCAGATTCAAAAATGTGATATTGTTTCAAAGCTATAGATGTTTTTCAATCACCATCGATTAGGACTTTAGTCGTAATTCAAATAGAAAATGAATAATAATTATTTATTAAATTAAAAGTAAAGAATAATTTATATTGGTGGAAAGCTGAAAATATCCTTTAAAAACCCTTTTTGTTTCATCAATTTTGGGTAAAAAACAAGTTGCCAGCCACATGAGCCATCATATCAGTTACATATCACCACTTTTTGGCCCATCATGATCCTGCACATACCCAAGTCATATCCTAAAATTTGTAAAAAAAATCACTCAAAATGACAATATAAACTAAAATATGTTGTAAAAACAACATTATCGTGTAGTTTCTTACACATAAAACACTCAAAATAACAAACAACCAAAAAATGAAAACCTTAATTCCATTTTCTAAACCATATCTTATCCCTCCACAATCTATGGGAAAAAAGTATGACCTTTTTGAGAAACTTTGTAATACTTAAGCTAAGATCTCTCCTTGGCAAGTAATTCAAACTTCACCCTATACTGTAGAAAAAAGGCAACTTGCTTGATTTGGGGAATAATTGATGATAAATTAGACCTAATGAGGCCTTGATTTGGTGTTGTGAGGTGTTTTAAACATCCAAACTAGGTCTTGGACCTTGGCAAACTGAATAAAATGCATTTAATGATTTCATGTGAAGGTGTTGTAAAGTGTTGTAAAATAATTTAAGGACTCTATAGACTGAACAGACCTATCTTCCCTCTAATTTAATGATATAAAATGTATTTAATTCCATTATCACATCAATCTAGAAGGATTTTGAATTAAACTTAAGCTTAGTCTAGTGTTGTAGTGTGTCCTACACATTCACATTGGATGTTGTGGCTTCCTAGGGTGTGTGGACCTCATTTTAGTGTTGTAAAGTGTAATTAATTTCACTTTCACATTGAATTTCGTGTCCCAAGCCCTAATTGACCTTCACATCATCATTAATAGGCCCCTATTAACCCATATTGTGCATCTTGAGGCAATATTTGATGAAATAATTGATAAAGTCACTATATAAACCTAATTTTCTTATCTCCTAACAATCCAGTTGGAAAATGGACCCCTTTGGGACTAATTCATCATCTAAGGTGAATGAGTCCCTGTCATATTGGACTAGTTCACCCAAGGTGGCGAATGAGTCCCATTTGGGTCACTTTTGAGTTTTGAGCAAGAAAAAATAGGTTTTAATTTTATTTTTTCTTCATGTCAGCTTCGGGATCCAATCAACAAGAAAATTAGGAGAATTTCCTATAAATACAACCTTGTAAGCCCTAATTCATAATCTCTTAACTCATTCACACATATTTTATCATTCATTCATTGTCTATCTTC
Organism: Sequoia sempervirens; assembly: GCA_007258455.2. Taxonomy (NCBI): domain Eukaryota; kingdom Viridiplantae; phylum Streptophyta; class Pinopsida; order Cupressales; family Cupressaceae; genus Sequoia; species Sequoia sempervirens. The sequence continues at coordinate 613,422,169 of VDFB02271358.1, forward strand.
TCTATCAAGTCAAGCAAGCTAGGGTTTCATCATTGCAAGTCATCAAGATAGCTACCTAAGACATTCAGGGGAAAATTCTTCATGTTTTGCTGCAAACATTCAAGATCAATCTTCATGGAAAGGTATTAACTTCAGTGTGTAATACTTCATTACATTTTTTCATTATTTTAGTTGAATTACCTACAAAGGGGTTTGACCAAGGAAAACCTTCATGCCCTAACATTCAACATTTATCCTTCTCTTCTTGTGTTTTTGCAAATTTAGGTACATTGAAGGCTTGTAAATCATTAAGAATCAAGTTTCAAAGTTGTTCAAGTCATATCTTGATTAGCAAAGGAAAAATATCAACAAAATGTCACTTTCAAGTTTGGAAATCAAACTTTTGGAGGTGGGCACTTCTTAGGAACCGAACTGCAAACTAGAGACTTCAGTTTCCACCTTTGGATTTTCAAAAATTAAAAAGTGGACTCATTCACCATGGATGGTGAATGAGTCCCACTACCAGGCTTGAACTAGGTTTTTTGCAGTTTTGGATACCCATTTGTCTAAAATGGCCTCTAGAATAGTTTCCCAAAACTGAGAGTGATTCACCCAGAATGGCGAATGAGTCCCACCAGGCCTAAAAATTAGCATCAATAGAATTCCAGAAGCCATTTCTAGTCTCCATAAAATTCTTAGGTGCACACTTCCAATTTCATCCATTTCTATTGCAATTTGCATTCACTTCTAGGTATTTTTGCATATCACACTGTGTTTTCAAATATTTTATATTTCTTAAGTTTTGTATAAATAATTAGTCCATTTTATTTTATTTTTGTACTTAGATCATTAAATTTAGGCATATATTCATTGTACTTACATTAATTTGAGTGAACCACCTAGATTTTGTCTCAGTTCTATCTCTTTCCTTTAGGTGAAAAACCCTAATGGAGCTAGAGAGTCATAGCAGTGTACACATAATTATCTATGGTTCAAACCCACCTATTAGGGTATGCTCTAAGAGGCTTTTCAGAATATTATGCTACCATCTTCTAGTAAATCAAATGATGTAGCAACCTTATTAGATAGTATGGACATATAATAAACTTAGATATCATATTCCCTCAACAAGAATTACTTCCTCCTAAAAATCGAAACCAAACTGATGCTCTCATGATTGTTGTCCTCATGAAAAATTATGTAATTATGCATACTCTAATTGATGATGGATCATGCCTTCTTTTTTTTAATCAAAAGCAGTAAACAACTTATATTTTATATATATTAATAAATATTTACATATTGGTGGTTCAGGCAGACATACTCATGGGAAAGAACCAACAAGAAAACCCCCAGTTATGGTATCAGTAACTATTTTATATAATTTGACATAAAGAACAGTATGGTCATTTAGACTTTTACAAAAAACTATTTCCTTCCTGATACAACATAACAAAATAATTGACTTTGACAGTACATTTGATCATTCCCATTTGATTCCCAAAACCCTATTAGAATGTACAAACTACATATACCACCATCCGTATTCATTACCCATAAATTTCTTTCCCATGGAGAGTGTTGGACTAAAACAAGACCAAACATAAAAAGATACATATTTTCTATCAACTCTTTGAAGGCCATTAACCGAACTTTACTCTGATTCCACATATTTTCCTTTACGATGATGATCATAAGATGTGATTGTTTTGTTAATATCAGGTACATACGGTAAAAAAACTTCCTTTTAATAGCTTGTGAAGTGGCTGGAAGTTGCAAGTCATGAATATAAATATGGATTCTCAAAAAATAAATTTCATGATATTTTCTTTTAAAATCATCAATCTCCTGCACAGAAACAACAAACTTATATTTGTTAAGAGCTTGATATAGGTGCATATATGTATCATGCATTGTAGATAATAACATGCCTTGAAAAATCTTTGCATACCTCCTTTTGTGATACAAGAGGTGCCTTGGAAATAAACAACCAATCAAACCATCACCCAAGGTGAATTCATACTATTGTACACTATTTAACAGAGCATCATCTTCCAAATATGCACTAACAACAAACTTGTTAGCTATAATTCATAGAATATCAAAATTTTGGACCAAGTCCAATATATTTGATAAGAAAATAGAGAGAAAATTAGCAAGGAAAATTAACCTTTGTAGCTCTATGTGTAAAATATCATCTCCAATGATAGCTTTGATGCAATTTAAAACGAATTTACACTTAACTTTGAATACCATTTGCAACCCCTCCTTGTCAATGCAAGTAGAGAAAGGTTCCTCCCATGATTTTACCTTAATGGGAACTCTGTAATTACAAAATTTAAACTTTGTTAATTCCATACTCCTGAATCCTCCAGAATGATAAACTCAGAGAAATAAGAACTATATGAAGCAAATGAACAACGAAAATAGTTTATAACCATTTTCTCATGCTTATTCACACGATGAAAACATTGAAAAATACACCTAGTAAGGATAGCATGGGTGAAGGATATCCAAAGATACATTTTTATAACCAGCTTTTCAGATTATAGTACCATCATTGTACCATCTATGCTGCCAATGGCTTTGGAAACAATTCCTTTCAAAAATAGTAACAAAATACCATTGTAAATTTTCAATTCTTTTGGCAGACAAATTTAGCAATGCCACTAATGCTATTAATTTTGATATCTTCAAACCACGATATCCTTACTGGATGCCCAATGCGCCACCTCATTTGTACATTTTGACAAAGTTTGCATAGTAATTCGAAAGAGATACCTTAGCCAATTGCAAACTTTCTTAACAAATGTGTATATAGGTATTGCTAGTGCCTTATTAAGCCACAACACCTGAAGCTACATATTTCATCGTATGGCTCGAAAAAGAGAATCAATACAAAATCCTGCAAGCTTATAATCACAAAATCATCAGTAGTACCAAGATCATATAAGCAATGAGGCAATAACATGACAACCAAGATGATGCAAGCTAATCAAAAGAAATATTTAAATAAGACCAAACTTGCTCTAATTTTTTATGCCTTGTTTATCTTGAATAACTAATTCCATCAGATTTGGGAATGCCTTTATGTTGATATGAACATTTGAGTCCTTTAGATCATTTTGTTCACTACTCATCACTGTTAAATAATCTGCCATTTTATTACCTTCATGGTATGTATGTGTAATTATTGACCTTTCTAATTTATCAAGTAATAACCAAACTTTTCTAAGCACATACTAAAGATTCCAGTTTTGTATTCTCCTCATCTTGAGAGCAATGATAATAATTAAAGAATCACCTTCAATATGCAGTTTTGAAAGCCCCCCTGAATTTCCAATTCCAAACCACGAAGTAATGCTTGTGCTTCAACATAGTTATTTGTAGCATTAGACAAGTGAAAAGCATATGCTGCTAGCACTTCCACTGCCTCATTTCTAAAAAATACATCCACACTTGAAAGCCTTGGATTTACTTTAGAGGCTCCATCAAAATTCAATTTCACAAATCCCTTTTGTGGAGGAAACCAAGTAACTAACACTCTATTTACTTTTGTAATATCATTTTTAAAAAGACTACCATCAAATGGTAGTTTAATGAATTTCCAATTTTTTAGAATTAAACTGTCCCAATTTGTAAACATAGAGTTTATAAACTTATCCCTTTGGACACAAGTATTAACTCCCTTTGAAATCTAGCTTTCTCTATTTTTAACATTAGCACTTCAATCGGTGATTTGATCTTTCTGAAAACCCTCATATTTTGTTCCCACCAAATATTCTAGATCACAAGAGCAGGAATGATGACCCATATGCATGCAAAAAAAGAGGATCTAAATAGAACTGAAAAATCTTGAAATAGTTACCAAATTGTGTTTGACAAAGGGAAAGAAATTTGAAGTCTACTTTGGATAAAATTCCAACACTGATTAGCCACTATGCATTGAACAAACAAATGATCTACTGTTTCAGGTTCCAAATCACATAAGGGGAAATTGAAAGGATCAAAAATTCCTAGTTTAACTAGATGATTACTTGTTAAAATTCTTTTCTATAATGTAAGCCATGCAAAAATACCAGCCTTTGGAAAGAATTTATTATTCCAACAAAAATTATAAGCACGTTGAGGTTCGGTTGAGTAGTTTGAGTTTACTAAGACTGCATAGCCATCCTTAACTGAATATGAGCCATCTTTTGATGTTCACCATATTATTCTGTCAGATTTTGAAGATAAATAAACTATTTTGTCTTTCACTGCATTATTAAATAATGCAACTTGCTAATTATTTAACAGTGAATTTGGTGGTGACTTCCAAATAACCTTTCCTAATATTGGATGTGAGGATTGAATATAATCTAACAAGTTTTCCCCCCAGGCTTGGAACAAAATTTCTTTTATTTCATGCAAATCCTAGTTAAAGGCCAAAGGAAGTTTTCCTAACTAGGAATCTTTCCAAAATTTGACACTTCTTCCATCATTTACATCACAATAAGAATGCTCTATTATAAGATTTCTACTGTTTATAATAAAGTTCCAAATTGCTGAACTCTTTGGAGGGTTAGCCATCATAAAAAAAATGAGTGCATTGTCGCTATCTAGATATTTGGCCTAAAAAATGTTCACCCATTTATCCTCCAAGCATGTGTACATCTTGCATACAAGTTTTTCCCCAAAAGATTTATTTCTCCAATTGAGATTATGAACCTATGCCCCACCTTGCTTTTTTCCTTTTCCCAATCCTTTGAAGGAAATTAATGGGATCTTTTTCTTTTCATCAATATTTCCTTTCTAGAAGAAGGTTCTTATTATCTTTTCAATTTCCAAAATAATAGAGGTGGGGGCTTTAAGAACTAATAAGAAATAATTAGGGATAAATGATAAAAACTAATTTTATCAAAAGAATCTTAACTGTAACTAATGATAACCATCTGGCTTTCAATGCAAGAATTCTAGATTTTAATCTATCTATAAGCTTATGCCATTAAAAAGCTTTATTTGATCCTTTAAAAAAGGGAATACCTAGATATGAACAAAGCATTTTTTCCTCTTGAAATCCTAATATTCCAACAATTTTCCTTTCCAAATCTTTAGATGTGTTGAAAATATAAACTTTAGATTTAGTTGCATTTATCTTCTGCCCAAAAGCTATTGAATCTTTATCTATTACTTCCTTTACCTATTGTGCTTCCTTTACTGAAGATTTATTAAACAATAAGGTATCATCTGCAAAAAGATTATGGGTTACTGAAATTGGGGAGTTCGGAATTTTTACACCTTGCCATTGATTTTTATTATGCCCGAATATAATAAATCTACTTAATGCCTCTGCCATAATTATGAATAGGAATGGTGAAAGAGGGTCACCTTGTCGTACACCTTGGATAGAACTGAAAAACCTCACTGAACTCCCATTTATTATTACAAAAAAATTGGCCCCAGAAAGACATGACTTCACCCATTTCCGCCAGTGTGAAGAAAAACCAAATTTTAATAGGAATAAATTCAAGAACTCCCAATTTACTTTATCATAAACCTTCATCATATCTAGTTTAACAATAAATGTTGGAAGTATTGAAGTGGTTATTAAATTAAATACTTCATGTGCTATTATTGCGCCTTCCCGAGTCTCTCTTCCAGGTACAAATCCTCCTTGTTCAAGAGAAATAATTTTAGGAATGAGAGATTGTAGTCTCAAATAGATTGCTTTTGTGAAAATTTTATATATAGTATTACATAGAGAAATGGGCCCGAATTCTACAAATGTTTTAGGCTCCTTGACTTTGGGAAGGATAGCTATGTTGGTGGCATTAAATTTTTTTAACATAAACACCATTCTTTTGGACTCTTCCAATGCCCATAGCAATTCAAAGCATATAAAGTCCCAACATTTCTTAAAAAAATAAAGCTATAAAACCATCTGGGCCTGGAGCTTTTTTTGGTGGTAATGAAAAAACCACATCTTTTAACTCCTCTAAAGTAGAAGGCCTCATCAATTGGGTATATCTTCATGTGGAATCAAATGAGGAATTGTGGCAAGGAGATCTTTTTCATCATTGGTCTTATTGGCATTACAATCTTGTGGAGCTGAAAGAAGTTCTAAGAAGAACTTAATGCCTTCATTATTAATATCTTCTTCCTTTGTTAGCCAATTGCCTGTGGATATCTCCTGAATAGAGTGAATTGTATTAGAAACTTTCTTAATATGAGCAGAAGCATGAAAGAATTTTGTATTACGATCTCCTTCTCACAACCACAACTCTCTAGATTTTTGTCTCCAATAAGACTCTTCCCATGCACATAATTTTGCCCACTATGTCTAAAGAGATCATTGTTTTTCATATAAGTCTACATCTAACCCATTTTGGATTATGTTTTCATGTGTATCTAACAACTCTTTAAACACTAATGCTTTCTACTGAAATATATTCTTGAAAACATGTTTATTCAATGACTTTATATGATGTTTTATATGAACCAGTTTTTTGTAAAATTGGAACATTTTAGATCCCTCCTCATAAGGTGCATTCTCCCACAATTGCTTTAATAAATCCATAAATTGTGGATCCCTAAACCACATGCTTTCAAATTTAAAAGAAGACTTAACCCTTGAACTAGAAACATCTGATATATAAATAAAGAAATGGCATAATGATTCGATTCGGGGTATGGCAAGATGGTAGAGTTTAGCTTGTGTGAAGAGGTAAACTAGTTAGAAGATACCAAAAATCTGTCTAACCTCTTAGCTATTTGCAAAAAACCGTTTCTTCTGTTAGTCCAAGTAAATTTTCCAGATTCAGGATGAATATCCCTCAAAGCATTTGGTAGAATGAAATGACTAAAGTCAGCCATAACCCTAGCTAGAGGAATAATACCACCACTTTCTTCCTCTAGAGATGTTATTGCATTGAAATATCCTGTAGTGATAATTTTATCATTATTCATTGTATCAATATTTGGGGATATTTCATCACATAAATTCTTTTTGTGTATTGTGGAAGTAGATCCATACACATTTATGAGCCAAAAATGAAGATCAAATTTTGTGACTTCCACTTTAACTGCCAAGATGGATGATTTTTATGAGGTTTAACTTGGACTAACCTGGGGTTCCATAATAATAATAGCCCTCTCAAGGCTCCTTGAGCAGGTGAATGTGAGGTTGCCCAATTTTTCCATTTGTATATTAAAGACTTGAACAAATCTTGTGCAGTTTTCATTTCTTGAAGTAAAAATATTTCTACTCCACAAGCATCTATGAGGTGCTTGATTCGAGCAAGCTTTTCAGGGTAATTAATGCCCCTGAAATTCCATGATGATATCTTCATTGATCCTGAGGAGAGCATCACACTCTCCTCAAGCACTTATTTGAAAAAGATTCCTAAATTGTCTTTTGTAACCCATATTCAATTTGTTCTTACATTTTAACAAAATTTGATTTTCCACCCCTCTTCCTGGGGTTTTTTTTCACCTGTGAACTTAAAGGAGTCTGTGACAACATTGGCTACTGGGCTTCATTTTTCTTCAATAAAACCAAAGCCTAAGAATTAACCTGAGAGGACTGAAGATATGTATCCTTGACACAAAGATCAACAACATTTGATTTTGAAGCTTCTTGATCAGATAAAGTCAATTTATTAAATTCATAAGGCTTTCCAAAGTCTTTCTCCAAAAATGCCTCTTCTATTGCTATTTCATCAAAAAGATCAGAGCCAACTAAAAATAATATCTTGTTAGCTAAGAGCTGAAACTCCATATCTAAAGGATGAGATGAGTTGATTATTTGAAGATGATTTTCCTCTTGATGAAATGAGGTGATTTCCTTATCGACTATGTCCTTAGCTAACCAAGATGAAAAGTAATCTCTTGTGCCTTGAAACATTAGCCTCATAGCTAGCTTAGAAGCTTGATATTCTGAATATAACTTTTCCTTAGGGCAATATAGATTCAAAAAAAGGGTGGTGAAGACTTTCATTGAGTTCCACATGCTCTTTGGAATTGATACATTTATTGCTATAGCAAGCTTTTTATGAGCTAAAGTGTGTGTAATTGATTGTACTTCAGAGCTTTTATGAGGATAATTGACAAAATGAAAGAGATCAGACTGATTAACATGTTTAGCTTCAAAAATGTCCTCTGACCTTTTCCTTTTGTGAAGATTATTAACAAACTAAAAGAGATCAGATTGATTAACATGTTTATCTCTTTCTTCTTGACCACATGTTTTTCCATTGATGCATTATAAAGATATTAAGGTTTGGACCTTAGTTGTTGGCACTATAGGCAAGAAGCCCCACCAGTTCACCAAAGAGGCTCTCCTTAACACCAAGGTAAGAAAAATCCATTGTTGACACGGTAGAGAGTGACCTCATGAGGTTTGAACCTTGGTTGTTGGATCTACAGGAAAGAAGCCCCACCATTTCACCATAGGGTCATGTCTTATTTTTTGTACCATCAAAATTTTACATAAGATCGGTGTGGATAAGTTTCTCATAAAACAAAAAAATCTTTCTACTTTGGGTTTCAATAATGTTGGTAAGAAATTTTTGGGTATAATTACACTACCTTGTAGAATATTAAAATTCACCCTTGATAGTTTCACATTAGGTTTAGCTCCCCCTTATGTGCCTAGACTCAATTTCGCTCTTAAATTGCTTGTTTTATGGTCATATTCAAAAAATGAATTAAATTCAAAATTTGGACTTAATATTTACTTTAAAACGAAACTTAAAGACCCAAAATAGGTATAGACTAGGGTACTGACACCCCTATCTAGCATATTTTGACAAAAAATTAAATATGTCATTGTCAAAATTTTAAAATTTTAAAATTAAAATTTATCTATTTGCTTTTGACAATTAATTTTGTAGGAAAACAAATTATTGTATATAAATACAAGTCTTTTTCAACATTTGAAAAACTAAGCAACCTATAATTTTTGAATCATAATTGAGCATCATAAAATATAGTCAAGAGAAGAATTAAAAGAGTTTACAACACTCAATATCAATTAAGATTCATGTTAGTGATGCATCAATTTATATGTGAGTGTGTTCATGTTTTATGCTCATTTTTTTGTGAGTATTGAAACTTACATGACCTTACTCAAGAATCCAATTCTCCTTGTATGAGATGAGTATAATGACTTCAATCCATCAAGGAAAGAAGATATGAGTGGTAGGTTGTATCACTTGCCAAATTATCATTTCTTTTATCCATTTTCCTATACTTGACCAAGGGTAAGCACTCTTTATATCATCATAGTCATTATGGAGGTGGAAACACCAAAATGAGGTTTGATTTAGGCAAGATCTTATATGAAACAACCCTTTCTCTACTCTCTTGTGTGTAGGTGATAAATCCAAAGAGGATATGGGAAAGTATTGAAGACCTAATTGTAAGATCAAAAAATCAATCCTTTTACGTCAAAAAATTAGGGAGTGAAATTAATCATCGATAGATGAAGTTCCAAAGTTGAGTTGAAAAGGGAATAACCTACATATATTAACCATATAAGATTTGAGATGATTTTTGAGATCTTCATTTCTAGGTCTAGGGTGCCAATGCCCCTGTCTAGCCAATTTGATTTTAAATTAACATGTCAAGTTCCTTTATCTATACACATTACTATACTATGACTAGTTTCCATGTTTATTTTTTTGTTCTTCTCTATATTTACAATAGTTTAGTCTAATTCAATAGTTGACCTAGGTTGTATATTTGAATTATCAAATAAAGTTAATTTATAATCAATCAATCAAACACTAAAGAAATAGCTAAAAAGATAATCCACCATTCTAGCTCTTCCATAAGGGTCAGTAGCCAAGTGGGTATTTGTGATATTTTTAGGTTCATTCAAATATGATGTAGGAGAAAGTGTGATTTAAACCCTAGATCCCTTTTTCCACATCACATTTTGGTGAACCTAACAAAATGTTAAGTTTATCATTTTTAAATCTAAATACAATCTTAGATTATTTGACTTTGTCCTTTATGCATTCATATTTTGGTAGAAAGCATTAAAAAGTAAATATCTTCATAGTGTTTGTCATTTCAAAAGATCAAAAAGTTTTAATTCTTAGTATTTTCATGAGAAATTTAGTTATGAAGAAAAATGTAGGTTTTTGTCAAAATGAATGAACAAGATGATAAACTGCTAGGTTTTTCTAAGTTTTCATTCAATTATGAGGGCCAAAATACATAAATAACAATAAGAAATAAATTCTAATTGTTATAAAAATAATAGGGGAGGTTTTAAGGGGTTGAAACAATGTGTACCTTATTGAAAAAGTGTTGTTTTGGGGTCACTGAGGACTCATTTTCCCAAGGTGGCGAATGGGTTAGGCTATTAGGGTTTCTGAAAAACTAATTGATGGGTTCTATTATTCAATGTCTGCAATTCCCAGTCCTAGGTGACCATCTCCTGAAAGTACAAAACAAATTATGTATAAATTTTTTTGTGATCTTGCAATGTAGATGACAACTTTGCAACTTTTCAACTTTGACAACTTTTCTTCAATCTTGTTCTCCACTTGATCTTCAAACTAGAAACCTACAATCACATATCAAAAAGGAGAAAAACTTGTTGATTGTTAGGGAAAGGAGGTTTGCCTTGGTCAAACCCTGTTTAGGTAACTAAACCTTATGATGAAACAATGAAACATGAACATTAAATATGAAACATGAAAGAATGATACCATGGATGTTTTCTTGGAATGTAAATCTACAATATAACAAGAAGTTTCCATGAAGAATGTAGGTCTTGATCTTAAATTGGATGCTTGCAAATGGACAGTCTTCAATTCTACATCAACAAACTAGCTCAACAACATGCTTGATGCACTATGCCTTTGACATGAGGATATGATATTGAATTGCTATAGTAAAATTTAAATAATTTACCCTTGAATTCCTTTGAAAATTCCCTTGAAATGCTCTATATTTCTCTTTTCAAAGTTCTCTTATGATAACATGAACTTGCCAGGTGATACCATGTGAATTAGCCTTGTATTTATACTAAACTTAAGATTTAACCCCAAATTAAAATAATACAAGCTAACATTAGATCTAGTATTCAAAATCATTAAAATATGGACACAAGTAAGCTAAAACTGGGGTTTCCTAGGTAAGGAGGACCCATTCGCCACCTTGGACTAATGGGTCCTAACATAGTTTTCTAGGACCAAGTTTTAGGGATATGAAATAATATGCCAAAAGGGGATCCTAGGACTTAGTGGGGACCAATTCAACCAAGGTGGAGAATGAGTCCTAGGTCATTATCGTAGAACTCAAACCTTGCCCAATTAAATATTATGCCACCTTATTAATGAATGTCAAGATTTATCCCTCAAAAAATGCAATAAATAAGGCTTGGATTTGAATTTAAGGGGACAATTAAGCTCTAATTAACCTCAATTAATTAATAGAGCCCTATATTAGTGTGAAAGTGTAAGAAAACACTTTACAACATCCTAAATAAGGCACAATTAAGTCCATTTTATCATTAATTATTAATTTCTAGGTGAAAAAGGGTTTTTTTTTTACACTACATTTTTCCCGCATGAAAAAATCACACTAAAGTAGACATTCAATACACTTAAGTATGCAGCAATAATAAAGATGCATAGTCATACCCTATCAAAGACCAATAAAAACAAAGGAAAAGAAAGGATGAAGCTTCGATCGTTCCAACACTATGTGGAACGCGAGTGTTTATCTGAGAAAAAGGATCAATCTTTAACTATCCAATGCAATGTGGAACACATCTGGGATGTTTGTCCATAACATGAGTGTTCACTCTATGGTAGTGGAACCTCAAGCCATACACTAGGTGAGTTATCCCAATCAGGTGGCAAAGGAGTGAACCATGTTATCCTCTCATCCCATACCAAAGTTATCCTCCTAACAACTTCGATTAAGGCATCACAATTTTATGCACTTATGAATGTTATGTCTATAGGTTTTTTGTTAAAGGGGATTTTTCTTCATTCGTGTAAGGTATTCTTCTTAGGAAACATTATTCCTAATGTCTCCAAGAGAGGACAAGTCAAGAATATCAGATCACCACTTATGGGATGCCTCCTTCACATCATGCCACTAAGGGAAATCATACACTTAGAAATATCACATTCTTGGAGGACATCAAACCCAACAACACCACCAAGAAAAGGACACATCACAAGAAAAAAGAAAATCATTCCATGAAATATGTAAAATGTTGAAAGATGTTATCAATGTATTCCCCCACTTTAAAGTGGTTGTACTTTAATTTAGCCAATGTTTTCTCCTAAGACATGAGATATTTCCTCAGTAAACCCTATGCCTAGTCATATGTTTCTGAAATAAAGCTATGTCATGAAAATGAGTGAGGAGGGGTTACCCCCAAGAATACAATACTAAACCTAGAAACAAAAGTATATCACATTTGAGCCAACTCAAGACATTTCATCCACATCCCAAGCTTGCTCTTATATATACATGGATGGTAGTCAACTAGCCAAAAGAGACAACTAACAAATGACATACGAGGACAAGGCTACCTAACCGCTTGCCCCCACTTAGTGCAGGATGAGGATGAGCTGAGATGATTGATGATATGCTACCCCTTACAAAAAGGAAATGATTTGTAATTAATGTAAAACATACAATAGTGAGTATACTATGATCCTACAACTGTTACATGGCAAAGAGCAATATTTATTGTTATTGTGTGTAATGAGTAACCAAAGTGTTGAACTGATGCATATCTAATGAGATATTCTCACACATAGTATCTATTAGTTCAAGATGCACCAAAGTTAAATTTGTCTTGGAATAATATTTTGTAAGAGTTAAAATGAAGAAAATAGGTGTCCAATCTTTTGGGATGATCGAACTTGGGTTTAGGACCTATTTCATTTAGTTTGAATTCAAGGAAACCTTAGAGATCTCAATCCAAGGATGAAATGAGGGAAATAGATCTTGCAATAAGGTGTCCTCGAGTGTGATTAAAGACTAAAAGGGGGTTCACCACCAAGCTAGGGCTTGGAAAGAATAGTAACATGCAAAACCTAATGATAAAACCTAATGATGTGCATAACTTAAGTAAATGACCTAAAAGTGAAGGAAAATTAGAAGAGTAAAATGAGAAAATACAAAGGTGCACCTGGAAACCTATAAAATCTTGGAACAAGTTCTAAAATGCTAAAAAATATGATTTTAGTTTTCACTAGGAATCATACTCTAGGTTGGGTGATTTAGTCCTAGATTAGGGTTTCTAGGAAGAAAAAAATATGATGTAATGAAAAGTATGAAACTCCTAAATTATGGAAAAAACCCTAAAATAGGACTCATATTCCACAAGTGGCATATCAATCCCATTCAATTTTTTTTGGGGGTCAATATCTGAATTTTCTCTCCTATCTTTGCTCTTCCTTCTAATCTTGATTTATAGATATGAAATGCTAAATTTTTCTCTCTAGGTGTCTTTCAGTGATCTTGTAAGCAAGGTGACAACTTTGAAAACTCTGCAAACTTGACAACTTCTTCCAATAGTGCTCTTCAATGTATCTTCAACCTAGATCTTCAAATCACACACTAAAAGAGGGAAAAACTTATTGATTGTTAGGAAATAGGGGTTTGCCTTGGTCAAACCTTGTTTAGGTAATTAAACCTTATGATGAAACAATGAAACATGAAACATGAAGAATGATACCTTGAATTATGTCTTGCAATGTAAATCTGTAGTCTAACATGAAGTGGCCATGAAGAATGTAGATCTTGATCTTGAATTAGACATGGAACAATGCTTAACTTGGATCTTAAATTTATTGAAATGAGAGTGAAAAAATGAGATTGTTCTCAAATTAAAAATTAGTCATTCACATTACTCAAAAATCTATTATGTAGTATTGCCTTTATAAGGCCATTATTCCCATATAAAACTAGTTACAAGAATATAACTTCCAAAACCCATTTTATTTAGTAAATTAACAATAGCCTGTTAATTTATTTATTTAACTATGTATGTCAAGTACTAAATTATAACATCCCCCCTTAGTATTGACATAGATAAAAGCTATAAATTAGTACAAATATTCTTCTTTTTATCGAGATGCAAGATTACCTAGTGCTGGTGAGAATGTTGTTACAAGAAGCACACAAATACCATTGGGATTCTATGCTAATCGCCTTATTGCCTGATCATGAACATACGAATCACAACAATAGGAAATATAATTTAGAATGTGTAGGTTTCCATAACAGTGACACTCATGGTCATAACTATGTATTTGAAATTCCTAATTGCTTCTCGTCCCAAATATTCATTGATAATTCCACGATGATGGAACCATTGAAAATGGGAGATTAGTGCTATCGTATGGCACCCACTTTCTAGTTGTTTTGTTCAAGGGTAATCCTATATATCTCAATGCAAAGGAGAAAGATATCTCACAATAGGGTATGTGCAAGATCATCATGGAAAGAACAAGCCCTTAAGTGGTGAAAAAATTAGAAAAATCAAAGTTAGGCAACTTGACTTAAAAATTTGAATAAGTTATCTATATTATTTCAAAAATATGTAATAATAGAATATGTAGAAAATTGAATCTAGTTTCTAAACTACTAGGTTTATTTTAAAAAATCTATTTGGTAAAAATTTGAAATTTCAAAGTAGTAGTTAAATTTAAGGAAAAAATAAGAAGTAGGTGTCTGTTTGACAACCCTAACCATAATGAAATGATAATATTTTTTTATAATATTTTAGATATAAGTAGAGAACTCATCTCCCGATGTGATGCATATTTTTTTGTAATTTTTTTTCAAGTAAATAATTAATTATGAATTTTTTATTACAACTTTTAAAAAATATAAAAACTCGTATGTTTGGCCACCTTAACTTTGTCAAAACTTCATGAGATTCATTTTTTTAATCCTATAGGATGTGAATCATAGAATGTGGTGCATGTTTTGGATTCAAAAAATGTGATACCGTTTGAAACCTATAGATGTTTTTTAATCAGCCTATCAGTTAGGGCTTTAGTCATAATTCAAATAGAAAATGAATAATAATTATTTATTAAATTCAAAGTAAAGCATAATTTATATTGGTGGAAAGATGAGAATATCCTTTAAAAAGCCTTTTGTTTCATCAATTTTTTGGTAAAAAAAAGTCGTCTGCCACAAATCCTACACATACCCATCATATAGCCGCTTTTTGGCCCATCATGATCCTGCACATACCCAATAGGGCTGTCCTAGGGGCTAATTGTAAAATAATGAGGGGTTCACCACCAAGTCAAGACTTGGAAAGATAAATTCAATGAAAGATGTAATATTAAACCCTAATATGATGCAATGAATACAAAATGACCTAGAAATGTATGAAAAAGAGAATAATAAGTTGTAGGAGAAAATGTTTCCACCTGGGAATTTGAAGCAAACTTGAATGGACTCTAGAATACTAAAAAAATGAATTTTTTATCTACTAGGACTCTTTCACCAATTTGGGCGAATTAGTCCTAGATTTGGGTTTCTGCACAAGAACATGTTTTTGGAAAAAGGGTATCCAAATCTATAAAAATATTGAAAAATCACATGTAGTGGGACTCATTTGCCACTTTTGGGGGATCAATCTTGTTTTGTTGTGAAGTGTCCCAGGAGAAAAATCTTGAACTGAAACTTTGCAAGCTTTTGAAGATGGATCAAATAAGCACTTTTCCACCGATTTCCTACAAATTGGATGAACATTTTTCCCTAGATTTGAGTTATCGTGAGTCTTGATAACTTTTCATAAAAACTTTGACAACATTTGAAAATTTGTCATTTTGGTACTTTTGAAGGCTTCAAATCTACTTTTCTTCAATCTATAAACCTGCAATCGCACATGTAAAGAGGAGAAAAAATTGTTGATTGTTAGGGAATAGGTGTTTTTCTTGGTCAAACCCCTTTTAGGTAATTAAACCAAATGATGAAATAATAAAAGGACATGAAACCTGAACATTGATACCTTGAATGATGCCTTGTAGATGATGTCTTGTAAATCTACAACTCAGCATGAAATGGTGATGAAGGATGTAGATCTTGATCTTGAAAATAGGTGTATCAAGGGTGATCCCACAGTTAGACTTTTTGGCCAAACTTGACATTGAAATCAACATTTTTTACCAAATATTCGCTTTCTTACACCTATACCAACTAAACAATTAACAATTTACAGATGAATCAAACTAGTCATTTGTGAGATTTGGTGTGTATATTCTAATTATATTTTCTTAATAAAATTACAAAATAAATTGTGAATCCTTTTATGTAATTTTTATTAACTTATTTTTTCTACTAAACAAAATTTTTAAAAAGTGATGTTTACTTCTGACTGCATAACTTTTTTTATAGAAAGGATACAATTCTAATTTTTAAAATATAGATTTTTCATACCAATATCTAGTGTATGCATATTTTTTTATAATTTTTGCTACATATTTTTTTAATTAATTTTCCAAGTCAGACTAATTATAATTTTGATAAATGTGTACTTTAGCCCGCATATCTTTTTCTGTATGCATTTGAATTAACTTATTCTTTTTTTGTTGGAATAAGGACATCAATACCTAGTGCACCTGTATATTTTAGAATTTTTTTCTCTATTTTCCTATTTTTTCATATGTGTGAAACAAATAACTTGATGTTCGTTGGAAAACCTACATTCACAAGAAATAAAAAATAAATATAATAATCAAATTAAGCATATTCAAAATTATACTTTTTGGTAAGCTTATAATAAGGGCTACATACTTAAAAAACATAGATTTTAAGTGAATTCATTTGATCATGCAAAAGGTAAATCAAAAGTGGTTTTTTATCAACATTTTAATAGGTGTAAAGGAGAATCCATTATAGGTATGGTTTAAAACTAACGGGGTTCTATCCAATGGGGTTTGATCTAAGGGGGTTTGATCAAACCCTCTTTAACTAAAATAATTTAAATAGAACCTTTAAAGTCTTAAAAATATATATTTTCTAAAAATATGTGATTTTAGGAAAAAATCAAGATGTCCCAGAAAGTGTAACCAATTATTGTGGCATCACCTTAGAACAATACTTGATCTTGGATCTTCAATGCTACATCACAACACTCACTCAATAAAATGTTTGATGCTTGATAACCTCTAACATGATGAATGATCTTGAATATATGCTACAATTGATGAAGAATCCTCCTCTTGAATTCCTTAGAAATGATCTTGAATGCTCTCTTGATGATATTGTGAAGTCTTGGAATGCTTAACTTGTGAGTGCTTGGATTTATATCATGTAGGATTGATGAAATAATGATTTGAGAGCTTATTTATATAGGCAATCCATCTAATATCTCGTGTATTAGATCCCAAAGGCTGACATCCATAAAATTTGAACTTGAAACACAATTTTCCCACTCAAAACCTAGAAAATAGGCCAAATGGGACTCATTCGCCAAGCTAGGTGAATGGGTCACACCTAGATGGGACCCATTCTCCCAAAGTGGCGAATGGGTCCCACAAGGCCTATTTTGATTGATAAAGTGTCAGGGAGTGTGTAAATTAAGTGTATTTGTTGATTTTACCAAGTTTTTGATTCAAATAGGTCTTGGGATACACAAAATAAGGTCATAGGGACCTATTAATGATGATATAAAGGTCATAAATGTAATAGGGCCCAAAATCCAATGTGAAAGTGTAAATAAATACACTTTACAACACTAAATTAAGGGAAAAATAGGTCTATTTAGATAAAAAAAGGTCCCTAAATCCAATGTGAATGTGTAGGACACATTACAACACTATATTAGGTCCACTTAATTTATAAACCTCCCTAGTTTAATGTGAAGGTGTTAATAAGTACACTTTACAACATTAAATTAGGGAAAAGTTAAGTTTATTAACCTTAGAAGGGCACAAAAGCTAATGTGGATGTGTAAAGCTCATCACAACACTAGATCAAGGTGATATCAAGTCTAATTTATAATTAAATATTCCCAAATAAATCAAGGAAAAGGTATACTTTTTTTGTTGCCACATTTAGCCCCCACTTTAGTGAGAGGATGAACTTTCTTCAAACTCACACTAAAGTAGACATTGAAGAGAGGTCCCAATATACTGATGGAGATGACAAAGGATGACAAAGATCAAAGGAAATGACCAAGCCCCCAAGATATAGGATCCTACGTTGAAAATAAATAAGAAAAAGGGGACAGACACAAGGTGTATGATTTGTAGCATCAAGATATGCAAACATGTAATGCCAATGACATAAAGAAGAAAGAAAAACAAAAAAAAGGGATGGATCAAGCCTTGACCATTTGTCCAATGTGATGTGGATCACATCTAAGCTACTTGTCTAAAAATGCACACTCACTCTAAGGCAACGAAACTTTAGGTTGTGCATTGGGTGAGTAATCCAAGAGGGTGAGACACATACACACATGACCAATATGTGCTCACCACACACACAGGAGTGGCTAAGGGAAAGTCATGCCTTAAATTGGCTTCCCATCAAACCATACCAAAGTTATACCTCTTGATAACTTTAATAAGGCACCATGCAAAAATAAACTTCAAGCTTCATGAGGAAAGAAAGGATTTATATGCTTGAAACTCATGAACAAATAGGATGGATCCATAGGCAAGCAAAGTGTGTTATGCAAGGTGGCCATATAACAAGTGTTGTAAATGTTTAATAGTGTAAGGGATTTTTCTTAGTTTGTGTTTAAGGTCTCCTCTTAGGGAACATTGTTCCTAATGTCTCCAAGGGAAGACAAGTCAAAGAATTATCACACTCGTAGAGGGAATCAAGTCCAATGACACCACCAAGAAGATGGTGCATTGCAAGAAGAAAGAAAAATCACATAGTGAAACATGAGTGTCGATGTATTCCCCCACTTTAAAGTGGCTGCTAACATCATTACTATGAGAAATTGCTTTAAAGTAGAATAAGACATTAGAGCTTATTCAAAAATCCCTACGCCAAGTCATATGTTTCCAAATCAAACTACATCATGAATAACTATGTCACATGCGAGTCAAATTAAGGCATGTCATTCACATCCCAAGCTTTCTCTTATATATACATGAAAGGTGGTCAACTACCCAAAAGAGAGAATGACATGTGACATACAAGGACAAGGCTATCTAACCCCTTGGCCCCACATAGTGTAGGAAATGGATGAGCCAAAATGAAAAGAGGAACTAAGTGCTTCAACCCATGGGAGAGCACCACAGTCCTTAAGATATTGAATTTTGTTAGTTAGAATCTTACTTTCATTAGTAGAATGACCATGAAATCTATGATATGTGTAAAATGAATCTTTGTTGTAAAACTTATTTCGTGTTCTTGGAGGGAGGGATATCAAATGATCTTGGAGGAGCCTTGACAAGATACCTTCTTGATCCAAAGTAGAAGATGTTCCTTTATTTTGTGATAAAGATATCTCTTTCTTAGTAAAAAGTGTCATACCCACACAAGACTCTTTAGATTGTGATATTTTGTACTCTTCTTTAAAGGAAGGTGTAAAATCTAATGAACTCGAATCATTAGTATTTTGCACGATGACATTGACATTAAGCAAAGATTTCTATGTTTCTTTCGTTGCTTTCAAAGAATAAGGATTAAGACCATGAGTGTTTAGAAGTTTAGGATGCACTAATGTTAAAGTTGGCTTAGAAGGATGTTTTGTAATAGTGTGGATATTAAGTGAAGGCTTGTTTGATGTTTTGAATTCTATCAAAGGACAATAACCAGGACCATGAGTTGTTTCTTGCATGTTAGGCTCTATAGGGACATAGATACCTTGTTTGTTAGCATCACATCATTTTCCACTATAACCAAGTTGTTTCATAAGTTCATAACCTCTTTTGTAAAGATTTTTCATTTCTTTAGGATTCAGTGGTTGTTGATAATCAACTTCATTAAAGTTTGTTGTATAATTTGTCTCTTCTTTTAAAGTGGTTGAGGTGGATACTTTCAAATTTTGTGTTGACATTACCACATTTTATTTTCCCTTTTTAGAATCTTTGTTTATGATCATGTATTCTCCCATGAATGTTGGTGTGAAATATAAGGAACCTCAATCATCTTCTAATAGCTTTTTGACTTCCTCAATGTGTTTTTCTTTTTCTTTCTATTGGACAGGTTCTACTTGTGGAGTTGGTGTTAATGTTTTCAAATGATTTTCCTTACCTTTCTCAATGTTCAAACAGCTATTTGGGTCAGGGGCAGCTTCAAGTGTGTACACTTTGTTGTTGTAGACATACTTCATTTTATGATGAAGAGTAGAAGGAACCCCATTTATTCCATGAATCCACGATTTTCCTAAAAGACAGCTATATGAAAGATCATGAGGCATAACATGGATCAATGTTTCTAATGTGGATTTTTGAGCTATAATAGGAAAAGTGATCACACCAAGTGGTTCTTTTCCTATATTTTCAAGCCCCCAAATAGATAAATAATTAGGTTGAATTTTTTATTTATCCACAAAAAGCCTATCCAAAAGGTTTACGCTGCACACATTAAGATCGAAGTCATTTTTGACAAGGGTTCTCTTTATTCTTGTTCTATTGTATTTAGCTATTATCATGAAGGCATCATTTTTTTTTTTGCACTTCCAAAGATGGGAGCTCGCTTTGGTGGAAAACAATGTCAACATTTATTCCTTGAATCATGAATGCTATGTCATTAGATTGTACATTAGGAGGGATAGGAACTTGTTGCAAGGTGATTTGAAGCATAGTGTGATAATTAGGTGAATTCTAAATTAGGTCCCATAGGGATATCTTTGCAAGAGTATTATTAAGTTGTTCAACAAGGTCATACTCCTTCCCACTATGTGAGGGAAAATGAGTAGCACTAGAAAAAATAGGATTAGGAAAATTTAAGGTTTTTGAAGGTGTTTTTATTGGTTGCAAATTGTTTCTAATGTTATATGTATGAGCAACAGTATGATGACTCGGTTGTTGCAAAAAATCATTCTTAGGTGGGTACATGATAAATTCAGGTTTGTTTTGAATTTGTAGTTTTTGTGAAGTTGGGTAATGGATGAGTTGAGGATGAATAATATTAACATCCCTTCATGAGTGAGATTCTAGGGTTACTTCATCATCTTCATCTAAGGAAACTATATCATTATTTTAAATGTTATCCTTTTCGTGCACCATGATATCTTCCTTAGGAGGATATTTTTTAGGAGAATTACAAGCTAGATGTTCATGAAATTTAGAGGTTGGTTCTTCTAAAATTATTTCATCACTAGTAAGGGAGTTATCAATGGTTGGATTGTCTTGTTTATCCATAGTGGGGATATTAGGAGAAGGCTCTGTTTGATTGTTATGATTGTTCATGACTTTATCCTTTTTCTCTAAGGTCTCATTCTATTCTGATATACTATCTACCCTATTAGGAGAACCTGTAGGATGTTCATCACATTCCATGGTTAGACTTTGTAAAGTAGCTTCATCACAAGTAGGGGAGGCATTAAGACAAGAACAACTATGATTACCAAATAGATCTTTCCAAATGGTAGGAGCATTAAGGAAGGGAGGAAAAATATTTTCATAACTCTCAATAGGTGCATCTTCTAACACCAATCTATCCTCTTCGCATCGAGGAAGGATATTAGGAAAAGGGAAATTTTAATTTTCATGGATATCTATGATATCATCCTCTTTCACTAAAACATTATCACAAGCAAGGGATGAATGGAGACTAGGTAAGGTGATGTTTAGAAATGTTTCTATGATCTCATATTCTTGTTTTCTAGTATCTTCCAAAGGGGGATGAGGAGAGGGACAATCAAGACTCTCAATGCGTGTATCTTCTTTCACCAAGATACCTTCATTACTAATAGGAGAGGTATTGGGAGAAGAACAAGTATGATTGTTATGATTGTCTATGCTTGCATCCTCTTGTATCATACCATCCTCACCAATAGGCAATGTAATATTAAGGATTGTTTCAATGGTTTGATCCACTTTCTCTAGGATGTTCTCATAACTATGAAAGATATTAGAAGGATGACTAACATGTTTCTTAACGACCTCATTTTTGAACTCTAAATTGAACTCATAGGAGGAGATGTACTTATGCAATCCATTTTTAACCATGATATCAAATCCAAATCTCTTGAAAGAAAACATGCTATTATGGAAAAGTAAATAAAGTGCAATTGTATGACCTAAAGTGAAATGTTTAAATGTAATTTTTAGATTTGAAACAAGGTAATTTTCTAATTACAATTTGCAATAACCTGAAATATGAAATGTTGTAAATGCAAATTTGGAATTGACCAATGCATGGAATGAATCACTTTAAGCTAGATTTAGTAAAATGTGTGAAAAAAAAAGTCAAACCACTAAAACAGATAACCAATGGTAGCAAACAAAAGTGTAGAAATAGGGTTTATATACTGTAAAAGGTAGTTTTAGATGTGCATTTGGAATGATTCACCTAGAGGGGTGAATGAGTCCAAATGAGGGTTTTTTTATGAAAATATTCAAAGATTTTTAAGCTTTTTACTTTGTATGATGTGTAACCTAAGTGAAAATGTAGTTTTCAGATGATTTTTATTGATTTGAGATACAAAAATAATATGCACTTTCACTAATGCAAAATTTAGAAACCCTAGAATTATAATTAACTAATGTAAACCCTAATGAAAAGTCAATGAAAGCAATATCTAGGATGATGATGCAATTCAAATCAAAATTATGATGTTATAAATGCAGGTTCACCAAAATGGAACCATTGAAAATGGGGGATTAGTGCTATTGTATGGCTTAGGACATAGAGCACACCCACTATCTAGTTGTTTCATTCAAGGGCAACCCTAGAAATCTCAATGAAAATGAGAAAGAGATCTTGCAATAGGTTTTACCTAGGGAATGATTGTAGATTAATGAGGGGTTCACCACCAATTTAAGACTTGGAAAGACAAATGCAATGCAATATGTAATATTAAACCCTAATATTATGCAATGACCTATAAAATGATCTAGAAATGTATGGAAGACTAAATAATAAGTTGTAGGAGGAATTGTGGGCACTTGGGAATCTGAAGAAAACTTAAATAGACCCTAGAATACTAAAAAAAATTGAATTTTTGACCTATGGGGACACATTCACCAATCTGTGTGAATTGGTCCCTGGAGACAATGAAAAATGTCCCAATGGATCACATTGGTTGACTAACATCATTTCCTCTTTAAACCCATCCTCTTTTCGCTTAATTGATTAAATTAGCCTAGATAATTAATTAATTGCATAATTTTCATCCATTAACCTAATTAATTTAATTGGGTTAATTTATCCCTTTTCATGCTAACATTTTATCTCATTAAAATAAATACATCAAAATATTTGACTTAATCTCCTAAGTCATCTTATTTAATTAAATAACCCTAAGTTATTTAATTAAATATCATTTTTCTCCTCCCCTATTTATTAAATCATATAATTTAATAAATTTCTCTTAATTCTTCTAATTCCCTAATTGCATAAATTTAACCTTGTTTAATTAGCAATTAAACTAATTTTCCTCTAATAAAAGGGAATATTC
>VDFB02271358.1:613445813-613471530 GCA_007258455.2 Sequoia sempervirens
TTAACTAAGTTCATGGAAAATGATTAATTTCACATACAAAATAGCCAAGCTAGAGATTGGTTTGATATATGTGTAAGTCACAAAGTGTTGGTGTATTCGAAATTTTGCAAAGTGAGATGAAGTGAATGTTGAAATTTGACAAAGGGGTGGATGAAGTGTTTGATCCAATATTGATCTAGAGTGAACCTTTTCTTTCCAAGACCAAGGTAGTGAGAAAAATTCTATACCTCTAAAGTGATGAAACCTTAAGAACTCAATGATTTTGGTAAAATTGGACTCAAATGATTTTGGAAAGAGGACCAATGATTTTGACAATAAAACCCAATGACTTTGGATAATGGAACTCAATGATTTTGCCAATTTTTTTCTTGTCTCAATTTGATTGTTTTAGGTGAGTCAATGATTTGAACATACATCAATGTGGGGTGTTCATTTGATTTAATCTTGGATTAATGAATTTACTTTTACCACATACACTTGTCTTGATTATTTTTTCAAACTAAATGTTTATGTCAAAAACATCATAACTTTCACAATGTCCATTTTGTAAGAATCATGAGGTTGAAGCCATAATTGCCTATTTTGCCTTTGGGAAAATATGGGTTTGATATTAATGTCAAGATATTTAGAAATTTCTAAGGATAAATCCTTAGAAAAAGCAATAAGATCAAGGCTAACTCAAGAATTCCATATTTTAGCCAAAGTGCTTGAAATTTTGAGGATGATAGTGAATGTTTTTTTTGGATTGTTTTGAAACCAAGAAAAGTGTCAAACTAACTCACAATCATTTACAACCCTAGGATAGAAATGGCTATATTTGTTAATTCCCCAGTAGAATTTCTCCAAACACTAGACAATGTGAATAGTTAGAGATTCGGTGACACTGGCTACCCTCCATGGCACACACATCTCGAGACCACCAAATCTCAAAATCCTTAAAATCTAGAGATTAAAAGGAATTTTTCTTTTTCTACAATTGAATAGTACAAATGTAGGGGGGCTTCAGAATGACCGTTCCTAACATCAACAAATATTAAGGATTTTATGCTTCTACAAAAAGGTTCATAATAAGGGCATCCACTTTAGGGGGTGCAGTGATAAAATTCTTGTGAGAGGTCTCCCAACCCTTAGAACAAGGGTTTTATGCATCATAAAGATACTAGGGAAGAGCTATCATGTACCACTTCCCATTGCTCACGATTTTCATCGAAACCACAAATTTATATAGCGGTTTGGAAGAGCTTGGCATTAGCTCGTTACTGCTTGGATCATTCCCTTGGGGTGAGTAATTTTTCCCACTATGGTAGGCCCTCTAAAGGTGAACAATAGTGAGGAAGTTAATCCATAGTTCGATCATCTTTGCTTCCATGGAAAAAGAGAGAACACATGCTATGCCTTTTCTCACACTAGCATGGTTGTTCAATTTTAAACCCAATTGAAAGATGTAGGTAATTTTTTAGACAACCAATGTCACTAAAATGCTTTTGATTCTCAAGATCATCATGAAGCATGAGAGAAGTGTATACGCATTCAAATGACACAAATTGCAAAGAAAATTACAAGACAATGAAAGCACAAGTTTGTTTGAAGCCTCAAAGAAATGATGAGTTATTTTTAACCACCAATTGAAAAATTAAGTTGCCCTATTCAATTTTAATCCCAAAGTAAACTAATGATGTGAGGGTTCAGTTTTAACCAACTTTGAAAATGAATTTTAAGCCCAATTAAAAGCTAGTTGGTCCAAAGATTGTAGATTTTAAAACCCAATGGAAATTTAGTGGTCCTAAAACATAAACCAGAGAAGCACATGGTGGGTTATAATTTCCCCACAAGTGTCAAAACACTATTACAATAACTACAACTAACAAAAATTGAAAATTAAAATTTTCAATTTTTTTTAGTTTTTTCTATGTTGTAGTAAATCACATTTTTGGAGGCCTTCATAACAGAATTTGGGGTTCAAACTTGCATCAGTCCCTAAAATTTGATTATCAAAAGTAATTGATTTTTAGGGACTGAATTAGTCCTCATGGAGAGCTTTCCAATGGTGCAAATGGATTAAAATTTCAACCACTGAGTAGAAAGTTATGACCCCAACAAGTTGGGGTAAATTTTTTCCTAGTTTTTCTCCAAATCTGTAAAACTAGTTAGTCAAGAAATCAAAACAAGAATTCAGTGGCATGTTAGAATTCAAATAAAGTAAAAAAATTAAAGCACGTGCTGAAAAAAATATTCATTAAAATTCTTACAAGAGTTGGGCATCACTGGACATGATAGTGTCGCGATTTGAGCTATGAGCGTCGCTCTAGTGAAAATGGGCGTCACTCTGCAACAATACCAATAAGAATGATCATGTCACTATTTTGATGGGTGTCACTTCTAACAATGGCATCATGATTTGGAATTTAAAAGTGTTGGACTGGTGAGTTTGAGTGTCGTCATTTTCATTTTTTGATATCTTCAAATTAAATACACATCGCCATATTTAAATCAGCGTTCACATATTAGATATGTGTCATTGTTTCAAATTGATAAGGTGCCGCTATATGGTGACGCTATTGAAATAACATCATTGTTTGTGATTTGAGTGTCACTACAACCTGCAAAACAACATAAAAATGGAATTCGAGCTAAAAAACAATTAGATTATATCATTTTTCCCTCCTAGTGCCAGAATGTGATGCAAAAATACTGGTATGGGCCAAATTACACTTGATCCATGAAGAATTGAAGCATAACGGAGCCACCAATACTCGAATCTCAACAACAACAATCAAATGAAATTAAAACTAAACATTTCATCAAAACCTAACATACTAAATTAAGAAATCCTTCAAAACATTTATTCTAATCCATCTAAAACTTATCCTATTATGGAATTGATGTCTTGTTGATGTGGAAAATGACGCTTTCCCAATCCTATAATTATTGAACCTATTTAAGTCGATTCTATGGAAGGGAATTGATGAAACCATGGTTTTTGGTGTATGAAAACCTAGTTTATTATTAAAAATGATGATCCAAGCTAAGTTACCATGATTTTATGCTAGAAATGTACTGATTATGCTAAAATATGAAACCCCTAATCCATATACAAGCTAAGATGGATGCATGCAAGACATTAATGGATGTTGTAAGCTAAATATTATGCAATGAAAAATAACTAAAATGAGGATAAAGGTGAGTAAATATGAGTGTGAGTGCATATAAGATTCAAGAACATAAGTTTGCTCTGAAAAAGATGGATCCATTTGTTTCCAAATAGTGATCTATTTATAGGAGAGCAAATGAGGAATGGATGGTTGAGATCAAAAAGCTTAATCAATAGTTCAAGATGAAGGGGATGAGAGGCATGGATCATGGATTCTCATCAATGGATGAGAATGCATGATGAAAGTTAATCAAGG
This sequence comes from Sequoia sempervirens, assembly GCA_007258455.2. Taxonomy (NCBI): domain Eukaryota; kingdom Viridiplantae; phylum Streptophyta; class Pinopsida; order Cupressales; family Cupressaceae; genus Sequoia; species Sequoia sempervirens. The sequence goes on from VDFB02271358.1 coordinate 613,449,221, forward strand.
GTTCACACTTGCCTCAAACAAACACACTTATGACCTGCTCACATAGATCAAAGGTAACTTGCTAAAGAGGTTGAAGGTTTAGCTTATCCAAGAAGCCAAGTGATTTGATTGGAGGAGAGGAAATATTCCTTAGAATATTCCCTTTTATTAGAGGAAAATTAGTTTAATTGCTAATTAAACAAGGTTAAATTTATGCAATTAGGGAATTAGAAGAATTAAGAGAAATTTATTAAATTATATGATTTAATAAATAGGGGAGGAGAAAAATGATATTTAATTAAATAACTTAGGGTTATTTAATTAAATAAGATGACTTAGGAGATTAAGTCAAATATTTTGATGTATTTATTTTAATGAGATAAAATGTTAGCATGAAAAGGGATAAATTAACCCAATTAAATTAATTAGGTTAATGGATGAAAATTATGCAATTAATTAATTATCTAGGCTAATTTAATCAATTAAGCGAAAAGAGGATGGGTTTAAAGAGGAAATGATGTTAGTCAACCAATGTGATCCATTGGGACATTTTTCATTGTCTCCAGGGACCAATTCACACAGATTGGTGAATGTGTCCCCATAGGTCAAAAATTCAATTTTTTTTAGTATTCTAGGGTCTATTTAAGTTTTCTTCAGATTCCCAAGTGCCCACAATTCCTCCTACAACTTATTATTTAGTCTTCCATACATTTCTAGATCATTTTATAGGTCATTGCATAATATTAGGGTTTAATATTACATATTGCATTGCATTTGTCTTTCCAAGTCTTAAATTGGTGGTGAACCCCTCATTAATCTACAATCATTCCCTAGGTAAAACCTATTGCAAGATCTCTTTCTCATTTTCATTGAGATTTCTAGGGTTGCCCTTGAATGAAACAACTAGATAGTGGGTGTGCTCTATGTCCTAAGCCATACAATAGCACTAATCCCCCATTTTCAATGGTTCCATTTTGGTGAACCTGCATTTATAACATCATAATTTTGATTTGAATTGCATCATCATCCTAGATATTGCTTTCATTGACTTTTCATTAGGGTTTACATTAGTTAATTATAATTCTAGGGTTTCTAAATTTTGCATTAGTGAAAGTGCATATTATTTTTGTATCTCAAATCAATAAAAATCATCTGAAAACTACATTTTCACTTAGGTTACACATCATACAAAGTAAAAAGCTTAAAAATCTTTGAATATTTTCATAAAAAAACCCTCATTTGGACTCATTCACCCCTCTAGGTGAATCATTCCAAATGCACATCTAAAACTACCTTTTACAGTATATAAACCCTATTTCTACACTTTTGTTTGCTACCATTGGTTATCTGTTTTAGTGGTTTGACTTTTTTTTTCACACATTTTACTAAATCTAGCTTAAAGTGATTCATTCCATGCATTGGTCAATTCCAAATTTGCATTTACAACATTTCATATTTCAGGTTATTGCAAATTGTAATTAGAAAATTACCTTGTTTCAAATCTAAAAATTACATTTAAACATTTCACTTTAGGTCATACAATTGCACTTTATTTACTTTTCCATAATAGCATGTTTTCTTTCAAGAGATTTGGATTTGATATCATGGTTAAAAATGGATTGCATAAGTACATCTCCTCCTATGAGTTCAATTTAGAGTTCAAAAATGAGGTCGTTAAGAAACATGTTAGTCATCCTTCTAATATCTTTCATAGTTATGAGAACATCCTAGAGAAAGTGGATCAAACCATTGAAACAATCCTTAATATTACATTGCCTATTGGTGAGGATGGTATGATACAAGAGGATGCAAGCATAGACAATCATAACAATCATACTTGTTCTTCTCCCAATACCTCTCCTATTAGTAATGAAGGTATCTTGGTGAAAGAAGATACACGCATTGAGAGTCTTGATTGTCCCTCTCCTCATCCCCCTTTGGAAGATACTAGAAAACAAGAATATGAGATCATAGAAACATTTCTAAACATCACCTTACCTAGTCTCCATTCATCCCTTGCTTGTGATAATGTTTTAGTGAAAGAGGATGATATCATAGATATCCATGAAAATTAAAATTTCCCTTTTCCTAATATCCTTCCTCGATGCGAAGAGGATAGATTGGTGTTAGAAGATGCACCTATTGAGAGTTATGAAAATATTTTTCCTCCCTTCCTTAATGCTCCTACCATTTGGAAAGATCTATTTGGTAATCATAGTTGTTCTTGTCTTAATGCCTCCCCTACTTGTGATGAAGCTACTTTACAAAGTCTAACCATGGAATGTGATGAACATCCTACAGGTTCTCCTAATAGGGTAGATAGTATATCAGAATAGAATGAGACCTTAGAGAAAAAGGATAAAGTCATGAACAATCATAACAATCAAACAGAGCCTTCTCCTAATATCCCCACTATGGATAAACAAGACAATCCAACCATTGATAACTCCCTTACTAGTGATGAAATAATTTTAGAAGAACCAACCTCTAAATTTCATGAACATCTAGCTTGTAATTCTCCTAAAAAATATCCTCCTAAGGAAGATATCATGGTGCACGAAAAGGATAACATTTAAAATAATGATATAGTTTCCTTAGATGAAGATGATGAAGTAACCCTAGAATCTCACTCATGAAGGGATGTTAATATTATTCATCCTCAACTCATCCATTACCCAACTTCACAAAAACTACAAATTCAAAACAAACCTGAATTTATCATGTACCCACCTAAGAATGATTTTTTGCAACAACCGAGTCATCATACTGTTGCTCATACATATAACATTAGAAACAATTTGCAACCAATAAAAACACCTTCAAAAACCTTAAATTTTCCTAATCCTATTTTTTCTAGTGCTACTCATTTTCCCTCACATAGTGGGAAGGAGTATGACCTTGTTGAACAACTTAATAATACTCTTGCAAAGATATCCCTATGGGACCTAATTTAGAATTCACCTAATTATCACACTATGCTTCAAATCACCTTGCAACAAGTTCCTATCCCTCCTAATGTACAATCTAATGACATAGCATTCATGATTCAAGGAATAAATGTTGACATTGTTTTCCACCAAAGCGAGCTCCCATCTTTGGAAGTGCAAAAAAAAAAATGATGCCTTCATGATAATAGCTAAATACAATAGAACAAGAATAAAGAGAACCCTTGTCAAAAATGACTTCGCTCTTAATGTGTGTAGCATAAACCTTTTTGATAGGCTTGGTGTGGATAAATAAAAAATTCAACCTAATTATTTATCTATTTGGGGGTTTGACAATATAGGAAAAGAACCACTTGGTGTGATCACTTTTGCTGTTACAGCTCAAAAATCCACATTAGAAACATTGATCCATGTTATGCCTCATGATCTTTCATATAACCTTCTTTTAGGAAAACCATGGATTCATGGAATGAATGGGGTTCCTTCTACTCTTCATCATAAAATGAAGTATGTCTGCAACAACAAAGTGTACACACTTGAAGCTTCCCCTGACCCAAATAGTTGTTTGAACATTGAGAAAGGTAAGGAAAATCATTTGAAAACATTAACACCAACTACATAAGTAGAACCTATCCAACAGAAAGAAAAAGAAAAACACATTGAGGAAGTCACAAAGCTATTAGAAGATAATTGAGGTTCCTTATATTTCACACCAACATTCATGGGAGAATACATGATCATAAACAAATATTCTAAAAATGGAAAAGAAAATGTGGTAATGTCAACACAAAATTTGAAAGTAGCCACCTCAACCACTTTAAAACAAGAAACAAATTATACAACAAACTTTAATGAAGTTGATTATCAAAAACCACTGAATCCTAAAGAAATAAAAAATCTTTAAAAAAGAGGTTATGAACTTATGAAACAACTTGGTTATAGTGGAAAAGGATGTGATGCTAACAAACAAGGTATCTATGTCCCTATAGAGCCTAACATGCAAGAAACAACTCATGGTTTTGGTTATTGTCCTTTGATAGAATTCAAAACATCAAACAAGCCTTCACTTAATATCCACACTATTACAAAACATCCTTCTAAGCCAACTTTAACATTAGTGCATCCTAAACTTCTAAACACTTGTGGTCTTAATCATTATTCTTCGAAGCAACGAAAGAAACAAATAAATCATTACTTAATGTCAATGTCATCACACAAAATACTAATGATTCAAGTTCATTATATTTTACACCTTCCTTTAAAGAATAGTACAAAATATCACAATCTAAAGAGTCTTGTGTGGGTATGACACTTTGTACTAAGAAAGAGATATCTTTATCACAAAATAAAGGAACATCTTCTGCTTTGGATCAAGAAGGTATCTTGTCGAGGCTCCTCCAAAATCATTTGATATCCCTCCCTCCAAGAACACGAAAGAATTTTTACAACAAACATTCATTTTATGCATATCATAGATTTCATGGTCATTCTACTAATGAAAGTAAGACTCTAACTAACAAAATTCAATATGTTAACGACTGTGATGCTCTCCCTTAGGTTGAAGCACTTATTTCCTCTTTTCATTTTGGCTCATCCATGTCCTACACTATGTGGGGTGAAGGGGTTAGATAGCCTTGTCCTTGTATATCACTTGTCATTCTCTCTTTTAGGTAGTTGACCACCTTTCATGTATATATAAGATCAAGCTTGGGATGTCGATGACATGCCTTAATTTTACTCACATGTGACATAGTAATTCATGATGTAGTTTGATTTGGAAACATATGACTTGGCGTAGGGATTTTTGAATAAGCTCTAATGTCTTCTTCTACTTTAAAGCAATTTCTCATAGTAATGATGTTAGCAACCACTTTAAAGTGGGGGAATACATCGAAACTCATGTTTCACTATGTGATTTTTCTTTCAAGATTCTTGCAATGTACCATCTTCTTGGTGGTGTCATCGGGCTTGATTCCCTCTACGAGTGTGATATTTCTTTGATTTGTCTCCCCTTGGAGACATTAGGCACAATGTTCTCTAAGAGGAGACCTTAAACACAAACTAAGAAAAATCCCTTACACTATTTCACATTTACAACACTAGTTATATGGCCACCTTGCATAACACATTTTTCTTTCCTATGGATCCATCCTATTTGTTCATGAGTTTCAAGCATATAAAGTCTTTCTTTCCTCATGAAGCTTGAAGTTTATTTTTACATGGTTCCTTACTAAATTTATCAAGAGGTATACTTTGGTATGTTTGATGGGAAGCCGATTTAAGGCATGACTTTCCATTAGCCACTCGTGTGTGTATGTGTCTCACCCTCTGGGATTACTCATCCAACACAAAACCTAAAGTTTTGTTGCCTTAGAGTGAGAGTGCATTTCTAGACAAATAGCTTAGATTTGATCCACATCACATTGGACAAACGGTCAAGGCTTGATCCATCCCTTTTGTTTTTGTTTTTCTTTCTTATTTATGTCATTGGCATTACATGTTTGCATATCTTGATGCTACAAATCATACACCTTGTGTGTGTCCCCTTTTGCTTGTGTCTTTTCAACGTAGGATCCTATATCTTGGGGGCTTGGTCATTTCCTTTGATCTTTGTCATCCTTTGTCATCTGCATCAGTATATTGGGACCTCTCTTCAATGTCTACTTTAGTGTGAGTTTGAAGAAAGTTCATCCTCTCACTAAATTGGGGGCTAAATGTGGCAACAAAAAAAGTATGCCTTTTCCTTGCTTGATTTGGGAATAATTAATGATAAATTGGACTTGATATCACCTTGATCTAGTGTTGTGATGAGCTTTACACATCCACATTAGGTTTTGGGCCCTTCTAAGCTAAATAAACTTAACTTTTCCCTAATTTAATGTTGTAAAGTGTATTTATTAACACCTTCCCATTAAACTGGGGAGGCTTATAAATTAAGTGGACCTAATCTAGTGTTGTAATGTGTCCTACACATTTACATTGCATTTAGGGACTTTTTTATCTAAATAGACCTAACTTTTCCTTAATTTAGTGTTGTAAAGTGTATTTATTTACACTTTCACATTGGATTTTTGGCCCTATTACATTTATGACCTTTATATCATCATTAATAGGCCCCTATGACCTTATATTATGCATCCCAAGACCTATTTGAATCAAACGCATGGTAAAATCAACAAATACACTTAATTTACACACTCCCTGACACTTTAGCAATCAAAATAGGCCTCGTGGGACCCATTTGCCACTTTGGGAGAACGGGTCCCATCTAGGTGTGACCCATTCACCTAGCTTGGTGAATGAGTCCCATTTGGCCTATTTTCTAGGTTTTGAGTGGGAAAATTGGGTTTCAAGTTCAAATTTTATGGATGTCAGCCTTTGGGATCTAATACACAAGATATTAGATGGATTGCCTATATAAATAAGCTCTCAAATCATTATTTCATCAATCCTACATGATATAAAGCCAAGACCTCACAAGTTAAGCATTCCAAGACTTCACAATATCATCAAGAGAGCATTCAAGATCATTTCTAAGGCATTCAAGAGCAGGATTCTTCATCAATTGTTGCATATATTCAAGATGAGTCATCGTGTTAGAGGTTATCAAGCATCAAACATGTTATTGAGCTATTGTTGTGATGTAGCATTGAAGATCCAAGATCAACCATTGTTCTAAGGTGATGCCACAATAATTGGTTACACTTTCTTGGACATCCTGATTTTTTCCTAAAATCACATATTTTTAGAAAATATAATTTTTTAATACTTTAAAGGTTCTATTTCAATTATTTTAATTAAAGAGGGTTTGATCAAACCCCCTTGGATAGAATCCCGTTAGTTTTAAACCATACCTATAATGGAGTCTCCTCTATACACCTATTAAAATGTTCATAAAAAACCACTTTTGATTTACCTTTTGTGTGATCAAATGAATTCACTTAAAATCTATGTTTTTTAAGTATGTAGCCCTTATTATAAGCTTCCCAAAAAGTATAATTTTGAATATACTTAATTTGATTATTATATTTATTTTGATTTCTTGTGAATGCAGGTTTTTCAACGAACATCAAGTTATTTGTTTCACACATGAAAAATAGGAAAAATAGAGAAAAAAATTATAAAAAAATAGGTGCACTAGGTATTGATGTCCTTATTCCAACAAAAAAAAGAATAAGTTAACTCAAATGCATAAATAAAAAGATATGTGGGTCGAAGTACACATTTATCCAAATTATAATTAGTTTGACTCAGAAAATTAATTAAAAAAATATCTAGCAAAAAATTATAAAAATATATCCATACACTAGATATTGGTGTGATTAATATGTATTTTAAATATTAGAATTCTATCAAGGTTTCTATTAAAAAGTTATGCAATCAGAAGTAAACATCACTTTTTAAAAATTTTGTTTAGTAGAAAAAATAAGTTATTAAAAATTACATAAAAGGATTCACAATTTATTTTTTAATTTTTTTAAGAAAATATAATTAGAATCTACACACCAAATCTCACAAATCACTAGTTTGATTCATTTTTAAATTGTTAATTGTTTAGTTGGTATAGGTGTAAGAAAGTGAATATTTGGTAAAAAATGTTGATTTCAATGTCAAGTTTGGTTAAAAAGTCTAACTGTGGGATCACCCTTGATACACCTATTGTCAAGATCAAGATCTACATCCTTCATGGCCATTTCACATTTATTTGTAGATTTACAAGGCATCATATACAAGGCATCATTCAAGGTATCAATGTTCATGTTTCATGTCCTTTTATTATTTCATCATTTGGTTTAACTACCTAAAAGGGGTTTGAAAATCAACAAGATTTTCTCCTCTTTACATGTGTGATTGCAGGTTTATAGATTGAAAAAAAGTGGATTTGAAGCCTTCAAAAGTACCAAAATGACAAATTTTCAAATGTTGTCAGAGTTTTTATGAAAAGTTATCAAGACTCATGATAAATCAAATCTAGGGGAAAATGTCCATCCAATTTATAGGAAATCGGTGGAAAAGAGCTTATTTGATCCATCTTCAGAAGCTTGCAAAGTTTCAATTCAAGATTTTTCTCCTAGGACACTTCACAACAAAACAAGATTGATCCCCCAAAAGTGGAAAATGAGTCCCACTACATGTGATTTTTCAAGATTTTTATAGATTTGGATACCCTTTTTCCAAAAACATGTTCCTATGCAGAAACCCAGATCTGGGACTAATTCGCCCAAATTGGTGAATGAGTCCTAGTAGATCAAAAATTCAATTTTTTTAGTATTCTAGAGTCCATTCAAGTTTGCTTCAAATTCCTAGGTGCACACAATTTCTCCTACAACTTATTATTCTTCTGTTCATACATTTCTAGGTCATTCTGTATTCATTGCATCACATTAGGGTTTAATATTACATCTTTCATTGCATTTTTCTTTCCAAGTCTTGACTTGGTGGTGAACCCCTCATTATTTTACATTTAGCTCCTAGGACAGCCCTATTGGGTATGTGTAGGATCATGATGGGCCAAAACGCGACGATATGATGGGTATGTGTAGGGTTTGTGGCAGACAATTTTTTTTTACCAAAAATTTGATGAAACAAAAAGGGTTTTTAAAGGAGATTCTCATCTTTCCACCAATATAAATTATGGTTTAATTTGAATTTAATAAATAATTATTATTCATTTTCTATTTGAATTATGACTAAAGCCCTAATTGATGGGCTGATTAAAAAAAATCTAGAGGTTTCAAACGGTATCACATTTTTTGAATCAGAAACATGTGCCACATTTTATGCTTCACATACTATAGGATTAAAAAAAAATGAATTTCATGAAGTTTTGACCAAGTTAAGGTGGTCAGACATATGAGTTTTTATATTTTTTAAAAGTTGTAATAAAAAAATCATAATTAATTATTTACTTGAAAAAAAATTACAAAACAATATGCATCACATCAGAAATGAGTCCTCTACTTATATCTAAAATATTATCATTTTATTATGGTTAGGGTTGTCAAACAGACACCTACTTCTTATTTTTCCTTTAAATTTAAATACTATTGCATTGAAATTTCAAATTTTCACCAAATAGATTTTTTTTAAAATAAACCTAGTAGTTTAGAAACTAGATTCAATTTTCTACATATTCTATTATTACATATTTTTGAAATAATATAAATAACTTATTCAAATTTTTAAGTCAAGTTGCTAACTTAGATTTTTCTAATTTTTTCACCTCTGAAGGGCTTGTTATTTCCATGATGATCTTGCACATACCCTATTGCAAGATATCTTTCTCCTTTGGATTGAGATATATAGGATTACCCTTGAACAAAACAACTAGAAAGTGGGTGCCATACGATAGCACTAATCCCCCATTTTCAATGGTTCCATCATCATGGAAGTATCAACGAATATTTGAGATGAGAAGCAATTAGGAATTTCAAATACATATATAGTTAAGACCATGAGTGTCATTGTTATGGACGCCTACACATTCTAAATCATATTTCATGTTGTTGTGATTTATATGTTCATGATTAGGCAATAACGCGATTAGCATAGAAGCCCAATGGTATTTGTGTGCTTCTTGTAATGACATTCTCACCAGCACTAGGTAATCTTGCATCTCGATAAAAAGTAGAATATTTATACTAATTTATAGCTTTTATCTATGTCAGTACTAAGGGGGGATGTTAGAATTTAGTACTTGACATATATAGTTAAATAAATAAATTAACATGCTATTGTTAATTTACTAAATAAAATGAGTTTTGGAAGTTATATTCTCATAACTAGTTTTATATGGGAATAATGGCCTTATAAAGGTAATGCTACATAATAGATTTTTGAGTAATGTGAATGACTAATTTTTAATTTGAGAGAAATCTCATTTTTTCACTCTCATTTCATAAAATTTAAGATCCAAGTTAAGCATTGTTCCATGTCTAATTCAAGATCAAGATCTACATTCTTCATGGCCACTTCATGTTGGACTATAGATTTACATTGAAAGACATAATTCAAGGTATCATTGTTCATGTTTCATGTTTCATTTTTTCATCATAAGGTTTAATTACCTAAACGAGGTTTGGCTAAGGAAAACCCCTATTTCCTAACAATCAACAAGTTTTTCCCTCTTTTTAGTGTGTGATTTGAAGATCTAGGTTGAAGATACACTGAAGAGCATGATTGGAAGAAGTTGTCAAGTTTGCAAAGTTTTCAAAGTTGTCACCTTGTTTACAAGATCACTGAAAGACACCTACAGAGCATAATTTAGCATTTCATATCTATAAATCAAGATTAGAAGGAAGAGAAAAGATAAGAGAGAAAATTTAGATATTGACCCCCCAAAATTTTTGAATGGGATTGATATGCCACTTGTGGAATATGAGTCCTATTTTAGGGTTTTTTCCATAATTTAGGAGTTCCATACTTGTCATTACATCATATTTTTGTTTCTTCCTAGAAACCCTAATCTAGGACTAAATCGCCCAACCTAGAGTATGATTCCTAGTGAACACTAAAATCATATTTTTTAGCATTTTAGAACTTGTTCCAAGCTTCTACAAGTTTCTAGGTGCACCTCTGTGCTTTCTCATTTTATTCTTCTGATTTTCCTTCACTTTTAGGTCATTTGCTTAAGTTTTGCACATCATTAGGTTTTATCATTAGATTTTGCATGTTACTATTCTTTCCAAGCCCTAGCTTGGTGGTGAACCCCCTTTTAGTCTTTAATCACACTCGAGGACACCTTATTGCAAGATCTATTTCCCTCATTTAATCCTTGTATTGAGATCTCTAAGGTTTCCTTGAATTCAAACTAAGTGAAATAGGTCCTAAACCCAAGTTCGATCATCCCAAAAGATTGGACATCTATTTTCTTCATTTTAACTCTTACAAAAGATTCTTCCAAGAAAATTTTTACTTTGGTGCATCCAAAACTAATAGATACTATGTGTGAGAATATCTCATTAGATATGCATCAGTTCAAAACTTTGGTTACTCATTACACTCAATAACAATAAATGTTGCTCCTTGCCATGTAATAGTTGTAGAATCATAGCATACTCACTATTGTATGTTTCACATTAATTGAAAATCATTTCCATTTTGTAAGGGGTAGAATATCATCAATCATCTCAGCTCATCCTCGTCCTGCACTAAATGGGGGCAAGCGGTTAGGTAGCCTTGTCCTCGTATGTCATTTGTTAGTTGTATCTTTTGGCTAGTTGACTACCATCCATGTATATATAAGAGCAAGCTTGGGATGTGGATAAAATGTCTTGAGTTGGCTCAAATGTGACATACTTTTCTTTCTAGGTTTAGTATTGTATTCTTGGGGGTAACCCCTCCTCACTCATTTTCATGATGTAGCTTTATTTTAGAAAAATATGACTTGGCATAGGGTTTTCTGAGTAAATCTCTCATGTCTCAAGAGAAAACATTGCTAAATTAAAGTACAACCACTTTAAAGTGGGGGAATACATTGATAACATCTTTCAACATTTTACATATTTCATGGAATGATTTTATTTTTTCTTGTGATGTGTCCTTTTCTTGGTGGTGTTGTTGGGTTTGATGTCCTCTAAGAATGTGATACTTCTAAGTGTATGATTTCCCTTAGTGGCATGATGTGAAGGAGGCATCCCATAAGTGGCAATATGATATTCTTGACTTCTCTTGGAGACATTAGGCATAATGTTTCCTAAGATGAATACCTTACACGAATGAAGAAAAATCCCCTTTAACAAAAACCTATAGACATAACATTCATAAGTGCATAAAATTGTGATGCCTTAATCGAAGTTGTTAGGAGGCTAACTTTGGTATGGTATGAGAGGATAACATGGTTCACTTCTTTGCCACCTCATTGGGATAAATCACCTAGTGGATGGCTTGAGGTTCCACTACCCCAAAGTGAACACACATGTTATGTACAAACATTCTAGATGTGTTCCACATCACATTGGATAGTTAAAGTTTGATCCTTTTTTCTCGAACAAACAGGCGTGTTCCACATAGTGTTGGAACGATTGAAGCTTCATCATTTATTTTCCTTTTTTTTTATTGGTCTTTGATAGGGTATGACTATTTATCTTTATTATTGCTGCATACTTAAGTATTGAATGTCTACTTTAGTGTGAGTTTTTCATGGTGGAAAAATGTAGTGTAAAATAAAAAACCCTTTTTCACGTAGAAATTAATAATTAATGATAAAATAGACTTAATTGTGCCTTATTTAGGGTGTTGTAAATTGTTTTCTTATACTTTCACACTAATATAGGGCTCTATTAATTAATTGAGGTTAATTAGAGCTTAATTGGCCCCTTAAATTCAAATTCAAGCCTTATTTATTGCATTTTTCAAGGGATAAATCTTGACATTGATTAATAAGGTGGCATAATATTTAATTTGGTAAGGTTTGAGTCCTACGATAATGACCTAGGAATCTCTTGACCTTGGGTGAATTGGTCCCCACTAAGTCCTAGGACCCCCTTTTGGCATATTATTTCATCTCCCTAAAACTTGGTCCTAGAAAACTGTGTTAGGACCCATTCGTCCAAGGTGGCGAATGGGTCCTCCTTACCTAGGAAACCTTAGTTTTAGCTTACTTGTGTCCATATTTTAATAATTTTGAATACTACTCATTTAAAGTCTTATTTTAATTTAAAGGCACCCGTATAAAAAGATCTGTGGCAAAATGTGCCCTGGCAAAACGAAAATCTGTGATAGCAAATTCGACGCGTAGAAATGAATGTTAAGGCCCCTGCCGGTTTCTGTAAAATATAGCAATAGAATTTTTAGAAAATTGAATGTAAGTTCTAAACTACTAGGTTTATTTATTTATTTTAAATATCTATTTGGTGAAAATTTGAAATTTCAATGCAATAGTACTTAAATTTTAGGAAAAAAATAAGTAGTAGGTGTCTGTCTGACCACCCTAACCACAAGAAAATGAAAATATTTTTTTATAATTTTTTAGATATAGGTAGAAGACTCATGCCCCGATGTGATGCATATTTTTTGTAATTTTTTTCCAAGTAAATAATTAATTATGAATTTTTTATTACAACTTTTTAAAAAATATGAAAAACTTGTATGTCTAACCACCTTAACTTGGTTAAAACTTCATGAAATTCAATTTTTCTTTTTTTAATCATATAGTATACGAATCATAGAATGTGATGCATGTTTTGGATTCAAAAAATGTGATACCGTTTGAAAGCTATAGATGTTTTTAAATCAGCCTATCAATTAGGACTTTAGTCATAATTTGAATAGAAAATGAATAATAATTACTAATTAAATTCAAAGTTGTATACGAGTATTAGTGAAAGCTGCAGCTTCCTTTGAAAACCCTTTTGTGTTTCCTCTACCGGCCCTTTAAAAAATGGACGCCAGCCAGCCATACCCATCATATTGCCACTTTTGGCCCTATCATACCCGTACATTACCCTCTTAATTTTAGTGTTAATTGGCCATGGTATCACCTAAAGTCTGGAAAGCATCATATAAGAGTTAATTTCAGCATATATATAATTTCAAGGGAATTTTTCGTAAAGGAATTCAAGGGACAAGCCGTAAAATTTCTTTACCATCAGATATCATATCATCATGTCATTCGTCGTACGGTTGAAACATGTAGTAGCTGAAGAACTCCATTTCCGCAGGTGATCCACCTTATGATCAGCATTCGCTTATTCTGAACTTCTTTGTTATATTGAAGATTTTACATTCCAAGATCCATGGTATCATTCTTTTCATGTTTCATATTTAATGTTCATTTTCATTGTTTTCATCGGTTTTGCTACTTCAAATGGTTTGATCTAAGGGAAACTCTCCCCTAACAATCAACAAGTTTTCTCCTTTGATATGTGATTTCAGTCAGCATCATGCCATCGCGCTAAAGCTGAAAGCCGTTGTCATCTACATTGTAATATCACTAAAGTTGTTCACAAAATTCCGCTCGCTACCTTCGCATACGGTCACCTGACTGAATTACCGAGTTAATAAACCCATCAGAACTCGGTTTATCCATTGCCCGGAATTGATCCAACACTTTTACGATATTGAGTTGTTGGTTTCTTTACATTGCCTGATTTTTATGCCTTTGACGGCTTCGAAATGCCTAATTTTGACAAACTGATAACTAACAATTTACTTTTGACTTCAAAGATTTGTTGAAAAATACTTTTACTCTTTACCAAAATATGAATGCATAAAGGACAAAGTCAAATAATCTAAGATTGCATTTATATTTAAAAATGATAAACTTAACATTTTGTTAGGTTCACCAAAATGTGATGTGGAAAAAGGGATCTAGGGTTTAAATCACACTTTCTCCTACATCATATTTGAATGAACCTAAAAATATCACAAATACCCACTTGGCTACTGACCCTTATGGAAGAGCTAGAATGGTGGATTAGCTTTTTAGCTATTTCTTTGGTGGTTGATTGATTGATTATAAATTAGCTTTATTTGATAATTAAAATATGTACCTAGGTCAACTATTGAATTAGACTAAACTATTGTAAATATAGAGAAGCAAAAAAAATAAACATGGAAACTAGTCATAGTATAGTAATGTGTATAGATAAAGGAACTTCACATGTTAATTTAAAATCAAATTGGCTAGACAGGGGCATTGGCACCCTAGACCTAGAAATGAAGATCTCAAAAATAATCTCAAATGTAAGATGGTCAATATATGTAGGTTATTCCCTTTGCAACTCAACTTTGGAACTTCATCTATCGACGATTAATTTCTCTCCCTAATTTTTTAATGTAAAAGGATTGATTGTTTGATCTTACAATTAGGTCTTCAATACTTTCCCATATCCTCTTTGGATTTATCACCTACACACAAGAGAGAAGAGAAAGGGTTGTTTCATATAAGATCTTTCCTAAATCAAACCTCATTTTGGTGTTTCCACCTCCACAATGACTATGATGATATAAAGAGTGCTTACCCTTGGTCAAGTATAGGAAAATGGATAAAAGAAATGATAATTTTTCAATTGCTATAACTTACCACTCATATCTTCTTTCCTTCATGGATTGAAGTCATTATACTCATCTCATACAAGGAGAATTGGATTCTTGAGTAAGGTCATGTAAGTGTCAATACTCACAAAAAAATGAGCATAAAACATGAACACACTCACATATAAATTAATGCATCACTAACACGAATCTTGATTGACAATGAGTGTTGTCAACTCTTTTAATTCTTCTCTTGACTATATTTTATGATGCTCAATTATGATTCAAAAATTCTAGGTTTCTTAGTTTATCAAATGTTGAAAAAGACTTGTATTTATATGCAATAATTAATTTTCCTACAAAATTAATTGTCAAATGCAAATAGATAAATTTTAATTTTAAAATTTTAAAATTTTGACAATGACATATTTAATTTTTTTTCAAAATATGCTAGATAGGAGTGTCGGTACCCTAGTCTATACCTATTTTGGGTCTTTAAGTTTCGTTTTAAAGTAAATATTAAGTCCTAATTTTGAATTTAATTCATTTTTTTAATATGACCATAAAACAAGCAATTTAAGAGCACAATTGAGTCTAGGCACCTAAGGGGGAGCTAAACCTAATGTGAAACTATCAAGGGTGAATTTTAATGTGCTACAAGGTGTTGTACAATTTTTTGCACACACGCCCCACTGTAAGCAGGGACCCTCTTTCGCTTCGGTTCTGGTGTTTTGGCCCTTTCCTTTTGAGGTTTTATCTTCCCTAGGAATGTGCTTAAATTGTTTATTTTGGTTGCCTAAGTGTTTTCCCTAGGTTATTCATTGAAAATCCTAAGCTTTGGATGAATTTTGAGCTTTTGCTTGGATTCAGGATTTTCCACCCTGGTCGGATTTTCTTAGATCCTGCTTGGACTCCGACTAGACCCTTATTTTTTGGGGATTTTTGATCTTCACAGATTTCCACGTGGGATGGAGTTTCCTAGATTCCACCTTATTGTCAGATTCCCAAATTCCTTCTCTAGTTGTCTTATCGACTGCATTAATGGCTCTGTGTGTGTTTTGAGAAATGTATTTATCTTGATTTTGAGATCTTTTGTGCCATTATGCTCACTATTTGCCATTGTTCGAGCTAAGAAGTGCTTTCTTGTGATTATTTGGTTGAGATTTGGGTGTTTGGCTTTGAATTGATTAATTTGGTGGTGGTTTCTTGTGCATTATCATCTGTTTGTTGTGGACCCCATTGGGCTTCGCTTTTGCTGCTTCTGGGATCAATTCCCACTTTATAATGGTGTGTGTTTGATTGCTCTACTTTGAATTGAATTAGGAATGGCATGTTGGTACATGAGGGCTTGTGGGATTTGAATTCCTATGTATTTGTTTATTTCATGGTAGGGTTGTTTAGTATTGCATCCTTTGTCATCTCAGACGAGTTTTGAGTTCATGTGTCCACCTGCATTTTAATGAATCTTGCTTGAGGGTAATTAGTAAACCCTAGGGATGAATCAATAGTGGAAACAACTAAATCCTGAGCTTGCCTGTGCACTAATGGTAGATGAGTAGGGTTTTTAGACCTAGGGTAGTGCCATATCGGGTGATTTTGTCTTAAGATTGACCTAGAATACAAAGAAAATTCATGAAAGGTCCATCCCTGACTTGCCCTAAGTTAAAATTTTTGAAATCCATAGTCGTGGCTCAATGTCACAGTCCGGGATAATCCATCCCTTCCAAATTTTATTCATTGTGACCATTCGAGATCACTAAGATATCATATCGACCACCTTGAGGTTTTCCAAAGTGGTCTTCCTAGGTTCATGTTGGATCACCATGACACTATCTTTTTCACACCGATGAAATCTTATATGCATACTAGTCGGTGAGACCTTTGCTTTCGCCTAGACCTCACCCCGAGAGTAGATGTCTCATCGACAGTAGATGTCTCATCGACATGTTTGTTCATACTCGCTTTCAGCAAGACAAGTCCTAGTCGCCAAGAGGTCATAGTGGGATCCAATAGCTTTACCGATATTCATTCTACTTCACCAAGACATCCATCCTTCAGTGAGACCTCCCACTGAGCACTTTTTCTTTCATCGACCTCTGTTCTTTCAGTCACTGTAACCCTTTGAGGTCGGTGAGATGTCATGTGGGTCACCTTGTGTCTCATCGAAGCCCTTCATGCATTTGTATTTGATCGCCAGGATGCAATAATTCTCACGCCGAAAGTCTTTTTGTCAGCAAGACAAACCTCATCGCCAAGAGCTCATAGCGGGCTCCTTTCATCTTGCCGATCTTCCGTAAGTTCGCTGAGACCTCCCCCTTTCGGTGAGAGCTTTCATCAAACATATCCCACTCTTGTCGAGTGACCTTCTATCGGGGAGACATTCATGCTTCACTGAGACCTTACCGTGGGGTAAAAGCAAGAAGTTGAGTACACGAAGAGGGGAAATTTCGGGCAACAAAAAAAATTTCGCACAAAATGCTTACGCGTTTTAAAAAAATGCATACGCGTTACATAACGGGTACCTGAACCTAAATCCGAACGCGTACGTGCTCAGGAACGGGTATACAAGCCTAAAACGTGTACGCGTTATAAAATGCATACGCGTTACGAACGCATAAACGTTTAATAGCGCGTACGCGTTTTAAAATGCGTACGCGTTTATAACGCATACATGTTTCAAAACGCGTACGCGTTATCGAAAAGTATTTATTTTTTTAAATAAACTGCTGGCTTTTCATTTTATCCACTGTTTTTGGCGAATCAACAGAAGTCAAGTAAGAGCGCGTACGCGTTTGGAGGCTGTTGCTCGCTCCTCCCGTCATCACACTTGACCTCTGAGACCTCCAAGTTAGTTGATTTCTGCCCTTTTTTGCTTTGTATCTTGTTTTTTTGTTTTTGAATTAGTATTTAAGTTTTTTTTGTTTAATGCGTTTTATTTCAATTTTTAATAGTTTTAAATTGCATTTAAAAAATAAATAACGTTAAATTGTAAATTGAAAACCATATTTTATCTAAACTTAGAAATCTAAACCCTAAAACGTAAAACTAAAAACCTCTTAGAGACCTCTCTCCCCTTAGGTTACATTTAGAATTAGTTTTTTCATTATAATTAGGGTTAATATTGGAATTAGGTTAATATAGGATAACCCAAACCCTAATCTTAACCCTAACACTAACCTTCACCATAACCCTAATCCCCACCATAACTCTAATTCTTATTGTTACCCTATTCATAACCCTTAATCTAATTTTAACCCAAACACTAACCCTAACCCTAACTCAATCTCTAATCATAACCCTAGCCTTAACCATAATTTTATCTCTAACCTTAACCCTAACCATAATTTTAACCCTAGCTCTAACCTTAACCATAACCCTAACCCCAAAACTAACTCTAGTTCTTACTCTTACCCTAACCTGAACCCTATCCTCAACCCTAACTCATGTTTTAACCTTAACCCCAATCATAACTCTAATTTTTACCCTTTTCCTAACCATAACCCTAAAGCTATGCCCAAAAAATAACTCTAATTTTAACCCAAACCTAACCCTAATTCTAACTCTAACCCTAACCTTAACCCCAATATTAAGCCTAACCCTCACCTTATCCCTAACCCTAATTCTCTATAACCCTAACCCTAACTCCAATCTTAAGCCTAACCCTAAACTTATCCCTAACCCTATCCCCAACCCTAACTCTAATTTGTACACGAATTACAAACCATAGGTTCCAAGAGAGCAACTTAAAACTAATAAAAAATAGGTATTGTAGGAGTCACTTGGATAATAATTCAATGTATCTTAATTACTATCCCTATATGGAATTTGTCATGATTGATTTATGAATTTTCATCCATTAACTATATATGGAAATAAATGGGGTTCCCTCCTCTAATCTCTAGTGATAGAAAAATATGGTGTCCAATCTATTCAAGTAAAATTAATGGATAAACAAGAATACCACTCTCAATCTTAGGATTTAATTAAATAGCTATCTTTTAATTTCTTCCCTTTTTACAAGCTCCAAAATAAACCTACATGTACAAACCTTTTTATCAATGCCACTTTAAAATTACATTCTTTATTACACTAGTGGTTCCATAACTAGGGCACTCATAACATACTTAAATATTATAGTCATTTCCCTATTTTATTTTCGTAAGTCCAATGAGAAATAAGAAATATTTAGGATATCATAAAATTTTATTGAAAAAAGGGTAAGGAGAAAAAGAGGAATTCTTCTAAAAGAATTTTCAAATTCTAAATCAAGGCTAAAGGAGTCAAATGGGCTAATTCTAGGAAGTTGGTTGAATATTTAATCATAAAAAATCCCAAAAGGAGGGAAAAATCAACAAAAAAAAATAGTAGAGCAACATGTGACATCCTTTTGAATTCCTAAAACCCCATGTTTTATAGGAAGATGAAGAAGAATTTGAAACCATTCCCCTCATCCCTTAGGAATAACCTATTAAGGAGAAACAATATAGATTAATAGAAAAATATTTGAATCAATGAAAATATATGAGAGAAGCCTTATCTTTTGAAAAATGTTTCAATATGGTAAGAAGTTCCATCTACAAGAAATGAGCAAGGAATATAGAAAGTGAAGAATAGGGAGATAAAAAGTAAGCTAAAAAACTTTATACACCTAAGTTTGATTGTAGTGACAAGATTTTTCTCACTTGCCCAGTTGGAGAAATTAGAGACTTACTTCACCCTCAACCCCATAACCCTAACCCTAACCCTAATTCTATCTCTAAGCTTAACCCAAACCCTAATCTTAACCCTAACACTAACCTTCACCATAACCCTAATCCCCACCATAACTCCAATTCTTATTGTTACCCTATCCATAACCCTTAATCTAATTTTAACCCAAACACTAACCCTAACCCTAACTCAATCTCTAATCATAACCCTAACCTTAACCATGTAATTTTATCTCTAACCTTAACCCTAAACATAATTTTAACCCTAGCTCTAACCATAACCATAACCCTAACCCCAAAACTAACTCTAGTTCTTACTCTTACCCTAACCTGAACCCTATTCTCAACCCTAACTCATGTTTTAACCTTAACCCCAATTGTAACTCTAATTTTTACCCTTTTCCTAACCATAACCCTAAATCTATGCCCAAAAAATAACTCTAATTTTAACCCAAACCTAACCCTAACCCCAATATTAAGCCTAACCCTCACCTTATCCCTAACCCTAATTATCTATAACCCTAACCCTAACTCCAATCTTAAGCCTAACCCTAAACTTATCCCTAACCCTAACCCCAACCCTAACTCTAATTTGTACACGAATTACAAACCATAGGTTCCAAGAGAGCAACTTAAAACTTATAAAAACTAGGTATTGTAGGAGTCACTTGGATAATAATTCAACGTATCTTAATTACTATCCCTATATGGAATTTGTCATGATTGATTTATGAATTGTCTTCAATTATTTTCAATATTTTTCATCACTTGTTCTACTAACCTTCTGTTTTTATTCAACTCTCATTTATAGTTCTTAAGTGACTATCGGTTTCTATTCAGCTCTCATTTATAATATGAATTTGTAATGCTATGATTTTTTAATGTTATAAATTGAATTTTAATGTTATAAATGAAATATATTTTGAATTTGTGCATGTTTAATGTGATTTTTAAATAACTTTGAAATTGTGTGCATTATTTAATTAGTTTGTTGATATATATTTTTTAATTGTTTAACATGCAGTTGCCATATCATTTCTCATCCATGGATCCACTTTTCACTTTAGAGGATTTCATGCCTAATCCAGAAATTCCTATAGATCCTGGTGCACACCCCACCCCACCACATGAGGATATGCCTCAGTCACCTCCACATTCTCCACCACCTGAACCCCCCCCCCCTCCTCCATTTGACCAAAATCAACTCAGAGATAATATTCGAGCCAACTTAGTTGTGATTCAAGGGAACATAGATCTCATAAAAAATGAGACTAGAATCCCTCCTCATCTCGCACGGTTTGCATCTACGATGCAAACTATTGTCGATTATGTTCGATCTATCGATGCGGACCTAGATAGGTTCCATCAATGGAGAGAAGAGAGGAGACAATTCTATGCAGATGGGTTGTCATATAAAGAAATCAATAACCTAAAAATCACTAAACAAGCTATGTGCCAATATTTTGTGAACCCCCAAACAAACGAACCAATACCACCCACAAAAAAAAGAATTTCAATTTTATGGTGTAGGCACCCGCAGATAGCTGCAAATTTTTGGGAGAGATGGTGGATGGTGTTTGATACTCCACCACATGGCAACAGTGAGGTGCCCTTATATTTTTTGAGAAAGTTATGGGTTGAGTTTGAGTTGGGTAAAAAACCCAACTATTTTGATTTGAGGTCATTTCAGGGAGCTGGGCGTGGCATGCCCCAACATAGACTAGGAGCACGTGTCGATCCTCAGCGACGTGCTCCAGTTGCGCCTCTTGTTCCTCCTCCTTCTCCTGGTATTCCCGCTGCATTTCAGCAGCAAACCATG
Organism: Sequoia sempervirens; assembly: GCA_007258455.2. NCBI lineage: Eukaryota > Viridiplantae > Streptophyta > Pinopsida > Cupressales > Cupressaceae > Sequoia > Sequoia sempervirens. Next base: position 613,470,649 of record VDFB02271358.1, read on the forward strand.
TTATCTACACTAGGAGTATTGAGTTCACTTTCAGGACATCTCATTCAGCAGACTACACACGCGGCCACTGAAGTGGCCAATACAGAGCATGGAGGCCCGGGCTATAGGGATACTCAGACATCCACTTCAGGTGAGGCACATGCATCTGGGGCGGGATCATACCTAAATTTACTATATTCTGAGGATCGTCCCACACAGGTATGTTCATCTTTTGAACTTAAATTTAATTCAAGTTTGAAATGTAAAAAAATCATGTAAATAATAACATCAAACTATATATATAATATAATATTAATTCAATAATTTTGTGTTTGGTGTATAGACACATGATGACGTGATGCCCGAAACTCAATATCATCATCGTGTGTATATGTCGAGTACTGTAGATTTGGGCTCACCTTTTCAACAGGTACTTGAACCAAAATATATTAAATAATTTGTGTGTCCATATATATATATAATTTAATTTGAATTTGTACACATGTGTGAATTGATATATTATATCTAGATGCAAGGAAGTCATACTATTCCTAGTATTGACGAGCCACAAGTTACAGTGGTGAGCGCTCCTGAGACATCATCAGCTCAGGTGCGTGCTTTCAAAAGTTTGTTAAGTTTAAATTAAATACACATCATAGATCTAATTTAATTTTTACATTTACATACACATGTGAATGATCTATATGAACTGTTGTACATCTATATGTAGGGATTTGATGAGATAACCATGGCGGGCACACCTGAGACATCATTGACATCTATTCATGGGAAATCTCAGGTGCGTGATCATGAGGTCATAGCATTCGAGGTTGTAAACTTTACTTTAAATCTCCCATAAATTTTATGAACATTTTATATATATATATATATATATATATATAT
>VDFB02271358.1:613471630-613612822 GCA_007258455.2 Sequoia sempervirens
TAGTGTTTTTCCTTGCCCTAAGGTCTTGCACAGATTGTTCCAAGGAGCTAATCTTATCCCTCTGTTCCATTAATAGATTTATGATGACATCAATTCCTGTGTTGTTACCCCCTTGTGCTTGTTGTTCATTACTATTATTCTCTTCTTGATTTTGAGTAGCTCTAGCACGATTTGCTCTTGTCCTTTCCATTTAAAATTCATGAAATTTCAATTTTCCCAATTAATAATTTAAAAAGTCTCAAAACTAAATTTTAAATTTTAAATTTTAAATTACTAATTGTGCAAGTTGAAGTGAGCTCAAGGCCTAGATTTTGAACCTGGCTTTGATACCACATGTAATAACCCATCCATACCCAAAAATTTACCACTACTTTTATTTTTGTTTCTTGATTATTATCTCATTATGTGTTTATTCAATTATATACTCAAATACTTCTATCCATACGAGATAGGCATCCATCCATCCGGGATAGGCATCCAACCATATGGGTTAGGTATTTTTCCATACGGGACAAGGGTTCATCTATCCATTTGAGATAGGCATCTACCCATAAAAGATAGGAATGTGCTCTGGCCAAAGTCTTAGACTCATCGAGACCATCCGAGTCCTGAGTCACTCACTAAAGACTACACCTCCCCTTAGAGATGCACCGAGGTCGTCGTCCTTAGGAGTATGTAAGATTAACTATACAACTTGAGCCTCGCCTTGGAATTCGGTCTAAGGCCTCAGGGAGTCAAGAGAATCCATTCAGGATTCCTTCTGAGTATATAAATAATGTGTTTTAATCTTACTTTTATGTTACAAATTATTAAACCCCCCCCTTAACAATCAAGCAATTCTCTTGAATTATTAATTATTCATTTATTTTTAATCTAACTTTTCCTAACCCCATCCGCGAATGCCTGAGGTACTACGAGCATTCTTCATTTCCCAGACCGCCTACATACCCTGCTTTCAAAAAGGAACAAGGCATAAAATATGTAGTTTTTTTTTCTAAACTATGTTTGATGTGAACTATTTTGTGGGTACGTAGCCCTTTCTCAGGCCTTATTTCCCTAGATAGTTCCTCTTCGACTACTACCCACGAAGGGGAGCAATGAAAAAAAGAAGTATAAGTAGATAGTCTCTGAGACTATTACTTTTTTCCTAGATATCTAAATCCTAATTCCTAATGATGTCTCCCTTGAGCCCATTTGAGATTCAATTAATATATCTTCAAAATAAATTCTATCAATCCTACAATGGGGTTTTCTAGGTTTGAACTAGAAAAGTTTTTGTTCATTTACAATTATCTTATTAAATTATCGATCCAAGAGAGATTACCTGTCTCTTGGATTTTAATACAACAGATGTTCCTTATTACTCCCCGATGATTTAAAGGTACGGTGCCATAGACACCATTGTTGCAGCTATATTAGGCTATGGATGAAGTAGCTCAAGCGCGATGAAATTACCCATAAACATGAGCTAGACGCACCGCTGATACCGAACGCTGCTAGGTTTTAGTTTCAACTCTTGATTAATGTTTACCTAGCTAAGAAAGGAAATAACAACTATCTAATTTCTTCTTGCAAGATAACATACTTTTGAAAATGAAATGAACATTATTATGTACTAACTACACCATGGTGAATAAATTTTGAGATACTAATCTACCTTTTCAAAATAAATAATAAATTGGGATTGAACATTTCATACATAAGGAAAGTAAATAATTACTAAGGATTAATGCAATGCCATTATTTATTAATTATCCTCTTAAAGAAATTTAGCTATCGTTTAATTCATCAATCATTAACCACTTGACAAACTATAATTAATTTAATTTTATTGACATTTCTATTCTATTTTGTAAATAAATTAGTTACATAATAACATTAGTTTATCACAAATTCACTTAGTGAAAAGAAAAATTAAATAAGTTGAAGTAAGTCATTAAAATATATTGTGTGAAAGTCAATTAAGTTAACTTAATATTAATTATATGAAAAAAAAGAGAATAATAATAATAATAGTAATAATTTTACTCATTACTCTACTAACTAAAGAAAAGCATACATTTAAAGAAAGTATCCATTTTCATGAAAAAAATTTAAATTAATATTTCCAAAAGAATTATAAAATAATTTATAAGTAAATAATCCACTTTAAAAATAAACAAATTTGATTTTGTGATTCATAAAATAATTTAGAAGTAGATAATCCATTTAAAAAAAATAAATCTGATTTTTGTGAAGTATAAAATAATTTAGAAGTAAATAATCCATTTTAAAAAGACAAATCTGATTTTGTGAATTATAAAATAATTTAGAAGTAAATAATCCATTTTGAAAAAAACAAATCTGATTTTGTGAATTATAAAATAATTTAGAAGTAAATAATCCATTTTTTTAAAAAAATCTGATTTTGTGCTTTATAGATTTAAATTTCTATTTTGTACAACTTACTTAAATTATTTCCTTTATAAAAGAAATCTTTTATTTGTTTATTTTTCTTTTTCTTAATTTATTGTTATAGTTTCCCCTTCTAATTGATTTGTTGAAAAAACAAAGAATATTTCTTTTTGTCATAGTTTTATAATTTTTGTTTAAGAAACATTTCTAAAAGAACAAGCATAAAAAAAATTATTTCTTTAAGTTTCCAATTTTAAAATTACCAATATTGCCTTTAAGTTTCCAGTTTTAGAATTACTGGTATAAAAATACCTCATAACAGAATTGAGATCAAATTTATTCACTTATTATTAAACAATTTAATTATTTCCCTCTTTCATGTATAAGCTTGATAAACATTCTCTTTAATCAACTAACTATAATCTTAGTTTTAATATTTAAAATATAATTTAATTAATTTAATACAATTTTACAAATAAAAGTATTAACAAAAACTAAATTTTCAAATCACTAAAATTTATTATATAAATTAGTAACAATTTATATTGTAAGGAAAAGACCCAAGAAAGTTAATAAAAATTACACTCTAATATTTGAAGAGATTTGATAAGGTTTTCTAAGAAGCCTTATAAACTTAAGATGTTTTATACATGTTTTGTATATACATTTGAATTAAAGCTTTTTAGCAAAATAATTTATTTATTTTAATGAGAAAGTTATATTATAACATCAATGAATATTTTGAAAAAAACCAACAAATAAATTTTCAATAAATTTTTAGAAAATTCCCAATTATGGTTTCAATAATTTGTTTTTTTTTATTAATAAGAAGTCAAGCACGAATTGAGTAAATTTTAATCTAATTAGGCAATATTCAAATGAAAATAAAAAGATAAATTTGCAGAGAGAAGTAAGAGAAATTTTATTTTAGAAACTAATTTATTTTTTTTTAAACTTTTCTTTAGATAAGATTTAAGTTATGTTTTAAAAGAATTTTCTTTTTACTTAATTCTTCAATAGAATTTTAAGAAAATAAAAATAAGAACACAATGTTTTATCAATCTTAAATCTTAGCATAAGTAAATATTTTAAACCTTAGCATAAAACTTAATCTTTCCTCTAAAATTATTATGAAATTTAAATCTAACTCATTTGAAAGCAAGGTTGTCATGGAGTAAAATAAATTACTCTAAATCAATTAAGGGAGAAGGGAGCATCATTGATGTCTACCTGTAACACAAATTTTCCAACTCCTTTCTCTATTGAATCCACGCTCTTTTATCCTTCCAATTCTTCTCTTCTACAACCAAGCACGGAAAAATATCCTCCTCCTACTTCCTATCTTTCCTAAAAACTTACTATGCAAAGAAAGATATGGAATCATGAATGAAAATCAATGTTTTGAAAAATTATTATTTTCTTCCTCTCTAAAAAGAGGTTAGAGAGCCATATTTATAGAAAATTGCATACTATTTCAATCATCAAGCTTTGTTGGTAAAATCAGTGGTCAAGATTTAATATTGAAAATCAACGATTAAGATCGGAAAAGTGAAGAGAAAGTTTCTATTTTAACTCATGAGGGCATAATGATAAAATTTTAATTTTAAAATTATGGATAAAGATGTACTTGAAGTTTCTTATTTTACATATAGTTATAAAATGATGTTTTTGAAAAAAATGAACAGTTGATTGATAAGGGAAGATTTAATTCCAAAATGAGTGGGAAAAAAAGATTAAGATGATGAAGTAGGAAAATATGTAAACATTTTAAATAAAATAGAATTTAATTACTATTTCATTTATAATTTGAAAAAAAAACTCTTTTTTCAAAAATTAAATTTTTTCATTGTAATTTTATTTATTTGTTTTATTTTTTTATAAGTAACTATTTTATTTTCTCAATAATTAGATTTATAAATTTAACTTTATTATTTTATTAATTTGGTTAAGTTTTAATAAAATAATAATTACCATCAAACCAACTTAATTGAATAATCAAAGAGTCTTATTTCAAATGTTCTAGAAGGAGGGTTGTGACACATTCTCACAAGCAAGGGATGAATGGAGACTAGGTAAGGTGATGTTTAGAAATGTTTCTATGATCTCATTTTCTTGTTTTGTAATATCTTCCAAAGGGGGATGAGGAGAGGGGCAATCAAGACTCTCAATCGTGTATCTTCTTTCACCAAGATACCTTCATTACTAATAGGAGAGGTATTGGGAGAAGAACAAGTATGATTGTTCTGATTGTCTATGCTTGCATCCTCTTGTATCATACCATCCTCACCAATAGGCAATTTAATATTAATGATTGTTTCAATGGTTTGATCTACTTTCTCTAAGATGTTCTCATAACTATGAAAGATATTAGAAGGATGGCTAACATGTTTCTTAACGACCTCATTGTTGTACTCTAAATTGACCTCATAAGAGGGGATGTTGTACTTATGCAATCCATTTTTAACCATATCAAATCCAAATCTCTTGAAAGAAAACATGCTATTATGGAAAAGTAAATAAAGTGAAATTGTATGACCTAAAGTGAAATATTTAAATGTAATTTTTAGATTTGAAACAAGGTAATTTTCTAATTACACTATGCAATAACCTGAAAGATGAAATGTTGTAAATGCAAATTTGGAATTGAGCAATGCATGGAATGAACCACTTTAAGCTAGATTTAGTAAAATACATGAAAAAAAGGTCAACCCACTAAAACAGATAACCAATGGTATCAAACAAAAGTGTAGAAATAGGGTTTTAAATACTATAAAAGGTAGTTTTAGATGTGCATTTGGAATGATTCACCTAGAGGGGTGAAAGAGTCCAAATGAGGGTTTTTTTTATCAAAATATTCAAAGATTTTTAAGTGATTTTTATGATTTTTACTTTGTATGATGTGTAACCTAAGTGAAAATGTAGTTTTCAGATAATTTTTATTGATTTGAGATACAAAAGTAATATGCACTTTCACTACTGCAAAATTTAGAAACCCTAGAATTCTAATTAACTAATGCAAACCCTAATCAAAAGTTAATGAAACCAATATCTAGAATGATGATGCAATTCAAATCAAAATTATGATGTTCTAAATGCAGGTTGACCAAAATGGAACCATTGAAAATGGGGGATTAGTGCTATTGTATGGCTTAGGACATAGAGCACACCCACTAGCTAGTTGTTTCATTCAAGGCTAACCCTAGAGATCTCAATGCAAATGAGAAAGATATCTTGTAATAGGTTTTTCCTAGGGGATGATTGTAAATTAATGAGGGGTTCACCACTAATTTAAGACTTGGAAAGAAAAATACAATACAAGATGTAATATTAAACCCTAATATGATGCAATGACCTATAAAATGATCTAGAAATGTATGGAAGACTAAATAATAAGTTGTAGGAGGAATTGTGGGCACTTGGGAATCTGAAACAAACTTAAATAGACTCTAGAATACTAAAAATTTTGAATTTTTGACCTACGGGGACTCATTCACCAATCTGTGTGAATTGGTCCCTAGAGACAATGAAAAATGTCCTAATGGATCACATTGGTTGACTAACATCATTTCCTCTTTAAACCCATCCTCTTTTCGCTTAATTGATTAAATTAGCCTAGATAATTAATTAATTGCATCATTTTCATCCATTAACATAATTAATTTAATTGGGTTAATTCATCCCTTTTCATTCTAACATTTATCTCATTAAAATAAATACATCAAAATATTTGACTTAATCTCCTAAGTCATCTTATTTAATTAAATAACCCTAAGTTATTTAATTAAATAACATTTTACTCCTCCCCTATTTATTAAATCATATAATTTAATAAATTTCTCTTAATTCTTCTAATTCCCTAATTGCATAAATTAAACCTTGTTTAATTAGCAATTAAAATAATTTTACTCTAATAAAAGGGAATATTCCCATGGAATATTCTTTATCCCTTTTTGCACAATTAAAACATTGTTTTAATTTTGAAATTACCTTTTACCTCACTCGAAGGAATATTCTAAGGAATATTCCCTCTCCTCCAATCAATTCACTTGGCTTCTTGGATAAGCTAAACCTTCAACCTCTTTAGCAAGTTACCTTTGATCTGTGTGAGCAGGTAAAAAGTGTGTTTTATTGAGGCAAGTGTGAGCCCTTGATTAACTTTCATCATGCATTCTCATCCATTGATGAGAATCCATGATCCATGCCTCTCATCCCCTTCATCTTGAACTATTGATTAAGCTTTTTGATCTCAACCATTCATTCCTCATTTGCTCTCCTATAAATAGATCACTATTTGGAAACAAATGGATCCATCTTTTTCAGAGAAAACTTATGCTGTTGAATCTCATATGCACTCACACTCATATTTACTCACCTTTTATCTCATTTTAGTTAGTTTTCATTACATAATATTGAGCTTACAACATCCATTAATGGCTTCCATGCATCCATCTTAGCTTGTATATGGATTAGGGGTTTCATATTTTAGCATAATCAGTACATTTCTAGCATAAAATCATGGTAACTTAGCTTGGATCATGTTCATTTTTAGCAATAAACTAGGTTTTCATATATCAAAAACCATGGTTTCATCGATTCTCTTCCATATAATAGACTTAAATAGGTTCACTAATCATAGGATTGGGAAAGGGTCATCATTCCACATCAACATGACATCAATTCCACAATAGGGTAAGTTTTAGATGGATTAGAATATTTTTTTTGAAAGATTTCATAATTTAGTATGTTAGGTTTTGATGAAATGTTTAGTTTTAGTTTCATTTGACTGATCTTGTTGAGATTCAAGTATTGGTGGCTCCATTACACTTCAATTCTTCATGGATCAAGCATAAGTTGGCCCATACTGGTATTTTCGCACCACATTCTAGCACTGGGAGGGAAAAATGATATAATCTAATTTTTTTTTAGCTCGAATTCCATTTTTATGTTGTTTTGCAGGTTGTAGTGACACTCAAATCACAAACAATGACGTTATTTCAATAGCGTCACCATATAGTGACACCTTATCAATTTGAAACAATGACATACATCTAATATGTGAACATTAATTTAAATATGACAATGTGTATTTAATTTGAAGATATCAAAAAATGAAAACGACGACGCTCAAACTCACCAGTCCAACACTTTTAAATTCCAAATCGTGATGCCATCGTTAGAAGTGACACCCATCAAAATAGTGACATGATTGTTCTCATTGGTTTTGTTGCAAAGTGACACCCATTTTCACTAGAGCGACGCCCATAGTTCAAATCGCGACACTATCGTGTCCAGCAATGCCCAACTCTTGTAAGAATTTTAATGAATATATTTTTTCAGCACGTGCTCTAATTTTTTGAATTTATTTGAATTCTAACATGCCACTGAATTCTTTTTTTTAATTTCTAAACTAACTAGTTTTATAGATTTGGAGAAGAACTATGAAAAAATTTACCCCAACTTGTTGGGGTCATAACTTTCTACTCGGTGGTTGAAATTTTAATCCATTTGCACCGTTGGAAAGCTCTCCAAGAGGGTTAATTTAGTCCCTAAAATTCAATTACCTTCAATAATCAAATTTTAGGGACTGATGCAAGTTTCAACCCCAAATTCTTTTCTGAAGGCCTCCAAAAATGTGATTTACTAGAACATAGAAAAAACCAAAAAAAAATTGAAAATTTTAATTTTCAATTTTTCTTAGTTGTAGTTATTATAACAGTGTTTTGACACTTGTGGGGAAATTATAACCCACCATATGCTTCTTTAGTTTATGTTTTAGGACTGGACTTAATTTCCTTTGGGTTTTAAAACCTACAATCTTTAGACCATCTAGCTTTTAATTGGGCTTAAAATTCATTTTCAAAGTTGGTTAAAACTGAACCCTCACATTATCATTTTACTTTGGGATTAAAATTGAACAAGGAAAATTCATTTTTCAATTGGTGCTTAAAAATAACTCATCATTTCTTTGAGGCTTCAAACAAACTTGTGCTTTCATTGTCTTGTAATTTTCTTTGCAATTTTTCATTCGAATGTGTATACACTTCTCTCATGCTTCATGGTGATCTTGAGAATCAAAAGAATTTTAGTGACATTGGTTGTCTAAAAAATTACCTACATCTTTCAATTGGGTTTAAAATTGAACAACCATGCTAGTGTGAGAAAAGGCATAACATGTGTTCTCTCTTTGTCCATGCAAGCATAGATGATAAACTACGGATTAAATTCCTCACTATTGTTCACCTTTAGAGGGCCTACCTTAGTGGGAAAAATTACTCACCCCAAGGGAATGATCCAAGCAGTAATGAGCTAATGCCAAGCTCTTCCAAATCGCTATATAAATTTGTGGTTTCGATGAAAATCATGAGCAATGGGAAGTGGTACATGATAACTCTTCCCCAATATCATTATGATGCATAAAACCCTCATTCTAAGGGTTGGGAGACCTCTCACAAGAATTTTATCATTGCACCCCCTAAATTGGATGCCCTTATTATGAACCTTTGTGTAGAAGCCTAAAATCCTTAATATTTGTTGATGTTAGGAATGGTCATTCTGAAGCCACCCCACATTTTTACTATTCAATTATAAGAAAAGAAAATTTCCTTTTAATCTCTAGATTCTAAGGATTTTTAGATTTGGTGGTCTCAAGATGTGTGTGCCATGGAGGGGAGCCAGTGTCACCAAATCTCTAACTGTTCACATTGTCTAGTGTTTGGAGAAATTCTAGTGGGGACTCAACAAATATAGCCATTTCTATCCTAGGGTTGTAAATGATTGTGAGTCAGTTTGACACTTTTCTTGGTTTCAAAACAATCCAAAAAAACATTCACTATCATCTTAATAATTTCAAACACTTTGGCTAAAATATGGACTTCTTGAGTTAGCCTTGATCTTATTGCTTTTTCTAAGGATTTATCCTTAGCGACTTCTAAATATCTTGACATTAATAACAAACCCATATTTTCCCAAAGGAAACATAGGAAATTATGGCTTCAACCTCATGATTCTTACAAAATGGACATTGTGAAAGTTATGATGTTCTTGACATAAACATTTAGTTTGAAAACATAATCAAGACAAGTGTATGTAGTAAAAGTAAATTCATTTATCCAAGATTAAATCAAATGAACACCCCACATTGATGTATGGTCAAATCATTGAATCACCTAAAAAAATAAAAATGAGACAAGAAAAAAATTGGAAAAATCATTGAGTTCCATTATCCAAAGTCATTGGGTTTTATTGTCGAAATCATTGGTCCTCTTTCTAAAATCATTTGAGTCCTATTTTACCAAAATCATTGAGTTCTTAGGGTTTCATCACTTTCGAGGTATAGAATTTTTCTCACTACCTTGGTCTTGGAAATAAAAGCTTCACTCTAGATCAACATTGGATGAAACACTACATCCACCACTTCATCAAATTTCAACATTCACTTCATCTAACTTTGCAAAATTTTGAATACACCAACACTTTGTGACTTAAACATCTATCAAACCAATCTATAGCTTGGCTATTTTTCATGTGAAATGAATCATTTTCCATGCACTTAGTTAAGCTAGTTATCATCCTTGTAAGTTCATCTTGAAGGTCATAAGTCTTCCCTAAAGATTTATAAGTTCATCAACATCCTTTATCCCAACATTAAAAATTCAAACTTGAGTCAAAATTGTTGTCCCAAAATGTTTGCAAAGATCACTCTCTTCATCACCCATATTTTCATCCTCCATTATCATCATTTCTCCAAAAATACTTAGAGTGTCTCTTTAACCTAGATTTGAGTCAACTAGAGAGTTCAAACATTACAAATTCAGCACACCTCTCCCATCATTGACCCACAATCTATGGTTACAACAAGATCACAACACAAGAGAATCATGGAGAAAACCAATCCACAAGAATTCAATCCAAGGAGTTATTCTACCCCCTCACAACATCCATCATCTCCATTAGGACCATATGAGATAAAATATATCACAAACAGCCCATTTGGACTTGCTAGGGAAGAAATCATGGAACATCAAGTATTAGAAAATGTGGCTTCAATTTCCCCATATTTTGTTGCACAATCATTGACACAAGCCTTTACTTCATCTATGATTCAACTAACTCCATCCCTTGTTCCAAGTTAACCATTAGCATCTAGTCTTGCAACTAGGCTAGGAACCAACCTTGGTCTCACTTCATGTCTAGGAACAAACACAACATTGGGTATTCAAAAAACAACCATTCCATTAACCACCAACCTTCCCCAAGACACATGTTGGATACCAAACTTTGGAAAGCCACTTACATTCCATGATGCCACAAAAATATTGATATTTTGAGCACAACCATCTTCATCCATCATCACAAATATCCCAAGTATGCCTAATGATATGCAAGGTAATATGAACCAAGTACCTCAATTAGGAAAACAAGGGAGATTTAACACTCATGCAAATTCAACCATTGACAAGTGGTTCCAACAACCCTATTGACACATTGAAACAAGTGGTTACCTAAACTACTCAATTCAATCCACTATCCACATCAAATTTATCTATCATCAACCCAAATCAAAACAACACCTTTGTTACAAATCCCATCAACCAAGGTAATACCTTGATCACACCTCAAATAAAACAAGGGAACCCCTATCCATCAGTCAAGGGAACACTTTCAATCAGTTACAAGGTTTGAATGTGCCATTACCATCACAATATCTAATGGCATCATCATCTTTCCCCAGGGTCCCTCTCACCATGAAAAATCAAATGGGACCTCAAACATACATTCCTCCAACCCAATCCACTATCTTGCAAGGAATGCTAAACCAAGGGAACCCTCAACCTCTCATCAACAATCCACTACCCACTCCAAATTTAATAAACACCCAAAACCCATTGTAGATGTCTCAATTAATCGATCCTACATTGCAAGCACATGCCTTATATTTACATCAAGCACAATAGGCTTATCAACAGGCCATCCAACAACAAAAACAACAAGAAGCAACCTTAGTAGCACAAAAAAAATTAAGCTACCTTATCAGAATAAAAAAAAAATCAAGCAACCTTAGTAGCACAACAACAACATCAAGTTGCCTTAGCAACGCAACAACAACAATAAGCTCAACAATCTACCTTAGTAGTGCAACAACAACAACAACAACAAGCAGCCCTAGTATCCCAACAAGCCTAACTGTATGCCCAACAACAATAATTGATCACACAAAAACAAGGTTCCTACTATAACCCTTAACAAAACATCATTAATCCAAACATGTTAGGAACATATACACCCACACAATCATCACCCTATCCTACACCACCATATACACCATACAACACCTCATCATTTTAGAATCCTGCATACAACTCATCCTTCATTCCAACATATGTTCCTCCACCACATTCTATAAGATGATCTAGCATCATAATTTAAGGTGTTATCACTAGAACTTTAGGACCTTCCAATGGGAAAAAAAAAGCCACATACAAAAAACTTATGTCTGTATCCATTCAATCGAAACATTGCAATGGTACCATTCCCTCCTGACTTTGAAATCCCAAAATTCTATAAATACAAAGGCATGGGAAATCCTATAGACCACATCAAAGAATTCAATTTCATGTGTATGGAGGTTTCCTACAATGTTTCTTGCTTAATTCATCTCTTCCTACAAATTTTAATAGGTCCTACCATGGATTGGTTTTCATAATTACCTCCAGGTATTAAAACTTTCCAAGAAATCATTGAAAAATTCGTTGATCACTTCTCTTTCAATATTGACATGGACATAAGATTAGAAGAGTTGTATACTCTAAAAGAAACCAAGGAGAATCTTTTTCCAATTTTGTGCAACGATAGAGGCAAAGAGCTAGTAAAAGAAAGTGGCCACTTCCTGACAAACAACAAGTGGGTATTATCATAGAAAATCTAGACCCTAATCTATCATTCCACTTGAAAATACAATGCATCACATCTTATGATGATCTTGTCCCTAGAGCCCTTAACATTGAGAGAGCCCTAATCTCATAAGGAAATCCACAAGTGTATAAAGACAACCACCCATCCACTACTTTTAAAACAAGCATTGCTATTGGGCCAAGAAAAAAATGTTACTAGTGATGGTTTTGTTGATGCAAAGGTGGTCTTAGCTGATCCTAGACAAGAAGACACCCAACCCATGAACACACAACAACTATATGCACAACCACCAAACAATCAAACAACAATTAATGTTGCAAACACTCAACGTGGACAATAGAGAACAAACAATTCTCCTAAATGATAATTCACTCCCTTAGGGGAACCTATGGAAGATGTGTTAAAGAGGTTGATACAGTCTAATCTTATCATGCTCCAAAATTTCTCAAACTATAAAGAGCCACAAATCAAACCTCACAGATATAGAGAAGATCACTTCTATGAATTTCACTGGTACAAAGGTCATAGAACACAAAATTGTTTTAGGCTCAAAAATATAATAGAGGATCTTATTGAAGAAAGAGAAATTGAGGTTGATAAAAATTTGGGAATGAAAATCTCAAAATTTACACGAACCCTATACCTGATCATGGAAAAAAAAATGATTCAACAAAGGCATCAACTTCAAACATTACCCAGAATACCACGTTGGGACATGTTTACACTGTTTATGAGGAATCAAACATGTATCAAGATACTATTTTATAAAAAAGTTCAAACTCATCAATAGTGTTTGGCACTATTTTATATCGTAATGACATCAAGTGGATATCAAATTGTGATATCTCTCTCGCATATGACTCAATGATTGAGCATTTTGAAGAAGTTACAAATGAGCCAAAAATATCCTTTATTGCACCCATACCCACAAAATTTTGTGAAGAGTCTTTTATTGATGATGTATCATCGACCCAAGGATCATGCCAAGAGGAGGCTCTTGAGGATAACAAAAGTTATTCTGAATCTAGTCAAGATCAAGAACCCCTATCCCTAGAGTCTCACAAAGAACTAAAGGACATCTTCCAAACCATTTTAAACTCCAAAGATGTCCTTGATATCACTCCTAAGATGTTTCTTTCAAATGGACATATATACATTCTTCATCCAAAACATGAGTCTCCCACTCTTGATATTCCTACATAAGAGAAAGCAACAATCGAGATCAATGATTCTTATAGTGATTGTGCATCATTGGCATCTTTTGAATCAGTACCAACATATTTTGAAACAGTATCAATAGATAATGATGTCATAAAATCAAATAAAATAGTTCAATACCAAGCAACACTCGATATTATTGATTCTTATAGTAATTGTGCATCATCATCATCTTTTGAAGAAATGTCAATAGAAAAAAATGTCATAGAACTAGAGAAAATAGTTCATATTCCTAAATAATAGGAACCCATAGAAATATCATGAGTTCATGACAAGTCATATTCAGTGGCTATGGATAAAAGGATATATTATTAGGGCAAAGGGTTAGGTATTGATCATACCTTCACAACACCGAGGGAAGTCCTATCTACAACAAACATCAAAATATGGGGCACAAAGAATCTTTATGATGAAAATGCACTAAATGCTACAACTAGTTGTAGCATGAGTTGGAATTTACCCATCATCTCATATGTAAATTGGGACCAATGTACAAAGAAGAATTCCTATGAAAGAAAGGAAAAGATCATCAAAGAAAATGAAGTAGTAAAGCAAAAATGACATGTCAAGTACAAATGGATACCAAAGAAAAATAAAGAAAATCATCCCTAAAAAGCTCCATTAGTTAAAGAAAATGTGGGGCATAATCAGAAAGGGAAATGTATCCATCAAAAGAGTCCCCAAATACAAAAGCAAGCTTCTTAAGCAAGGAACAAAGTATATCCAGTGGTTGGTCCTAATTCCATAAAAACCTCCATTCCCACCCATCATTGCTCGTCTTCCCAAGTTTGGAGAGTCAAAGGTTTCAAACTATAAACCAATCCATTTCATATTCTTTCATACATAACACCATACATTCCATTTACAATATCCAATTCTTTCATTCACCATGTGTTGGGAGCTACCCTTCATCATAAGGATTCTAAAGGAACTCTATCATGATGTGTGCACATACACAAGGTTAATTCGGGTACCAACAAGGAAAATTAGAATACATCAAGGTTGCATTCAAGTGCTCATATATTACCAAAGCAGTTTCTTCAAGAAGTATATCATTGGCATATTATGACAATGGCCTCTACATTAGTACCACTAGGTGGTTTAACATGAGGCGAACATTTCTAGAAAAGCTCAAAAAATAAAAAAATGATAAAAATGATAAAAATCTGAAAAAAAAAGAAAAGGATTGAAAACAGTAAAGATAAAAATCATCCTCCAGTGAAAACCACTATGGTGGCACTTTGAGAAAGTACTATGATGAAAACTTGGAAAACATGCATCATGAGTAGAATCGAGTGTCTATATGATCCTTCTCAGACAAAATCATCTCATCCTTGTCATGATAAATCCAATGTTCCCTCCATCCATCCAATCCAAAATTTATCTAGATATTCCATTTTACCTTGATCTTGACAAAGATTCAACATATACTTCAACTCTACTGTTGGAAAAATTTTGACAGGTTCTTTACCATTTTATCTCGTAAAGTCCCATAGCCCATATCTAGTATGATAAAACTCTTTCAAACTCTTCACATATACATTACATATCTTGGTTGTCCATTACATTATGAGGAATTGCTAAACACTAGGGGTAGGTTATTGTACTCTTGTTTTCAAATAACTCTTGATCCATGTCTTATATCTCACAACGTGACATTGGCATCATGATCTAAGTTTCATTGCCTCCACATCTTATCAGAAAATCCCAAAAAGAATCATAAAATCTTATCTAAAAAATCCAAAAAAATTTGCAAAATCTTATACAACTAAAATCCAAAGCATTTAGAAAATTGTAAAGGAAAAATCCTAAACATCTAGAAAACATCAAAATCCCTAAAAATGTCAAACATCAAAAATCCAAAAAACAATGTCTCTATGTCAAACTACATTGTCTTTGAGCTTGAACGTAGGCAAGGTCATCATTGATGTGCCCCCAAGACACCCTAGGTCAATACTTTAGTAGTCCATTGTAACTAACCATCGTCTCTTGTATGTTCATATCTTCGTCTTGTAAACGGGTTGATTCAATCAAACTACATGGTATCTATGTGTATAACATAGGAAAGGCTAATCTTTGATTAGTCCCCGAGGTCCCTAGGATAGGTCTTTAGGTTAGGTTCTTGGTTCAAACTCATAAATTCTAGAAAATCCCAAAACATTAAAATATTTAGAAAATCCAAAAACATCAAAACATCTCAAAAATTAAAAAACATCCAAATATTAATAAAACATAAAAATATTTGAAAAGTGAAAAAATAAAAAAATAATAGAAAACATTTAAAAGACCTAAAAATCATAAAAAAACTTAGAAAATCCTAAACAACCTCGAAAAATTCAAAAATCCTAAACATCCATATAAAATTGAAAAGACCAAAAATAGTCTCAAAACATTTCAAAATACCAAAAACATTTATATTCCAAAATATACTAAAACCCATCCATCCCATCTCGCTTTCACCTACAATAAACTTTCACCCATAATAAACGATCGTCACCTTCACCCTTTGGCAAAACAAGTAGAAAAAGAACATAGCAAGTCATAGAGTACGAACCCAAAAGTCAAAATCTAGAGTGTAAATCATAGGTAAATGCATCAGTGAAGTTTATAGAAATGGATCATATTAGCATCATCATCCCAACATCAAACAAACCTATGATCAACATGTCCTAGGATGTATCCTTCCTGCGATGGACATTAGTATCAGATATCACTTTAGCTAATCTCAAACTAGGCAAGAGCTATAGATTGATCTTTTCTTATGATTTATCTTAATGACCCATTCTGAGGACCTCTTGATGATGTCTATCTAAAATGATTTAGAGAGAAAGGAATGGGGCATCGATCATTATTTTTTGTTTGATATGCTTATGGATACTCTTGCAAAATAATCTTCGTGCATACTTTGTTAGTTGTGTGTAGGAAGGTTGTTTGGCGTATGTTGTTGACTATTGTGTATGCTTTGGTCCAATATATTCTAAGCTTCTAACTTACATTCCAATGACGTTTCTGTATGTCAAGGTGTGAACAAGAAATATCCTATCTATTTGTCAAGTCAAAGTCCATTACACTAGATACAACATCATCCTGGTTAGCAATACCTTTATGCATCATGTCTATGTGTTATATCAAACAATAAGGAATGACGAAAAAAATCCCAATCTCAAAGTGTGAGCATCCAATCCTGCATTTTCATTATCTTGTCACCATCTCTAATAAAGTATCAGTGGATCATGAACTTGTTGGATCTTTTAAAGCAATCAAAGAAACCAACAATCATTAATTCTTTATTCTTCTATCTTTTCTAACATTTATATGCAAGCATCAAATCTATGTGATCTACATCAAAATATACATGAGGCTACCCATAGCCGATGAATGTCTATACATCGTGAAATTTTTCTACATTAATATCTTAGCTAGCACACTAGCAATCCCCCTTTCATTGGGGCACAGTGGGGCATCTATATCATCTTTAGCTCAACAATTTGAAATTTTGTAGCTCTTTGATTCAAAAGCAACCATAAATCTTAAGGATTTCAAGCATAAGTATGATTTTCACCTATCGAGAGCTCGATCAGAACACTTTATTCTCTAATAGATCTCTCAAGGGGGAAATGAACCATCTTTTGATCATATCGATGTCAAATCATCTAATGATTTTTTTTCCTAGCCTTGCTATCAAATCTTGATCAAATCAATCATCGTGGGGATATATCTTTCCCTACGAATCCTCGTGTTATTTAATGCAATCTTTGGATTGTTGTGAATCCTCAATAATGTTATCAATCAATCAATTAGATCAATCAAATTTATCTTGGATATCAACATCTTGAAGAGATCATCGATATCTATTTCTACATCATATTCAACATCAAAATCAACATCAAAATTAGCATCAGTCTTTCAACCAATGCAACGAGTACATTGCTTCAAAGAGGGAAAAAATGTAGACATTGAAAAATGTCCTAATGGATCACATTGGCTAACTAACATCATTTCCTCTTTAAACTCATCCTCTTTTCACTTAATTGATTAAATTAGCCTAGATAATTAATTAATTGCACCATTTTCATCCATTAACCTAAATAATTTAATTGGGTTAATTCATCCCTTTTCATGTTAAAATTTCATCTCATTAAATTAATTACATCAAAATATTTGACTTAACCTCCTAAGTCATCCTATTTAATTAAATAACCCTAAGTTATTTAATTAAATATCATTTTACTCCTCCCCTATTTATTAAATCATATAATTTAACAAATTTCTCTTAATTCTTCTAATTCCCTAATTGCATAATTTAAACCTTGTTTAATTAGTAATTATACTAATTTTCCTCTAATCAAAGGGAATATTCCCATGGAATATTCTTTATCCCTTTTTGCACAATTAAAACTTTTTTTTTTAATTTGTAAATTGCATTTTTCCTCACCCAAAGGAATATTCCCTCTCCTCCAATCAACTCACTTGGTTTATTGGACACGCTAAACCTTCAACCTCTTTAGCAAGTTACCTTTGACCTATGTGAGTAGGTGAAAAGTGTGTTTGTTTGAGGCAAGTGTGAGCCTTGGATTAACTTTCAACATGCATTCTCATCCATTGATGAGAATACATGATCCATGCCTCATCCCCTTCATCTTGAATCGTCGATTAAGCTTTTTGATCTCAACCATCCATTCCTCATTTGCTCTCCTATAAATAGATTAGTATTTGGAAACAAATGGATCCATATTTTTTAGAGAAAACTTATGTTGTTGAATCTCATATGAACTCATACTCATATTTACTCACCTTTTAGCTCATTTTAGTTAGTTTTCATTTCATAATAGCTTAGAGAATCCATTAATGGCTTTCATGCATCCATCTTAGCTTGTATATGGATTAGGTTTTTCATCTTTTAGCATAATTTTAGCTTAGATTAGCTTAGCAATAGCATAATCAGTGAATTTATAGGATAAAATCATGATAACTTAGCTTGCATCATGTTCATTTTTATCATAAACTAGGTTTTCATACACCAAACACCATGGTTTCATCGATTCTCTTCCT
The DNA here is from genome assembly GCA_007258455.2 of Sequoia sempervirens. Lineage (NCBI taxonomy): Eukaryota > Viridiplantae > Streptophyta > Pinopsida > Cupressales > Cupressaceae > Sequoia > Sequoia sempervirens. The sequence goes on from VDFB02271358.1 coordinate 613,490,207, forward strand.
TAGAATCGACTGAAACAGGCTCACTAATCATGAGATTGAGAAAGGAGTGTCGTTCCACATCAACATGACACCAAATCCACAATAGGATAAGTTTTAGATGGATTAGAATAGATGTTTTGAAATCTTTCATAATTTAGTATGTTAGGTTTTGATGAAATGTTTAGTTTTAATTTCATTTGATTGATCTTGTTGAGATTCAAGTATTGGTGGCTTTGTTATGCTTTGATTCTTCATGGATCAAGCGTAATTCATCCCACACCAGTATTTTCGCATCATAGTCCTAGATATGGGTTTTTGCATAGGAACATGTTTCTAGAAAAAAGGGTATATGAATCTACAAAATCTTGAAAAACCACCTATAGTGGGACTCATTTACCACTTCTGGGAGATTAGTCATGTTTTGTTGCAAAGTGTCCCAGGAGTAGAATCTTGAATTGAAACTTTGTAAAATTCTTAAGATAGATCAAATAAGCACTTTCCACTACAAATTGGATGGATATTTTTCCCTAGATCTGAGTTTCCGTGACTCTTGACAACTTTTCATGACAACTTTTACAACATTTGAAACATTGTCATTTTGGTACTTTTGAAGGCTTAAAATCCACTTTTCTTCAATCTATAAACTCGCAATAGCACATGTAAAGAGGATAAAAAATTGTTTATTATTAGGGAATAGGGGTTTTCCTTGGTCAAACCCATTTTAAGTAATTAAACAAAATGATGAAATAATGAAAGGACATGAAACATGAACAATGATACCTTGAATGATGGCTTATAGATGATTTCTTGTAAATTTACAACTCAACATGAAATGGCCATGAAGGATGTAGATCTTGATCTTGACAATAGGTGTAGAATAATGCTTGATCTTGGGTCTTCAATGCTACATCACAACACTAGCTCAATAAGATTTTTGATACTTGATAACCTCTAACATGATGATGGAACTTGAATAGCTACAACAACTGATGAAGAATTCTACTCTTGAATTCCTTAGAAATGATCTTCAATACTCTCTTGATGTTCTTGTGAAGTCCTAGAATGCTTAACTCTTGATTGCTTGGCTTGATATCATGTAGGCTTGATGAAATAATGATTTGAGAGCACATTTATATAGGAAATCCATCTAATATCCCATATATTAGATCCCAAAGGCTGACATCCATAATATTTAAAATTAAAACCCAATTTTCCCGATGAAAACCTTGAAAATAGGCAAAATGGGACTCATTCACCAAGATGGGTGAATGGGTCCCACTTGGATGGGACTCATTTCCCCAAAGTGGTGAATGGGTCCCACAAGGCCTATTTTGATTTCTAAAGTGTTGGGGCGTGTGTAAATTAAGATTATTTGCTAATTTTGTCAGGTTTTTTATTGAAATAGGCCTTGGGATGCACAATATAGGGTCATAGGGGCCTATTAATGATGATATAAAGGTCACAAATGCAATAGGGCCCAAAATATAATGTGAAAATGTAAATAAATACACTTTACACTACTAAATTAAGGCAAAAATAGGTCTTGTGCTACCAAAAATTGGACCTATTGCTTGACATGAGATTAAATGGACTTAATGAGGCCCTAATCTAGTGTTGTGAGGCATTTTATGTGTCCACACTAGGTCTTAGACCCTTGCAAATCAAAGAAAATTCTTTTAATGACGTCTTGTAAAGGTGTTGTAAAGTCTTGTAAAGGACTTTCACACTTTTCTAGACTTAATTAACTTATTTCTCCCTAAATCAACATTATAAAACATATTTAATTACATTATTACATGAATCTAGAAGATTCTTAATTTGAACTTAATGACAAACTAGTGTTGTAATGTGTTTTACACATTCACATTGGTTCTTGTGCATTTCTAGGCGATGTGGACTTAATCTTAGTGTTGTAAAGTGAATTTAATTACCCTTTCACATTGATTTATGTGTCCCAAGCCCTATTCAACATTTACATCATCACTAACATGTCCTAATTAGGCCATATTGTGCATCTTGAGGCTTTAATTGATCAAACACCTGACAAGATAGCATTTTAAACCTTATTTCCTATCTCCTTAGCTTCATAGGTGTTGGAATGGCCCCTATGGGACCCATTAACCATGTGTGGTGAATGAGTCCTATTTGGCCCTCATTTTGACCCTTGAGTGGGAAAAAGTGAAATTTAAAGTTTATTTTCACTTCATGTCAGCCTGTGATGTAGTATAATTGGGTACTAAGGAAAAATTGACTATAAATAAGTGTTTTTATCCTCATTTTACATCTAACCACTTAATCCACATTCATTCTTCATTATTCATCCATCAAACTTTCACTTCAAGTCAAGCAAGTTGAGGTTTCTCCATTAGAAGTAATCAAGTTAGTTTCCTAAAGCATTCAAGGGCTAAATATTCATGTTATGTTGTAGAATTTCAAGATCAAATCATCATGACAAGGTAATCACTTTCATTTTCCATGCTTCATTCCTTTATTTCATCATTTTGGTTTAATTACCTAAATAGGGTTTGACCAAGGCAAACCCCAATGCCTTAACATTCAACATATCTCTCTTTTATCTTGTTTGTTTGTAGATTTAGGTCTCTTGAAGGCTTAGGAATCATTGGAGATTGAGTTATAAATTAAATCAAGTTATTTCTTCATCGTTCAAGTCAAAATATCAACAAAAGGACATTTTCAGACCTAAATATGACAATTTTAGAAGTGGAGACCTATACGAGGCAGAAGTACAGATCTAACTCCACAAAATATTCCTCTAATTTTCTATATTTCTGTAGGTGGAATGATTTTCCACCCAAGGTGAATGAGTCCCACCTGTAGGCCTAGAAACATGTTTTTTTAGATTTTAACTCCTGATAGTTAGAAACAAGTTTTTGGAAGATTTTAGTAGAAGGAGGACTGATTCACCATGCATGGCGAATGATTCGTAGTAGCCATTAAAAAAAGTTTTAGAGATGTTCCTAGACCTTCTAATGACTTCATTCTACCTCCAAGTGCACTTTTTTCAACCCCATTAAATTATGTTTTCATTTATCTAAGTTTCTAGTTCATTATTGCAATACACAATGTATTTTCAAACAAGTCATAATTCTTAGATTTTACATTCATGTTTGGTCAATTTCATAATTTAGTAGCACTTAGATCACTCTATTTAGCTCATAAAACATCACATCACATCATACAAATCCTAATTTGAATGTGCATAAGCATTTTAGGAGCCCTAACCTCTCTCTTTCTAGGTGGAAAACCCTAGGAAGAGAGCAAGCATTTTAGGTTCCCAAAATCTATGTCACATGTCTATTTAGCTAAAAAGGGACCTAAGTCCAATTTGAATGTGTAGGACACATTAAAACACTAGATTAGGTCCACTTAATCTACAAGCCTCTTAATTTTAATGTGAAGGTGTTAATAAATACACTTTACAACATTAAATTAGTGAAAATTTAAGTTTATTTAGTTTAGAAGGGCCTAAAACCTAATGTGGATGTGTAAAAATCATCATAACACTAGATCAAGGTGATATCAAGTCAAATTTATCATTAATTATTCCTAAATCAAGCAAGGAAAAGGCATACTTTTTTTATTGCCACAAATGATAATATATTAGTGCATCTACCATTGTGTTTCCTTATTCCTCTCAGGTAAAGACAACCTGTTTCGCTCCATATCTCTTACATTGTATACTAAATAATGGATTTCTCAAACTTCATCACTCCCTTAGACTAGAAATTCTAATGCTTTTCATCATATCTCTATTTGAATTTTCTACTAGTACAGAAATAAATGATAATCCTCATAAACTCAGGCGATAGGATTAAATGACACTTTCTAGAGGAAATGATATCCACCAATAACATTCTTTTTGTTCTTTCCCTTAGGGAAAAATCAATAAGAAACAATCGATGGCATAGAATACAAAATTCCCAATATCGGGTCTCATGATCAAAACATCAATGGAGTTCAACTGATATGCAACATATAGGAGTGATGCTAGCAATATGAAAAGTTCCAAAATCCTCAATCTGTATTCATTACGAGGCCCAAAAAACATGATTCCTCCAAATTTTTGACTCCCTGTTGGTTTCTAACACCCATATATAAACACAATTCAACAATAGATTGGGTGATATATAAATTTTAAATTTTAAATTTTTGGAATGACAACAATGAATAGAGTGAAGTGTTAAACAATGGAAGGAATAAACATGGTAGAAAGATAGAGAGGAAATACAAATGAATGATGGAGTCAAAAAGGTTTTTTCACATGGTCTACATTGCTCACTTATTGACAAATTCATGAATGGTAGGATACAATACCAGTTGCATGTGGTGCTCACTAAAATACCATTGTGAACACCGCTATGAGAAAAACAAATGAATGGAGAGAGATTAGAGAGAGGTCCAAGAAGAAACCTACTTTGATACAATATTGAAATGAGAGTGAAAAAATGAGATTTCTCTCAAATTAAAAATCAGCCATTCACATTACTCAAAAATCCATTACATAGTATTTCCTTTATAAGGCCATTATTCCTATATAAAAATAGTTACGAGAATATAACTTCCAAAAAAAAAATTATTTATTAAATTACAATTTTATGTTAATTTATTTATTTACCAATATATGTCAAGTACTAAATTCTAATATAATTCTACATCACAACACTAGCTCAACAAACTGCTTGATGCATTATGCCTTTGACATGATGATGAATAAATCTACCATTGAATGCTCTCTTGAAAGTCTTAGGTGAAAATGAGTGACATAACCTTGTATTTATATTTGTTTATGCCAAATTTCCCAAAATTGCAACACAACAAGCTGACATCAGATCTAAGAAGATAAAATCCTGCCAAGATTTGAATTTAAATTAGGTATTGACTAGAGTGGGACTCATATGCCCAAGGTGGCGTATGATTCCTAGTGGCTCAAAAATGGGCCATAAACTCCAATATAGGTTTTGTTTAATGTGAAACTTCAAACCAACTTCTGAGACCTAGGTGGGACTCATATACCCAAGGTGTTGTATGAGTCCTAGACCACTAAATCTAGAAAACATGACCCAAAACACTGAATTATGATTGGTTATTTGTTAATTGTTGTAATTATCTCTAGAAAAATGCATTTAATAAGGTTTGTGGATGCTAAATAGTTCCAATCATGGCAGAAATAAGCCCAATTAATTAATAAAACACTAGATTAATGTGAAAGTGTTAGGATACACTTTACAACACCCTAAATAAGGCACCATTAGGTCCATTTAGTTTAGAAGGGGCCCTAAACTTAATGTGAATCTGTAAAACACATTACAACACTAGATCAAGGCAACATTAGGCTTAATTTAAGATTAATTATTCCCTAATTAAGTGTGAAAATGTAAAGGGTGACATTTTATGTCACTATATTTAGTCCTCACTTTAGTGAGAGGAGGAACTTGCTTCAAACTCACACTAAAGTAGACATTCAAGAGGGGTCCAAGTTGTGGACACCAATTTGGGCATTCAAGGTTCTCTAACACTTCTAATGTTTTTCACCTAAAAGGAGAGAGGTGGGCTAAAATGTGCAATGTTCCCACTCAAAACTAATGCAAGTATGAATGAAATATTCCTAAGTGAAATGTTCTAAATATAGTAAATTGATAAGGGAAATGCATTATTAATGTAAAACCTAAGAAATAACAGATGTTTGAAAACACATTGTGATATGTAAAATGACCTAAGAATGCAAACACACAATAACAAAAATGAATAAAACAAGGGATATGCACCTGTAAACTAGAATTTGATGCAGAGAGGCTTTGGAATCCTCCAAAAAAAATTGTTGAAACCAATTGCGACACTTATGCCAAGTTGGGCGACTTAGTCCTATTTAAGGGAGATTTTGGCAGAACATGTTTTATCAAAAAGGGTATCCATAAATAAAAAAATCACTTTTCAAGCCTAGCAGTGAGACTAATTAACCATTTATTGTTACTTAGTCCACCTTCAATAGTTAATAATTTTAGGACAAGAATCTATAGCTCTCGGTTTGCACTTCTCTTCTTGACAAATGTCCAGTTTTGATTATGCAGAAATCAGGTTGCAAGAGGTCTCCAAGCTTCTCTTAGGGCTTTGTTGACTTGAATTACTTAAATGGAATGATGAAACATTTTAACACCTTTCTCTTTGATAAATTTGCATACAAGACCTACAAAACACACATGTAGAGAGGGGAAAAAGGGTTAAGGGTTAGTGAATAGGGGTTTACCTTGGTCAAACCCTGATTTGGTAATCAAACCCTTGAAAATGAAATGAAATAGAAAGAGAATGATGAATGAACAACATGCAATGCTACAAATCACCAAACCCTTTATGTAGAAATCTAAAGATATGCAAGTAGATTCTCCAATGTAGACTTGATAATGCCTAGAATGCTTGAGAATGATGAATTAGAGTATTAAGTAAAATAGGAGATTAGAAGATGCAAAATGAGGGAAAAACCCTTTATTTATACTTGATTTTACAAAATTTCTTGAAAATAACACATCACAGGCCAACCTCAAGGTTAAGAGAAAAATATCCTACTAGAAATTTAAAATATATTTTTTTTTGTGCCAACTAGGACTAAGTCAACCTAGGTGGTGATTTCGTCCCACCAGGGAAATTTTAATTGGTGTCGAGAATTAAAGTGTATTTAATAATGTTTAATGGGATTATTCTCCGAATCACACTTACGTAGGGCCAAAAAGTGCATTAAGGGGTCATTTAAAAATAATGTTTGAATTAGTGATGAAAAGCTTAGAAAAGAATGAAAGTTTATTCAACTCTTTACAACACTTTGGAATAAGGCTTGGTAAGTGCTAAAAAGAGGTTGTTTAGGTGAATTATTATGAAAAGGTCTTAGAAAAGTGTGAAAGTGGGTTACAACACTTCACAACACTTTTACAAGACATCATAGAGTTCTTAATGATTCACAAGGGTCCAAGACCTAATGTGAATGTGTTGACCACATTACAAAATTAAATCTATTGAAAACTAGCCAAAATCCATAAGAAAGACCCAAATGAGCATAAAAAATTTCAAGTATACATTTTTTTGTGACACATTTAACCCCCACTTTAGTGAGAGGATGAACTTGCTTCGAACTCATACTAAAGTAGCCCAACATGCATATCAAGAGGGATCCAAATGCACCCATGTTGGTAAGATGAGACAACAACAATCAAGAGGGTGATCAATCCCCCAGGATCAAGATCCATTGGTAAATGAAACATTAGCACAAAGGAACACACATGAAAATGATGAAAATGAATGAAAGTGAGAAAAAAAAAGGAAAAAGAGAGAGTTAGATCAAGCTTCGATCATTTTTTAGTCTTATTTTGGATTAGATCTAGGTTTTTTGTCTAAAAAATAAATGTATACTCACTTTGAGGTGATGGAACTCATGTTTGTCCATCGGGTGAGAAGGCCCAAAAGGTGGGGAGCATACTCATGGCTAGTATGCACTCACACACACGCAAGTGGCTATGGGGAAAGTCATGCCTTAGAATGGGCTTCCCACTCAACCATACCAAATTTATGCCTTCCGATAACTTCAATAAGGTGTCGGGTATGTGCAGGATCATCATGGGAAAAATAGGCCCTTAAGTGGAAAAATAAATTAGAAAAATGAGAGTTAGGCAACTTGATGTAAAAATTTGAATAAGTTATCTATATTATTTCAAAAATACGTAAGAATAGAATCTATAGAAAATTGAATGTAGTTTCTAAACTACTAGGTTTGTTTAAAAAATCTATTTGGTGAAAATTTGAAATTTCAATGCAGTAGTACTTAAATTTTAGGGAAAAAAGAAGTAGGTCTCTGTCTAACCACCCTAACCACAATAAAATGATAATATTTTTTTATAATATTTTAGATATAACTAGAGGACTCATGTCCCTATGTGATTAAAAAATATAAAAATTTGGTATGCTTGACCACCTTAACTTGGTCAAAACTTCATGAAATTAATTTTTTACTTTTTTAATCCTATAGTATGTGAAGCATCGAATGTCACACATGTTTTGGATTCAAAAAATGTGATATCATTTGAAAGCTATAGATGTTCTTCAATCCGCCTATCAATCAGGACTTTAGTCATAATTTGAATATAAAATGAATAATAACTACTTATTAAATTCAAAGTAAAGCATAATTTATATTGGTGGAAATTTGATAATCTCCTTTAAAAACCTTTTTCATTTCATCAATTTTGAGTAAAAAGAAAGTCGCCAACCATATACCCATCATTTTGCCACTTTTTGGCCCATAATGATCCTGCACATACCCTGACCACAAAAGAAAATGACATTTGGAGCTTCATGAGACAATCAAAGCTTCATATGCTTGGAGCTCATTAAAAAACATGATGGCACCATAGGCATGCAAGTTGTGTTATGCAAAATGCAACATGAAAAATATGTTCAAAGGAGTCTTGCTTAATCCATGTGAGGTCTTTAACCTAGGGAACATTGTGTCTAATGTCTCCAAGAGAGGACCAATCAAAGAATATAAGATTCACAACCTAGGGGATGTAGTGTGTCACATCAAGCCACCAAGAGGAATGTAATATGCTAAGATAGATCATGCTCATGAAGGACACTACACCCAATGTCATCCACAAAGCAACAAAATGCATCATATGCAGTAACAAGGATACACTAAGAATTAAGAAAAATTCAAAATGCAAAATAGTAATGTCAATGTATGCCCCCACTTTAAAGGAATAGCTACACATTGTATTGTGAGCAATTACTTTAAAGTAGGAAATGAAAAATGCAAACAGGAGAGAAAGACATGAGAGCCAACTTGGAAATCCCTTATGCCAAGTCATATGTTTTCGAGTAAGGCTATGTCATGTGAATAAAATGAAAAAGAAAATGAAGGGGTTTCCCCCAAAAGGAAAACACAATACAGATAAGGGATCTATGGACTTGGGGTCAGTATGTTCTTTGTTGCAATGTTTTGTGTAGAGAGCTTAGAACTTTCATCATCCTCCAAATACATAGAACTGGAAGAATGGGACAAAGAGAGCAAAAACAAAGAAAAAGAAAGATATTATTTGGTCAACATGGAAGAGACCTAGGATGTATCAATGCTTTGCATCGTCCCCAAAAGGAAAACACAAGAAAAATGAAAAATATTTTAGGTCAACATGAGAGAGACATTTCGGTCCCAATGCCTTGCATCATCTCCAAAGGAAAAACAAAAGAAAAGAAAGGAAAAGAAAAATAAAAGGTCCTTTTGGGTCAACATGAAAGATGCATTTCAGTCTCAATGCCTAGCGTCACCCCCAAAAGAAAAGCACAAGAAAAATAAAAAATAAAAGGAAAAGAAAAAGAAAAGGGGACTTTTGGGTCAACATGAAAGAGACATGAATGTCTCAATTCCTTGCATCATCCCAAAATGGAAAGCACAAGAAAGGACAAAAGAAAAAAAATGAAAAAGTAATGTACGACATAGAGAAGAATGAAGGTACAAATAGAAAAATGTCATAAAGAGAGAAACATAAAACATCCCATCATGGGGGAGCATGTTACGCACATTCAATCACACAAAAGAAAATGAAAAAGAACATGTAAAAGACTAGTAAGGAAAATGTGAGTCAACCATCAAGCAAGTTATTCACCTCCCAATCTCAATCTGTATAAGCGGAAGGTAAATAATACATCTAAGGGACAATGACGAAAGCATGAATAGGATAAATCTAACAACCTCTCACCCCATTGAATTCAAGGAAATAATAAGCTAAGGTAGGTGATGGGAAGGGTCATGTAATAGTGAGAAGGGAATATTCTATAACTATTACTCGAGGATGTGTTTGAGAGTGGTTTAAGGAATTATTGGATAGTAGTTATCTCCATCAAAATGATACTTGCTCACTATTTATTTCAATTGGTGACACTCATCACTTCTATGTCCAAGAACACAATGATATACACAATGTGGAATGCTAGCATCTTTAGGATAGATCACCAACCTATTCATAAGTTGTAATAGTATGAGTCCTTTGTTTAAAAGTATTTGCAATTTACTTTCATATTTAGGTGGTGGACAGAGAGGAAACTTGATTATTTTGTAACTTGTAAGGTATTTTGCATTTGGGTATGTGTAGGATCATCATGGAAAAAATAGGCCCTTAAGTGGTAAAAAATTCAGAAAAATAAAGGTTAGGCAACTTGACCTAAAAATTTGAATGAGTTATCTATATTATTTCAAAAATATGTTAGAATAGAATCTATAGCAAATTGAATGTAGTTTCTAAAATACTAGGCTTATTTAAAAAAAAAAAAAATCTATTTGGTGAAAATTTGAAGTTTCAATGCAGTAGTACTTCAATTTCAGGGAAAAACTAAGAAGTAGGTGTTTGTCTAACAACCCTAACCACAATAAAATGATAATATATTTTTTATATGATTTTATACATAAGTAGAGGACTCATGTTCGATGTGATGCATATTTTTTGTAATTTTTTCTAAGTAAATAATTAATTATGAATTTTTTATTACAACTTTTACAAAATATAAAAACTCGTACGTCTGACCACCTTAACTTGGTCAAAACTTCATGAAATTCAATTTTTATTTTTTAATCCTATAGTATGTGAATCATAGAATGTGATGCATGTTTTGGATTCAAAAAATGTGACATCGTTTGAAAGATATATATGTTTTTCAATCAACCTATCAATCAACACTTTAGTCATAATTCAATTAGAAAATGAATAATAATTACTTATTTAATTCAAAGTAAAGTATAATTTATATTGGTGGAAAGCTAAGAATCTCCTTTAAAAACCCTTTTCATTTCATCAATTTTGGGTAAAAGAAAAGTCGTCAGCCACATACCCTACAAATACCCATCATATTGCTACTTTTTGGCATATCATGATCCTGCACATACCCATTTTCTAGATTCACCCTTTTTTCGAATGGAAGGAGGAGGACCTAGAGTTACCCTTTCATCATTTTCATTGTTATCAATGGTTTCTCATGAGGCAAGGGGACATTCAAATCAGGATATGAATCAAAGATCACCGTGCCATCATCACGAAGTCTCAAATATTATCTAGGAGGCGTGGTGTCATGAGACGGATCATGATATCCTACCACATTGTGTTTTCATCTTTTGGATGTTGCTCTAAGAGTTGATAAATGTCATGTTTAGTTGTTGTGTCACATCCTTGTTTGCACAAGATGATAAAATATTTTCCATAGGTTTCCTCAAGGTTGATTGGAGTACTAGTGACTTTGTTATCATAGAATGGTTGAGGGATTGCTTGTTTAGAAGAACAAGGTTCACCTAATGGAGGGAACTTAGGTCCTATGTTTGTTTTAGGATGTAAATAACCAAAATATCAAGAGGTGGTACTGTATGAAGGTCTTGTTGTTTCATAGATGGATAAAAGGATGCATTAGCTTTGAGGTTGTCAAGGAATTCATAAGGAACTTATTCATGTTCTCATCATCTTCCTAATGATGTCATCACAGGGAGGACATTCATGAGGAGTTGAAGGAGCATGAGGAAGCTTAACATCATTAAGATCAGTTCCAAAGGCACAACTTGACATGTCAACTAAGGATTTTAATGACATCCAAATCTTATTAAAACACATAGCCATGATGCAAATGAATGAAACGAAACTAAGTGCAATAAATGGAATAAAACAAAAAATATGGAAACGGTAATAAAAATGCAATAATAGAAAATAGAAATACAAAAGATGATCTCGAAATGACAAAAATTACAGTGTAGAATGTCAAAGTGGACTAAGTCACCCAGTGTGGTGAATTAGTCCCCGTAGTGATTTCTTAAAGAATTTTAAGAAATTTTAAATGGAATTTTATGATTTTTAGATTTTCAGATGCAGCTATAATATGAAAATGTAGAATTTTTGAAATTTTTAATGAAATGCAATGCAAAAATGTAAGCTATATGAGCTTTTCACTATTGCATTTTCTTTTAAAACCCTCAGATGCACATTAAACAATGAGAAACCTAATTCAATGTTGATGTAAGCTATTCCTAGGATATAAACGTACTTGAAATAAGAAATATAATGTTCTAAATTCAGGTTCACCAGAATGTGGACACTAATTTTGGCATCCAAGGTTCTCTAGCACTTCTAGGGTTTTTCACCTAAAAGGGGAGAGATGGGCCAAAATGCGGAAAGTACCCATTCAAAACTATTGCAAGTATGAATTAAATATGCCTAAATGGAATAAACTAATAAGGGATATAGATTATTAATGTAAAACCTATGAAATCCAAGTTGTTTGAAAACACATTGCGATATGCAAAATGACCTAAGAATACCAAAAAAAAAGAATAAATGAATGAAACTAGAGAGGTGCACCTATAAACTAGAATGTGATGCAAAGAGGCTCTGAAATGCCACATAATTTTCTATTGAAACCAACCAGGACACTTACGCCAAGTTGGGTGACTTAGTCTTGTTTTTGGGAGATTCTACCGAAACATGTTTTAGCCAAAAGGTTATCCAAAAATACAGAAATCACTTTTTAGGCCTAGCAGTGGGAGTAATTCACCACTAATGGTGACTTAGTCCACCTTCATCTTTCAAGAATTTCAGGACATGAATTTGTAGCTCTCAGTCTGCACTTCTCTTCTTGACAGATGTCTAGTTCTGATTCTACAAAAATCAGGTTGGATGACATCACCAAGCTTCTCTTAGGGATTTTTTGACTTGAATGACTTTCATGGAATGATGACACCTTTTAACACCTTTCTCTTTGAAAAAAATACATACAAGACCCACAAAACACACATGTAAAGAGGGAAAAAAGGTTAAGGGTTAGTGAATAGGGGTTTTCCTTGGTAAAACCCCAATTTGGTAGTCAAACCCTTGAAAATGAAATGAAATAGAAAGAGAATGATGAATGAACAACATGCAATGCTACAACTCACCAAACCATTGGTGTAGAAATATTAAGATATGCAAGTAGATGCTCCAATGTAGACTTGATAATTACTAGAATGCTTCAGAATGATGAATTAGAGTATTAAGGAAATTAGGAGATTAGAAGATTCAAAATGAGGGAAGAACCCTCTATTTATACTTGATTTTAAAAAATTTCTTCAATATAACACATCATAGGCCAACCTTAAGGTTAAGAGAATAATATCCCACCTGAAATTTAAAATAATTTTGATTTTTGTGCCTAGTGGGACTAAGTCACCCTAGGTCGTGGCTTGGTCCCACCAGGGAAATTTTATTGGGTGTCAAGAATTAAAGTGTATTTAATGATGTTTGTCGGGATTATTCTCTAAAACACACTTAAGTAGGTCCAAAAAGTGAATTAAGGGGTCATTTAAACATAAGAAGGGATTGAATTAGTGATGACAAGCCTAGAAAAGCATGAAAGTTTCTTACAACTCATTACAACACTTTGGAATAAGCCTTGGTAGGTGCTAAAAAGAGGTTATTTTGATGAATTATGATGAAAAAGTCCTAGAAAAGTGTGAAAGTGGGTTACAACACTTCACAACACTTTTACAAGACATCATAGAGTTCTTAATGATTCACAAGGGTCCAAGACCTAATTTGAATGTGTTGAGCATATTACAACATTAAATTTAGGAAAAACTAGCTAAAATCCATAAGAAAGACCCAAATGAGCATAAAAATGTCCAAGTATTAAAGTGTATCAATGTGGATGGTCTAGGATAACAAAGACCAAAGGAGGTAGTAAAGCCCCTTGAATCTAGAATCCTACATCAAACTAACATAAGCACAAAAGCACATGCACAAGGTGTATGGTATGCAACATCAAGATGTACACACATATGCATTGTCAAGGATATATAAAGACAAAATAAAAATAAAGAAAAGGTGGATCAAGCTTCAATCGTTTGTCCCGCACGTTGTGGATTAGATCTAAGTTGTTTTTCCAAAAATGCACGATTACTTTGAGGTAATGAAACTTCAAGATGTCCACAGGGTGAGTATCCTAAAGGGTGGCTTAGTGAGAAATTTCCTCCTCTGTATCAGCTTCTCACCGTATAATGAGAAATCCATTCCCATGTTTAGGCTTCTCATCATACTAACCATACCAAAGCTATACATCCTGATAACTTCAACAAGGCACCACAAAACATGAATGGCAGGATTCACGAGGCAATAAAAACTTTGTATTCTTGACACTCACGAATAAACAAGGTTGCTACATAGGCATGCGAAGTGTGTTATGCAAGGTGGCCATGTAACAAATATTGTAAATGCAAAATAGTGTAAGGTACGTTCAAAGCGATTTTTCTTAGTTTATGTAAGGTCTCTTCTTAGGAAAGATCATGCTTAATGTTTCTAAAAGAGGAAAAGTCAAAGAAATATCATGCTCTTAGAGGAATCAAACCCAATGACACCACCAAGAAAGAGAAACATCACAGGAAGAAAGAAAATTTCATATTGAATCATGAGTGTCGATGTATGCCCCCACTTTAAAGCGGTTGCTAACACCATTGTTTCAATCAATTTCTTTAAATTAAAGGAAGACATGAGGGGTTATTGGGAAAGCCTTATGCCAAATCATATGTTTCTGAATTGAACTACATCATGAAAATAGCTTTCCCCCAAAAAATTAGTATGTCACATGTGAGCCAACTTAAGGCATGTCATCCACATCCCAAGCTTGATCTTGCTTATACATGGAAGGTGGTCAACTAGCCAAAAAAGATAACAACAAGTGCCATACGAGGATAAGGCTACCTAACCCCTTCCCCCCACTTACTGCAGGAAAAGGATTAGCTAAAATGATTGATGAGAGATTTGAAAGTTAGTATTGAACCATAGATTTTAGGGACTAGGAATGCTTTGTCTCTTTTACTCAATTAGGATCTTTCACCTAATGGAAATAGATAGATCCCATACCCAAAATATAAGAGGTTCAATCAAAGTAAGTTGTGTCTAATTTTATATGAGATAAATGAGATGATGTAATAACATGAACTAATTGATTGATTAAGCATACAAAACCTAAAGAATATGACTTGTTTGAAAACATATTGTGTATTACAAAATCACCTACAAATGAATATAAAAATGCAACAAAAGGGAATCGGATTGAAAGTGTGCACCTGTAATGTGGATGGAGACTAGAAATTGCTTTTGAAAGATTATTGATGCTGAAATTTAGACCTGGTGTGACTCATTCACCATTTTGGGTGAATCAGTCCTAGTTCTACCAAATTGTACCAGAGCCCGTTTCTGACAAAAGGGTACTCAAAAATGTAAAAATCCAAAAATTGACCTTGGGGTGGGACTCATTCACCACCCATGGTGAATGAGTACACTTTTGAATTTTTTGATTTTTCAAAAGTGGGTTATGAAGCTTTCGATCTACACTTTGATGTTCTATAGGTGTTTACTTTTGAAATTGTTGGATTTGGGTCTGAAAGTGGAATTTTGTTGATATTTTGACTTGAATGATGAAGATATTACTTGAATGACTTTACAACTCGATCTTCAATGATTTCTAAGCTTCCAAGAGACCTAAAACTGTAAACACACAGGATAAGAGAGAGAGAGATGTTGAATGTTAGTGCATGGGGGTTTGCCTTAGTCAAACCCCTTTTAGGTAATTAAACCAAATTGATGAAATAAAGTAATGAAATAGGAAAAATGGAACTGATTACCTTTCCATGGTGATTTATCTTGAAATTATGCAGCAATATATGAAGATTCAACACTTGAATGTTTTACAAAGCTAACTAGATGACTTCTAATGAAGAAACCCTAGCTTGCTTGACTTGAAAATATGATGAATGATGGATTAATGATAATGAGATGTAAATTAGTGTTAGGAGACTTATATTTATAGAAAATTCACCTTATTTTTTTGTAAATTGGATCCCTAAGGCCGACATCAAAGAATTTCAACTTAAAACCTAATTTTTCTTGCTCAAACCCTAAAAATGACTCAAAATGGAACTCATTCACCATTAATAGTGAATGGGTCCAACCTCAATGGGACTAATTCACCACTAATGGTGAATGGGTTGCACAAGGGTCATTTTTCCTAGCTAGAATATTGGCAAGTAAGAAAATTAGGCTTATACAATGACTATGTCGATTATTTGATCAAATTATGCCTAGGGATGTACAATATGGGTTAATAGGGGCCTATTAGTGATGATGTAAATGATAAATAGGGATTGGGACACATAAATAAGTGTGAAGGTGTGATTAAGTACACTTTAAAACACTAAAATGAGGTCCACATAGCCTAGAAGGGAACAAAAACAAAAGTGAATGTACAAAGCACATTACAACACTAGTTTATCATTAAGTTTACATTAAGAACCTTCAAGATTGATGTAATAATATTATTAAACACATTTTATAATGTTGAATTAAGGAAAAAGAGGTTAAGTAAGTCTATAAATGCATGAAAGTCCTTTTACAAGACTTTACAACACCTTTACAAGACATTGTTAAAAGCATGTTCTTTGATTTGCAAGGGTCAAAGACCTTGTGTGGATGCATAAAATGCCTCAAAACACTAGATTAAGACCTCATTAAGTCTAGTTTATCATGAATTAATCTCATGTCAATAAAAGGGTCATTTTTTGTATGACACATTTAGCCCCCACTTTAGTGAGAGGATGAACATGCTTCAAACTCACACTAAAGTACAACCATTCAAGAGAGATCCATATGTATGTCAATCCACTAAGATACAAAATTGTGCAATGACAAGATAAAAAGAAATACAACTTGGAAAATATGTACTCACTATGGGCCAAGGGAACTTCTTGGTTACCCATCGGGTGAGAAAGGCCAAACTATATACTCAATTTGGGGCCACAAAACTTCAGGTTGTCCATGGGGTGAGAAAGCCCAAAAAGGTAAGATACATCTGCTAGTTGGTATGCACTCACAAACACAAAGGTGGCTATGGGGAAAATTTATGCCACTAGTTGGGCTTCTTGCTCAACCATATTAAAGTTATACATGTTGATAACTTTAAAAAGGCACCACAAAATAAAATGATGGTTCGAGCTTTATGAGGTAAGAAAAACCTTGTATGCAAGACACTCATAGACAATGTTAATGAAAATAGTGTAAGGATTTTTCAAATGAATTTTTCTTTGTTCATGCAAGGTCTAATTTTAGGGGATATTGTGCTTAATATCTCCAAGAGAGGATGTGTCAAAGAAATATCATGCTCTTGGACAGAATTAGGCCCACTGAATCCACCACGAAAAGAATGTATTGCAAGAAGAAAGAAATCACATAGTGAAACATGAGTGGTGATGTATGCCCCCACTTTAAAGAAGTTGTGAGCACCCATTCTGCAAGCAATTGCTTTAAAGTGGAAGAGAAGAAAAAGACATCAGAGCTTACTCAGAAAGCCTTATGCCAAGTCATATGTTTTTCGTTAAGCTACGTCATGAGAGAGAGAAGTATGTCATATGCAATCCAACTTAAGGAATTTTGTCCACATCTCAAGCTTTCTCTTATGTGTTCATGAGAGGTTAACAACTAGCCCAAAGGAGGCAACCACAAGTTATATACAAGGACAAGGCTATCAAATCCCTTGCCCCCACTTAGCGCAGGACAAAGGTGAGCAAAAAGGGTTGTGAAATGTAAGCTATAGTGAAAATCAATAGCAATTAGATGAATTAGATGTCCTCAGTTTGGGAAGCATACCAAACTTCTGAAAATGTTGAGTTTTACAACTCAAAGCATGACACTCATTAGTGGAGTGACCGTGAACTCTATGATATGCACAAAAGAAAGTCTTGTCATAAAATTTCATGTGAGTTCTAGGATGGAGGGTGATCAAGTGACCTTGGAGGGGTCTCAAAAAGATACCCTCTTGATCAATATGAGATGGTGGTCTTGTGGTGTGTTTCAAAGATACATCTTGGTTAGTAGGATATGCCATACCTTCACAAGTGTCACTAGATTGTGAGATTTTATTTTGTCCATTAAAGGAAGGTGTAAAATCTAACGAGTTCAAATCATGAACATTTTGTGAGATGACATTGACATTAAGCGAAGGTGTAGTCATGTGTTGCATATTGGATGAAGGATGATGGTCAAGTATATGATATGCTAGGGATGGTGTAGTGAGGTGTTTCATGATATTATTGATGGAGGGTGGAGGTTAGCGATCTCGATTATGGGACAATAGCCGAGAGCATTAGTTATTTGTTGTGTGAGGGGATCTATAAGGTTGTGTATACCTTGTTCATTAGCATCACATCATCTTCCATTATATCCAATCTATTTCATAAAATCATAACCTTTTCCATAAATATTTCTCATGGTGTTTGGATCAGGTCATTGTTTGTTATTGTGTTCATCATAGGTTGTTGTGGAGTTTTCTTCTTTGTCTAAAGTGATTAAGGTGGATTCTTTCAAAAGGACTTCTGAAGTTGGTGTTGTTATGCTTGTTGTGTCATTTTTTATTTCCAAATTTTTGTGGATGGTTTTGTATTCACCTATGAAGTCATACTCAAAATCCAAGGAACCCCAATCATCTTCGGATAATGTCATGTGATGTTCAATGTTTTTTGTCATTTTGTTCTATAGGTTTCACTTGTATGGTTGGTGTTAATGTGTTCAAGGGGTTCTCTTTGGTTTTGGAAAGTTGTAAAACACTATAAGGCTCAAGGTCAACGTCAAGGGTGTATACTTTGTTACTGTAAATGCATTTCATTTTGTGATGAAGAGTGGAGGAAACACTATGCATGGAATGAAGCTAATGTCTGCCTAAGATAAGATTACATGAAATTTCATAAGGCATGACATAGATTGGTATATTTAAAGTGACAATGTAGAATTTGTCAAAACCAACTTCAAAGTCCAAGAACACCTATATGCAAAGAGATACCTGTCACAGGGAAGAGAATGGAGAAAAAAGCAAGAGAGGATTTTGAAGCTCTGTAATATGAGAGTTGTATTATCAGAACAATAGAATGAATTATTTACAAAGATCAATCCTTAAAAGGAGATCAAGAAAAACCTAAAAAGTAACCCTAATAGGTAGACATTTAATAATTAATATAATTATTTGTGGTTGCTGATTTCTATAAATGGTTAAACCGTAAAACATACATTAGCATATTTAGTTTAAAGCAAAGAAAAACCTCAACATCCATATGAAATGATTCAACATGATTTAATGATGCAATCAAAATAAAAAAAAGGATTAAATAAACTAGATGAAAGCATACAACTAACCTGATTTGGAGAACAGGTGCATTGCTTAGTAGGATTAAAAAAAGGATAACAAGTGTGTCGAAACTATCATCTATGAGGAAATGAATATCCTCTGATATGGCCTCAACAACTGCACTTGATGGGTTGATGAGTGGAGCTACAATGTCAATCACAGTTCAAGAGGAATCGTGCTGAATAGATGTGATCTCAACAGGAGGTAGAGGTGTCAAAGTCTCAACACTAGTCTCATGAATAGATGGAAGAACACGTAAGTTCAAGTGAACAAACTTCACCTCAGATACTACATGCCATCTTGTAGAAAGAGAGGAAAACTTAGATAGTGGAGATGGTAGACCAAAGTGTGTGAATGCCTACAATTGAGAAGAATGATCAACTGTCCCTATTGCAACAATGTTGCCAATCTGAATGTCTCTGATGTGCACTCAATCAGGTGTAAACTCAACTGTCTTCCTTGTCCCACTATGAGCAATCTAATAGATTGAGAGAAGGTTAGTGGAAAAAGATGGTACACATAACTAGCACATCATTGAATGTACCATAATCAATGTTGACAGAACCTTTCCCACATACACTCATATAAGTGTTATTACCCATCAATATGTGTGGTGAGGATGTAGCCTTGAAAGATGAGAACATGTCCTGTGAAGATGCCATATGGTGTGAAGCACCTGAATCCAGTATTCATCTAGATGAATGTGAACTGGTGGTTGCACATAATGCATGATCCTTATGTGGGGAATTTCCATTTGTCTAGAATGAAGGTGAAGAAGAAGACCCGCCTGATGTAGATGAAGAAGAGTGATGAATATTGTTCCTCTCAAGAAGAGCTCAAATCTAAAACTTGTTTGGCATATCCATCTATCTTCTTCTCATAACACTTGGAATCATCATGTCTTGGCTTATTACAATAAGCACACTTAAGTCTGTCTTTCTTTGATGATTCCCCCTTAAGAGAAGGTGAATCAGAGGTGTGTTGTGAACTGGAATCCTTCCAATGATCTGTGGTCTTTGGTTTTTGTTTCTGCTTCTACTTCTACTTCCCTTGAGATGACTGTGCTACCAATGCTTGGTGTTGTGATCCTGTGAGAGCATCCAACTCTGATATCTTGGCCTACTCTCGTGTCAATTGATCACAAAACACCTCAAAAGTAGGCATGGTAAAGCAGTTTCCCAATGCATCCATGGTGGAATAAAATTTTGAAGAGAAGATCTTAAAAGGACCTCGAAGCTTAGAAAGAATCAGGTAAATACACTCCTCATCTGTTTTGTTCTTACCACAACCCTGTAGAAGAGATATTTATTATTTTAATTTCATTAGAAAGTCCTCAATAGTGGGAAAAGAATCAAGTACAAGTGAAGCCAACTCTGCCTCAATCTGTATTTGACAGAATTGATTGATGGTACCAAATAAATCATTGAATTTGGTCCACATTTCAAGAGGACTGTTAGACCCATCAAGATGAAACAACAAGCTATTTGAAACATGTAAGGAAATCAAACCCATAGCCTCATCCATCTTATTTCTATGTTGCATAACCTCAAACGGCCATGTCAAAAATGGTTGAACTGTATCTAAACAAGACCACAACCCCTTTGATCTAAGAAGACGTATCATGAATGCCTTCCAAGTGTGGTAGTTATGAGGTGTGAGAAGTTCAATAGTAGAAGGGTTTTCAGCCATGTTTGGAGAGGTTTAATGAATGTTTAATGTGAAGAGTTTCTAGTTTTCTAAAGTAAATTACAGAAAGCAAGACAAAAAAACTCCCCCCACAATGCAAGAAACCAAACACCAATAGAGGATTTTCAGCGAAAAAGTAGGAAGAAAAGCAAAAACAACTTCAGACTGAATATTGTGTAACTAATAATTTTTATGGAAAAAAATAGAATATTTGAATAGAGCTTAAGAATAGCTTTCTAATGCCTATTCATTTTCAAAAAATAGAGCAAAAATGAGCAAGTTATGCCCCCCAGAGTGCAAAAATATCATCTGACTTTGAATACGAAAAAAAGGAAACCAAACTAGAATTTTTTTGAAAACTACACCATCATGATGGGATCGAATCTAGCTTTCCAATGCCTATTTTTGTCTGAAAAATAGAGAAAAAACACCCAAATTATAGCTGATTTAGTGAAAGTAGCTAAAAAAGGCACAACTTAGCCCCCTGCAAGCCCTAGGAGCTAAAATCTTTCAGCCCCTAGTCCTCTTAGTGACCAGGGGGCTGAAGGTGGCAGCGCACGGGTGGCTAGTGGCACTGAGGTGGCACAGAGGTGGTGTGTTGGTGGCGCACTGGTGGTGGGCTAGTGGAGGCCAGGTTGCGGCAGCGACAGGGCGATCGACCGACAGAGGTGGCGACCTGACGAAAAAAGCTGGTGGCTACTTGGCTGAGCAGTGGCAGTGCTAGCCTTTTAAACTGGTAGCACACAAAAAATCAATTTTTTATTTTTTTTAATTTTAATTTTTTATTTTTATGAAAATTTTCACCTCGGAAGTCGTGTCCTAGGGTTGTACAGCCTTGGGGCCAAATTGTTTTTTCCTTCTGGTGCAACTGTGTCCAAAATTGGACAAGCTTTATATGAAAATAGGGGTTTTTCAGGTTTTGTGAATCCAACATCGAGGTCTGTTTGGGCCCAAATGAACCTAAAGAACAAAGCCAGATCCACAAAAAAACAACCCAAAAACTTGTGAAAGCTTGATCAAACCCTTGTAGCTCCAAATTCTTCAAAACAAGAACAGGATGCAGTAGGTCTACTCTGATACCATGTAGAAGTTGTCAAAACCAACTTCAAATTCCAAGAACACCTCCATTCAAAGAGATACCTATCACAGGGAGAGAATGGAGAAAAAATCAAGAGAGTGTTTTGAAGCTCTATAATATGAGAGATATATTATCAAAACAATAGAATGAATTATTTACAAAGATCAATCCTTAAGAGGAGATCAAGCAAAACCTAAAAAGTAACCCTAATAGGTAGACATTTAATAATTAATATAATTATTAAATGTCACAATATGCAAACTAAAGTGAAATCTTAAGAGAGGAATAAAGGTAACTTAATTAACATAATTAAGTTAAAACCTTTACTCTAACAGACAACTCCAACTGTAAGAGGCATAATGATTACCCCAATTGAATTCTTTCTAACGTTGTCAAATCCCTTAATATATAGAGAGTCAAGTTGAATGGTCAATCTATGAATGCCAAGCCTATCCAAAAGGCTCACACTAGACACATTAAGAGAATAACCATTATCTATAAGAGTTCTATTTATGCCTTTTGTTTTGTATTGAGTGATGACCATGAAAGCCTTGTTTTGCTTTTGCATATCCAAAGAGGGGAGCTCATGTTGATGGAAAGTAATGTAGAGATGTGTGCTATGGATTAAAGCTACCACATCATTTGGAGTTGTACTAGGAGGAACTATAATTTGTTGTAAGGCTATTTGAAGAATAGTGTTGTAATTTTGTGAATTCTGAAGTAAATCCCAAATGAATTTTTTTCCAGGAGTATTCTTTAATTGTTCAAAAAGATCATACTCTAATTTTTATGGGATGTAATGAGGAGCAATAGGTGGGTTGGGTAAAGGTAAATGGGTTGGTGTTGGTTGTGGTGGTTTCAGATTATTGTGAATTTTATATGTATGAGAAATAGTATCATCACTAGGTTGTTGCGATACATTAGTGTTAGGTGGGTATAAGGTGTGGCATGGTCAATTAGAGGGATGAAGTGGATGTGAGGGCAGGTAAAGGGTGAGTTTAGGTTTATGTTGAGGTTGTTGTTTGCATGAAGGTGGGTAAAGAATTAGATGATTCTTTGGATGTCCCACGAGATATGTATGAGGACCATTGATTGAAGGGGATCTACTGGACACTTGTGCATTCATAACCTCAACAGTCTTGGTTGGATGTATCTCTAAGGAAGGGAAATTGAGAACTACTTTTTTATCAAAGGAAGAGACATGATTATTGTTGTCGTTTTCTAGCAGAAAGATATTCTCCCTAGAAGGAAAGCTATTAGAAGTACAACAAGCCACATATTCTTGAAAAGTAGGGCTAGATTCTTCCAAAATGATTTCATCACTAATAGGGGAATGATCAGTGATGGGAGTGTCAAGAGGGGGACGATTAGGAGAAGGTGTTAGTTGAATGTCAACTTTTGGTAAGGTCTCATTTTCTTGTGCTATGTCTTCTACTTGACTAGGAGAGCTTGTAATGTGTTCATCCAAGTTTGAAGTGTGTAAAGTAGCTTCATCACAAGTCAGGGAGGCACCAAAAGAAGGATCACTATGGTTTGTAAATAGATTATCCCACAGAGCAGGAGCATTAGGGAAGGGAGGATCAAGATTCTCATGACTCTTAATATTAATGTCTTCCAATACCAACCTATCCTCTTGACATCAAGGAGGGATATTAGGAGATGGAAAATTTTGATTGTCATGGTTATGAAGATTAGGTAAGGGGGTATTTAGGATTTCAATTTTTGGTTTTCTAATTTCATCCAATGGTTGAAGAGGAGAGGGACAATCAAGACTCATAGTGCTTGTAGCTCCTTTCACCAAAATACCTTTGTCACTAATAAGAGAGGTATTGGGGGAAGAACAAGAAGGAGTGTCATGATTATCGATACTTGCATCCTCTTGTGTTATTATATTCTTGTAAATCCAATAAGTACTAGGAGGGTATGCAAAATGCTTATCAAATGTTTTACTTTGTTGTCCTAGATTATGTTCATGAAAAATAGAATCATACAATCCACTTGCTATGCTAGAAACATGAAATGCTTTAAGAGAACACATACTAACATGATAAAGTAAATAAAGTGAAATACAAGGACTTAAAATAGAATGCAATTTTCAGATATGAATAAGATAATGTTCTGATTATACTATGCACCAATCGAAAAATGACATGAAAAATGTAGATGCAAAATGAAACAATGCATGAAATGAGCTATTTGAATTGAGATCTAGTGAAATGAATGCTACAAAAATGTAATTTACTAATATAAAATAGTTAAGGCACCAAACAAAATCCTGAAAACAAATTTCTGAATTCGGGATAATGTTGTTTTAGGGGTCAAATGGGATTGATTCGCCTATGGTGGCGAATGAGTCCCAATATGAACTTTTTTCAGAATTTTCATAAATTTTTGTTTGATTTTAATGTTTTTAGAATGCTAAGTTGCAAACCTAAGTTAAGGATGTATAATATTAGAACTTTTCATTGATGAAAGATGCAACAATGCAACCTATCATGCACTTTTTATGTAAGAAAAATTTAACACCTCACATGCAAACCCTAATGCAGGATAGATCTATGATGATGAAAGGACTCCAAATTAGTTAATGAAGCATTCGAAAAGAAAGTTCACCAAAATGAACCATAAATTTTAGGGACTAGGAATGCTTTGTCTCTTTTACTCAATTAGGATCTTTCACCTAATGGAAAGAGATAGATCCCACACTCAAAATCTAAGAGGTTCATTAAAATTAAGTTGTGTGTAATTTTATGACATAAATGAGATGATGCAATAACATGAACTAATTGATTGATTAAGCATGCAAAACCTAAAGAATATGACTTGTTTGAAAACACATTATGTATTACAAAAGCACTGACAAATGTATAGAAAAATGCAACAGAAGTGAATTAGATTGAAAGTGTGGACCTGGAATGTGGATGAAGTCTAGAAATTACTTTTAAAAGGCTGTTGATGCTGAAATTTAGACCTAGTGGGACTCATTCACCATTTTGAGTGAATCAGTCCCAGTTCTACCAAACTATACCAAAGCCCGTTTCTCACAAAATGGTACTCAAAAATGTAAAAATCCACAAATTGACCTTGGGGTGGGACTCATTCACCACCCATGGTGAATGATTCCAATTTTTAATTTTTTTATTTTTCAAAAGTGGGTTCTAAAGCTTTTGATTTGCACTTTGATGTTTTAAAGGTGTCCGCTTCTGAAATTGTCAGATTTGGGTCTGAAAGTGGATTTTTGTTGATATTTTGAATTGAATGATGAAGAGATGACTTGAATGACTTTACAACTTGATCTCCAATGATTTCCAAGCTTCCAAGAGACCTAAATCTACAAACACACAAGACAAGAGAGAGAGATGTTAAATTTTAGGGCATGGGGGTTTCCCTTAGTCAAACCCCTTTAGGGTAATTAAACAAAATTGATGAAATAAGGTAATGAAACATGAAAAATGGAATTTATTACCTTTCAATGATGATTTATCTTGAAACTATGCAACAATGCATGAAGATTCAACCCTTGAATGCTTTAGAAAGTTAACTAGATGACTTCTAATGAAGAAACCCTAGCTTGCTTGACTTGAAAATATGATGAATGATGGATGAATGATAATGAGATGTAAATTAGTGTTAAGAGACTTATATTTACAAGAAATTCACATTATTTTCCTATAAATTGGATCCCTAAGGCCGACATTGAATAATTTCAACTTAAAACCCATTTTTTCTTGCTCAAACCCCGAAAATGACTCAAAATGAGACTCATTCACCACTAATGGTGAATGGGTCCCACAGGGGTCATTTTTTCTAGTTGGAATGTAGAGAAGTAAGAAAATTAGGCTTATATGATGACTATGTTAGTTATTTGATCAAATTATTCCTTCGGATGCACAATATGGGTTAATAGGGGCATATTAGTGATGATTTAAATATTAAATAGGGATTGGGACACATAAATCAATGTGAAACTATGATTAAGTACACTTTACAACACTAAAATGAGGTCTACATAGCCTAGAAGGGCACTAAATCCAATGGGAATGTGCAAAACAAATTACAACACTAGTCTATCAATAAGTTTACATTAAGAGCCTTCTAGATTGATGTAATAATATTATTGAGCACATTTTATAATGTTGAATTAAGGAAAAATAAGTTAATTAAGTCTAGAAAAGCATGAAATTTCTTTACAAGACTTTACAACACATTTACAAGACATTGTTAAAAGCATGTTGTTTGATTTGCAAGGGTCAAAGACCTAGTGTGGATGCATAAATTTCCTCACAATAATATATTAAGACCTCATTAAGTCCAATTTATCATGAATTAATCCAATGTCAAGAAAAGGGTCCTTTTTTCTACGACACAAGTATCAATTAGAGGAACTAGGTGTTTCAACACAAGGAAGAGCTCCATAATCCTTAAGTTGTTGAATTCAATTACTCAAAGCCTTACATTCATTAGTACAATGACCATGAACTCTATGATACGCACAAAATGAACTCCTGTAGTAAAATTTTTATTGTGTTCTTGGAGGGAGGGATATCAAACTATCTTGGTGGAGTCTCAACAAGATACTCTCTTGATCAATTATAGGTTTTCCTATATTTTGCAATAAATAAATCTTTTGATTGGTACAATATGTCATACTTACACAATATTCTCTAGATTATGACATTTTTTTTTCTTCTTTAAAGGAAGGTTTAAAATATAACAAAATCCAATCGTTAGTGTTTTGTGTGATGACATTGATATTAAGCGAAGATTTTTTTGTTTCTTTTGTTTTTTTTAAAGGAAAAAACCAAGACCGCTAGCTTCTATCAGTTCAGGATGCACTAGTGTTAAAGTTGGCTTAGAGGAATCTTTCATAATAGTGTTAATATTAAGTAAAGGCTTGCTTGTTTCTTTCGAGGGACAATAACCAAGACCATTAGTCATTCCTTGCATGTTAGGTTCTATAGGGACATAGATACCTTGTTCTATAGCACCACATCCCTTTCCACTATACCCAAGTTTCATGATTTCATAACCTTTTCCATAAAGAATTTTAATTTATTTTTGAGTCAGTGGTTGTTCATAATCAGTTTCATCAAATTTTTTCCTATAATTTGCTTCTTCTTCTAAAGTGGTTGAATTGGATGCTTTGAAAGGGTCTTATGAATTTTGTGCTGACATTACACAAATTAAGAGTGGAGCCATTATCAACAAGGGTTCACTTTATTCTCATCTTATTATAGATAGCTATTATAATGAAGGCATTTTTTTCTTTCTCATTTCCAAAGGGGGTAGCTCATGTTGATGAAAAGTAATGTCTATGTTGTTCAAAGTTATAGCTTGAATTTGGGCTGCTACTTCATTTAATTTTCTAGTAGGCAGTAGGAACTTATTATAAATCACTTTGAATCATGTTATGATAATGAGGGGAGGTTTGAATAAGGTCCCATAATGATATCTTAGGAGTATTATTTACTTTTTCAATGATATCATACTCCTTTCCACTTTGTAAAGGAAAACGAGGAAGACTAGGTAAGATGGATTGAGGTAATGGAAGGGATGTTGAAGGTGTTTGTCTTAATTGTGAATTGTCTCTAGTGTTATATGTATGAGCAATGGTATTATAACTCAGTTGCTATGAAACATTATTTTTAGGTGTGTAAAGGATAAGTGCAGGTTTGTTTTGAGTTTGCAGTCATTGTGAGGGCGGTTAAAGAATTACAAGATTCTTAGGATGTACCAAAGGGTATGTAATAGTTCTATTAATCAAGTGGGATCTAATGGAAACATGCAATCATAATGTCAGTGGTTTTGGTTTGATGTATTTGTAATGAAGGGAAGTTTAGTGTCATATTTTCACCATCATCTAAGGAAATCACATCACTATTATTTGAAGGAAATGTTTCTATGTCATTTTCTTGCACCATGATATCCTCCTTAGGAGGAGATTTTTAGGAGAACTACAAACTAGATGTTCATGAAATTGAAAGGTTGGTTCTTCTAAAATGATGTCATCGCAAGTAAGGGAGTTATCAATGGTTGGATTATCTTGTTTATCAATGATGGCATCCTTTTGTTCAATAATTTTTTCCTTGGGAGGAGAGAGACAAATAAAACTCTCATAATTCTCACTTTTTTTATCGTTTAACACTGAAATATCTTCTTCACAACTAGGAGAGATCTACTAGGAGAAGACAAAATGTGATCATCATGATTGTCCATGATTTCATCCTTATTTTTTAAGGTCCTATTCTCTTGTGCCCTAATATCTACCCTAGTAGGAGAGATTTTAGGAGAGGAGTAAATAACAAGTTCATCACATTTTGTGGTTATATTTTGTAATGTAGCTTCATTAAAAATAGGAGAGGTATTAATATAAGGACAAATATATGATTCTCATGCTTACGAAATAGATCTTTCCAAATGGTAGGAGCATTAGGGAAGGGAGGAACAATATTATCATGAATTTCAATAAGTGTATCTTCTAAAACCAAACTATTTTCTTCGCATCGATGGGGAATATTAGGAGAAGGAAAAAATTGATTGTCATGGTTATCTATGATTTCATCCTCTTTCACCAAAACATTCTTAGAATGAAGGGATGAATGGAGACTAGGTAAGGTGATGTTTAGAAATGTGTCTATGATATAATCTTCTTGTGTCATAATATCTTCCCAATTGGGACGAGAAGAGGTACAATCAAGACTCTCAATGATTGTATCTTCTTTCACCAAGATACCTTCATCACTAATAGGAGAGGTATTGAGAAAAGAACAATTATGATTGTTATGATCTTCTATGCTTGTCTCCTCTTGTGTTATGATGTTCTTACAAACCCGATAGATACTAGAAGGGTATCCAACATGCTTATCAAAGGTTTTACTTTGTTTTCCTAGATTATTCCCATGAGTAGGTAAAATAGAATTATACAATCCATTTGATACTCTAGGAACACTAAATTCTTGAAAAGAAAACATGCTAACATGAAAAAGTAAGCTATCTAAAATATGCAATGTTTTTGAAATGTAAGAAAATGTCCTATATATCTAAAAAAATTAATACTAAAATGATTTTTGAAAGTCTTTAAAAAATACTTGACTACATGGATGATATGACCTAGATACATAAAACAAATGTTCTTGAAACTTTCCAGACTAATGCTATAGGTTACCAACAAGCCTAGGGAGTATAGAAATGAGGTTTTCAATGTTGTAAATTGTAGTTTCGGGCCTAATCTGGGACTAAATCACCCATAGGGGCATATGAGTCCTAGTTAGGGTTTTTCAAGGTTTAAAATTTTGCAAAATACACCACACAGAATACCTAGAAATTAGGAAAAACCACCTATACTAGGACTAAATCACCTAGAGGGGCGTATGAGTCCCAGATTAGGGTTTTTACACTGAAATCAACAAATTTTGAGTGAATGTTAGGTTTTTTGGTTTGAATGATGTCTAGATAGTATGAAATTATAAGTTTTAGATTAAATTAAATGATGCAAGAAGTAAAAATGCAACCTATATTCACTTTTCACTAATGCAAGATTTACATACCATAGATGCAAATTAATTAATGAAAAACCCTAATGCAAAGTTAATGTAAGATATATCTAGGACTATGATGCACTCCAAATAAAAAATGAGGTGTTCACATCAAGCTCACCAAAATGAAATGAAGGAAATAGGTGTCCAATCTTTTGGGAAGATGGAACTTGGGTTTAAGACTTATTTCACTTAGTTCAGTTAAGGAACCTTAGAGATCTCAATCCAATGATGAAATGAGGGAAAGAGATCTTGCAATAAGGTTTCCTAATGTGTGATTAAAGACTAAAAGGGGGTTCACCACCAAGCTAGGGATTGGAAAGACTAGTAACATGTAAAACCTAATGATCTACAAAACTTAAGTAAATGACCTAGAAGTGAAGGAAAATTAGAATAGTAAACTGAGAAAGTATACAGGTGCACCCAAAAATGAATAGAAGCTTAGAAAATGGTCTAAAATGGTCAAAATATCAATTTTAATGCTCACTAGGACTCATACGCTAGGCTGGGTGATTTATTCCCAAATTAGGGTTTCTCAACTGAAATAAAAATATGACAATGACAAGTCTGAAACTCCTGAAATCTAGAAAATCCTTATACTAGGACTCATGCATGCCACAAGTGGTATATCAATCTTGTTCAAATTTTTTAAGGGGTAAATATTTGAATATGCTCTCCATCTCTACTCTTCCTTCCAATCCTGATTTATGGATCTAAAATGATAAATTCTTCTTTGTAGGTGTCTTTTAGGGATCTTGTAAATAAGGTGACAACTTTGACAACTTTGCATACTTGACAACTTCTTCCAGTCTTTCTCTTCAATGTATCTTCAACCTATATATGAAAATCACACACTAATGAGAGGGAAAAAATTATTGATTGTTAGGAAACAAGGGTTTTCCTTGGTCAAACCCCATTTAGGTAATTAAACCTTATGATAAAATAATGAAACATGAATATGAAAAATGATACCTTCAATGATGTCTTGCAATGTAAATCTGCAACGTAACATGAAGTGGCCATGAAGAATGTAGATCTTGATCTTGTATTAGATATGGAACAATGCTTAACTTGTATATTGAATTATACATCACAACACTAGCTCAACAACATGCTTGATGCATTATGCCTTTGACATGACAATGGATCTTGAATTTTTGCAACAAATGATGGATAAATATTCCCTTGAATGCCTTATAAAATACTCTTGAATGTTCTTGAATACTCTTGTAATCACAAAATTTCTATTGGGAATGCTCTCTTGAAAGTCTTAGGTGAAAATGAGTGAAATAACCTTGTATTTATACTTGTTTATGCCAAATTTCTTGAAATTGCAAGAAAACAGCTGACATCTGATCTACAAAGAAAAAATATTTTGAAGAATTGAATTTAAATTAGGTCCTAATTAGAGTGGGACTCATACACCCAAGGTGGCATATGAGTCTTTGTGGCTCAAAATTAGGGCACAAAATCGAATACAAGTCTTGTTTAATGCGAAACATGAAACCAAGTCTCAAGACCTAGGTGGGACTCATACATCCAAGGTGGTGTATGAGTCGCAGACCACTAAATCTAGAACACATGACCCAAAACACTGAATTATGATTGGTTATTTGCTAATTTTCAAGATTATTTCTAGAAAATTACATTTAGTAAGGCTTGTGGATGAAAAATAGTGCCAATTAAGGCATATATAAGCCGAATTAATTAATAAAACCCTAAATTAGTGTGAAAGTGTTAGGATACACTTTACAACACCCCAATTAATGAATAATTATGTCCAATTAGTTTAGAAGGGGCCCTAAACTTAATGTCAATCTGTAAAACACATTACAACACTATATCAAGGCAACATTAGGCTTAATTTAACATTAATTATCCCATATTAAGTGTGAAAATGTAAAGGGTAACATTGTCCATCACTACAAGAGTATTGATATTGAGTGAATATTTTTTTGATGTTTTTGTTTCTTTTGAAGGGAAATAACCAAGACCACTAGTTGTTTCTTGCATGTTAGGCTCTATAAGGACACTGATACCTTGTTCTCTAGCACCACATAATTTTCCACTATACCCAAGTTGTTTCACAAATTCATAGCCTCTTCCATAAAGATTTTTCATTTCTTTAGGATTTAGTGGTTGTTCATAAACAACTTCGTCAATGTTTGTTGTGTAATTTGCTTCTTCTCCTAAAGTGGTTGAAGTGGATGCTTTCAATTTTTTTGTTGACATTACCACTTTTTTTCCCTTTTTATACTCTTTTTTTATTATCTTGTATTCACCCATGAATGTTGGTGTGAAATATAAGGAACCCCAATCATCTTCTAATAGGTCAGTGACTTCATCAATTTTTTTCTTGTGTTCTTCCCTTGTGATTTTCACTTTTACTTCATGATTCAATACTTCTAAAGGATCTCATCCTTTCTCAACAATAAAACAACTTTTAGGTTGAGGATTGGCCTTAAGTATGTAAACTTTGTTTTCATAGATGTAATTTAGTTTATGATGAAGGGTAGAGGGCGCCCCATTCATCTCATGAATCCATGGTTAGCCTAAAATAAGATTATATGAAAGATCGTGAGGCATAACATGGACCAGAGTTTGCAAGGTAATGTTTTCAACTTCAATAGGTAATTTGATGACTCCAAGTGGTTGTTTTTCTATGTTATCAAATCCTCTAATAGATAAATAATTAGGTTGAATTTTCCTTTTATCTATTTCAATCTAATCAAGAAGGTTCATGCTACACATGCTAAGGGTTGAGCCATTGTCAACAAGAGTTATCTTTATCACTATTCAATTAACATGAACTATTATCATGAAATCTTCATTTTGTTTTTGATTTATTCATCTTTATAAAATCAATGTCTAAGTTGGCTAGAGTTACAACTTGAATTTTGTTTTCCACATCATTTGATTACACATTAGGAGGGGTACGAACTTGTTGTAAATCACTTTGAAGCATGCTATGATAAATAAGTGAGGCTTGAATAAGGTTAGGCCATAAGGATATCTTAGTGGAAGTATTCTTATGTTGTTCAACACGATCATACTCCTTTCCATTTCATAAAGCAAAATGAGGAGGACCATGCAATATAGGGTTAGGCAATGGGAGAGAGGTTTGAGTTGTTTGTCATGGTTGTAGATTGTTCCTAGTGTTATATGTATGAGAAATGGTATTGTAACTTAGTTGCTATGAAACATTATCATTATCAAGTTTCCTACTAGGTGGTTCCAGGATAAGTATGGGTTTATTTTTAACTTGTAGCTTTTGTGAGGGTAGATAAATGGTGATTTTAGCTTCGGGAGGTGTAATAATTAAAGTATCTCTAGGACATATTGGAGTTTTAATGTTTAGAACCTCACCAAACTTATCCTTATTTTCATAATCTCCTAGTGAAGGGGAGTCTAATGCCACTTCATAATATTCATCTAAGGGATTATTATTGTCAATTTTCTCATAGTCTTCCACCATGATATCATCCCTAGTAGGAGAGTTTCTAGGAGAGCTACAAAATAGATGGTCATGGCATTCATAGGTTGGTTCTTCTAAAATGTCTCCATCACAAGTAGGGGAGTTTCAATGATGGAATTATCTTGTTCAATAATGTTTTCACTAGTAGGAGAGGTAGGGGAATAGAGACAAATAGGACTCTCATAAATCTCATTGGTTTGATATTCTAACACAAAAATATCTCCATCACAAATAGGAGAGATATTAAGAGAAGGAAAATTTTGATCATTATGATTGTCCATGATTTCATCCTTTTTTTCTAAGGTCTCATTATCTTGTACCATAATATCTACCCTAGTAGAAAATTTTTAGGAGGGAAGAAAACAAGAGGCTCATCACATTCCATGGTTAGATTTTTTTAAGTGACTTTATCGCAAAAAGGGGAGGCATCAAGAGAATAATAACTTTGATTTTCACTCTTACCAATGATTGGATCCTTTTGTTTGAATAGATATTTTAAAATGTTAGGGACATTAGGAAGTAGAGAAATAATACTACAACTTTCAATCATTGGATCTCTCAACATATCTTCTTTCACAAAATAATCCTCACTAGGTAAAGTGATGTTAAGAAATGTGTTAATGATCTCATCTTCTTGTCTCATAATATTTGTCCAAGGGGGAGGAGAGGGAAAAATGATAATTTCGTGATTCTCAATGATTGTATTTTCTTTCACCAAGATACCTTCATCATTAATAGGAGAAGTATCAGGAGAACGATTATGGTTGTCATGATTTTTTATGCTTGCATCCTCTTTTACTAAAGAATTCTCACAAGTAGGAGGGATGAAGTTTTTCTTAACATGCTTAGGAATGTACGATACTAACATTGTGTGGTAAAAGATGAAAAGTACTTTTATCCATCTTACACCATGCTTCAATAATGCAAACAATGTATATCCAAACATGAAAATTACTTTCATCAAACTCACTCAAAGCTTCATGAATATAAACATTATGTACACAACAATGTAAAATTACAAAAATGTAAACATTTTTAGATCTAATGTTTTTTTCTATTGAAATCATTGTGAAATGATTCAAAAATAGCTACACTAAATGGATGATTTTGACCTAGATGCATAAAATAGAAGTTCCTCAAACATTCCAAACTAATGCTATAGGTTACTAGCAAGCCTAGGAAGTATAAAAATCACTAGAAAGCTCAAAAAAGTTGTTTTTATAGGTCTTTAAGGACTCATTCACCTATGGTGGTGAATGGGTCCTGGTATGCTTTTTTGGGAAAGTTTGAATTTGATATTGAAGCTTAGGAACTATTAAAATTTGCTTCTTTGGTATCCCTAAGAGGGACTCATTTTCTACCTTGGGAAAATGGGTCTTGGTAGAAGCTTTTTAAAGTTTGGGAAGTGCAATTTCTAAGTGATGACGTGTTTTCTGTTTCAAGTTTGTAATAGTCAATTCTATAATAGATTTTCTAGATTTTAGTCTTCTAAATGCAATGTTGGCTAAGGTTCAATGATGGAAAATGCAAGTAAATTTAAGATACAATATGAATCTAAATGATTGAATGATGATGTCAATGTAACAAACTCAGATCTAATGCAATTTTTTGATCATTTTTAGTGAATATATGCAATGCAAACATGCAAATTTACCCTAAATGTAATGCAATTAATGCAAATCTAATACAAACTATTACAAACTAATATCTAAGGATTTTAATGTAGATTTTTATCAAAATGAATGAACAAGATGATAAACCACTAGGTTTTTCTTTGTTTTCATTCAATTATGAGGGCCAAAATGCATAAATAACAATACAATAATAATCCTAACTATTATAACAACAATAGGAGAGGTTTTAAGAGACTGAAACAATGTGTACCGTATAGAAAAAGTGTTGTTTTGGGGTCATTGATGACTCATTTTCCCGTGGTGGTGAATGGGTCCCTATTAAGGTCTTTGAAATCTCATTTTTGGGTTTTGTTCTTCGATGTTTGCACTTCTTGGTCCCAGGTGACTAGCTCCCAAAATTTTGAAAAAAAAATTGTAGACAACTTTTCGTGATCTTGCAATGTGATGACAACTTTGCAACTTTTCAACTTTTCAACTTTGCTTCAATCTTGTTCTCCACTTGATCTTCAACCTAGAAACCTACAATCACATGTCAAAGAGGAGAAAAACTTGTTGATTGTTAGGGAATGGGGTTTTTCCTTAGTTAAACCCCATTTAGGTAATTAAACCTTATGATGAAAAAATGAAACATGAATATGAAATATGAATCATAAAAAAATGATACCTTGGATGATGTCTTGGAATGTAAATCTTCAATATAACATAAAGTGGCCATGAAGAATGTAGATCTTGATCTTCAATTGGATGCTTGCAAATGGATCTTCAATACTACATCAACACACTAGTTCAACAACATGCTTGATGCACTATGCCTTTGACATAATGATATGATCTTGAATTTCTACAATAAAAATTCAATAATTTTTTGTTTAATTCCTTTGAAAATGCTCTTGAAATTATCTATAATTCTCTTGTGAAAGTTCTCTAATGGTAATTTGTACTTGCTAGGTGAAACTATGTGAATTGGCCTTGTATTTATACTAAACTTAAGATTAAACCCCAAAATTCAAATAATGCAATTTGACATCAGATCTAGGATTCAAAATCATTAAAATATGGTGACAAATAAGCTAGAAAAGGGGTGTCCTAGGTAAGAAGGACCCATTCGCCACCTTGGGTGAATGGGTCCTAGCACAATTTTCTAGGACCAAGTTTTAGGAGATGAAATAATATGCCAAAAGGGGGTCCTATGACATAGTGGGGACCCATTCACCCAAGGTGGGAAATGGGTCCTACATCACTATCCTAGGACTCAAACCTTTCAAAATTAAATATTATGCCACATTATTAATTAATGTGAGGATTTTTCCCTCAAAAAATGCAATAAATAAGGCTTGGATTTAATTTTAAGGGACCAATTAAGCTCTAATTAACCTCAATTAATTAATGAATCCCTAGATTAGTGTGAAAGTGTAAAAAAAAAATTTACAACCTAAATAAGGCATAATTAAGTCTATTTTATCATCAATTGTTAATTCCCAAACCAAGCATGAAAAATGGTTTCTTTTTTGATGCTACATTAGTAAAATTACAAATTATAAATACTAAAAATTATTTTTTGAGCATATTGCTTTACTTTAAAAATATAAAATTTAATGCATGATTGTGTATTTCACATAAAAAAGTAGGGATTTTTGTATTTCCATAAACCTTTCTATTACCAGACTTGAACCTCTATAACTTTGGATCCTCATGCATTGTAGGTTATTTACAAATTTTGAATTTAGTCAAAATATACATCTCTAGTCTGTGAAATTAACACCCTTGTCCAGATGATTTTAGGTCAAATTTGGATCACAGTTATCTAATGGGTAAAAGTACAAACATGTGTCATGCTTTATAAAGGAATCGACCAACACAAATAAAAATTCTCAACTTCAACTACACAAAAGTGGCATTTATATTTTGAATTTCAAAATGATGTAAACTAATGAAATGTATGAATCTTGAGGAATTTCATTCCTATAATTTTTTAATTTTTAAAAATTCATTTTAATATTTTTTTATATATATTTAAGAGTAATATTTGAAATACTAAAAGAATTGGGAAAAAGTGATGATGAGTCAATGTCAAGGAACAAATAGAAAACAATTTTATTTTTCCTTATACCTTTTTCCCCAAATTGATAACTTCAATATCTAGTGGATAGAAAAACAATCAATTTTTTTTATCGATATTTTCCATTTAATAGTGTTTTAAAATCACACATACAAGAGTTTGATATTTTTCATTTGAAATCAACTAACATCTTTCTTTCTTTTTCTCATTTAAACCAACAATTATACCCTTTCAAAGATTATTCTCTCCTCTAGTGCATCAAATATTTTATATTATTTTTGTTTTAATTTTGAATCAACCTCATTTTTTATTTTAACAATGTACTTTCATTATTTAAAATAAAAACCCATTATTTAAAACTAATAAAAATATCAATAACATTATATATTTTAAATTCCCTACTTTGTGATCTAGTCAAGGGTATTTTTGTTTTTTTGAAAAAAATATTCTAATTGAAGATATGTCATGTTCAAGTGGAAATTTCTAGAAATTGATGAAAAAAATGAGGTGGTTGCCAACAACAATTCCACATAGATAGTTTTGGGTGCAAGGATTTCAACTAAAACCCTTTTTCTTGAAACCCTTTCTATAGAAACCTTACATATACATTTTGTCACATTTTAAAGAAACAAAGAGAAAAATTCAAATGTTGTAGTTTCATGCAAAAGAGTTAGACCTAAAACTCTATGTGCCACATACATGCACATAGTTGTAAATGAAACTATTTTAAGAAAAACTATTTAGCTAGAAACTATTTCGATTGAAACTATTTAGTTAGCCCAAAGTGTGACACAAGTTTATTCTTTTACATTGACATGTTACATCATATGTGACCTATGTTTTTGTCACCACCTAGCATTTGTGTTGACTTGAAGGTTGTTGCTACACATTTCCCAAAAGATAAATTTAAAAACTAGAAAAATAACTAGAAGGACTTAACCAATTATTAAGTACTAAGCCTTTGGCTAGAGAAATGGTTTGTCTTTTGGATAACTTGAGGAAGTTGATCAATGCTTCATAAGGGATAGAAGTGTTGCATATATTATCTCATGTACTAGATGAAAAAATTCTTACAATGGCTAGTTGGGCTCAAGCCTTTACTATTCTCCAAATTAATTAGTAAAAATATTTCCCCTCCTACAATCATGCTTTCTATTCCCATCGTTACTCTAGTTTTAGCATCAAACATGAAATAAAGCAATGGTCTAAACACAAGTTTAGGATTTTATTGTTTGAATCATTATAGATTTTTCCACTCACCTCCATGTTTATTACCTACCATAAATACATAAAACAATAACCTATCAGCTATCCATAATAGTCTACCATATTCAACACATTTTTCATAACATGTCACCAAATGACCCTATGATAAATCAAATTCTGTGAAACATGTCATCATTACAATTGAAAATTTTAAAAATGAATCAATATAAATATAATGATAATCTTAAAACATACCTCACATGTAGTTAATTATTATTTTTTATCATAAAGACACCCATACCTCAAAACATTGAGATAAATCACTTTAAAATGTATGTTGGCAAAGGAGATTCCACCAATCATCTATGGAATTTCACTTCTCTATGATACAATTTCAATTTTGAGGATTCTCTTTTAGACAAGTTTCTTTTATGGTTGTAAATATGTGGCCTTGGGTTGGTTCTTTCATTTTCGAATAACTCAACAATGTCATTTAAATAATTTTTTAATGAATTCATTCAATACTTTCAAGCAAACATTGCAAATCAAGTTACATTAACAAAAAAATAGCTAATTATAAAGAAGGACCGAAAATGAAGGTGATTGAATTTATAAGATGATAGGAAGATATTTATTCATAAATCTCCAATAACCTTTTGGATATGAATATACAAAGTTTCTTTGTTGGAAAGTTTTAATCTAACATTAGATATAAGATCTTGTTGAAGAAATATCCCTCATTTACACATAATTTATGTATGACCCTTTGTGATTATTAGATATTAGTTATTCAATATGAAGGTACACCTTCATTGACTCCTATTATTCAATTTGAAGTCATCCATCATAACAAATATCAACCATTTAAGAAACAAAATAAAAACTTCATAAATATAAACAATTCTCAATCATTTAATAACATTCACAAGTAAGTTTCTATTACATATACAATGCCATATCAATTTAGGCTAAGAGATAGAAAATTTGCAAAATTTATTGACTCTTTCCTTGCTATTATGTTGAAATTTTTAAATAAAAATATGATTTGAACAACTTCCTCTAATTAGACCTATTGACACAACTAAGACATTAACACAAAAAAATAGTGCAAAATCCTTTTGTCAATATCATCATACACCTAGACATGATATGGAAAGATGTATACATGTCAAAAATCAAGTGCAAGACCTAATAAATTCTAATATAATCCAATTGGTTGGTGTGAATAACAAAGGAAATAAATTAGTTTTTCCACCAACTCAAAACTTACAAATATTTACAAACCCATTACCAAGTCATTCAACCATTTTTTTCCACAAGCTAACATTTAATAAGAAGTTCAAGATCTATTAAATGATATAAACATGATTGATACTCAACCTTGTAAGGATCAACCCATTATATTATCAGATTGATGCTTATATAACTGCACCCATTTGACCTCTTTATATCGTCGATAGAATTAATGATAAACCAACAAGGCAAATGCTCATCGATCTTGAGTGTATAGTGAACTTTATCGGTAAAGAATTTTTGTATGTGCATGACCTCTATAAAAGTGATTATGAACAATTTTAAGAATTATTAAATTATCATGATGGTTCTAATTTCCCTCTGGTTGGTTCTATAATGAGCTCCTAATTAAAGTTGGACCTTAATAGTTTTATGTCTTATTTATCATAATCATGATATTGAATTAGTTTCATGTAAAGTTAGGTTGTCCATAGCTAAGCTCCATTAAGGTGGTCCCAATTGATATTCATTAATGTCTTAAATTTTTATTTGAAGAATAAATACACAATTTTCTATAGTTGATTTAATCCTTTGGCCCCTTATGAAAATTTTTACTAGGTTACATTTTGCCTCAACTAGTCTAACCTATAAAACCTTGTAAGGATTTTTTATTTGGTTCATACCAAAAATTTAAAGCTATGTGTATATCATAGTTATCCCTTACAAATATTTTTCCTAAGGCTTCTCAATTTCTAGTGGTTACAATGGTTGTTCCTCCTACTATCATGCTCTAAATTTTCAACCCTCAACAAACACAACCTCAATTTTTTTAGTTTTCTATTCTCACTAAGACAAGTTTAAGTTTTAGATGGTTACTTGCAACCAATGGAATCAAGTGTATGATGTTATTGTATCACTTTAACTTTCATATGAATGACCTAGTTTACATTATATTCTAAGTAGTTCTTATCGATACATTCCCAAATTCTTCTAGGAAGTCTAAGTTATAGCTAGTGAATAGATTTTACTAGGTTGGAAAGTTTAACAACTAACAAAACTAAATATAAATAATTTATTTCTAACCTATGTTAACATTTTTAAATTAACCAAAAGAAAATGTTAATAAATAAATCTATATTAATTTAAATTAAAATAAGTTATATACCAAAACAAAGAATTTTACTTAAAATAAATATGTTAATTGCACTTCCATTTCTATGTATGTTTCAAATCCTATTCACTTAAGTTAATAATTCAAAATAAATGAGTTAATGATTTCCTAGTGTCAAAACACTATTGAAGAATGATATTGGAATGGTGACGAACTCATCTAGGGTTAACTTTAATATTACCTATAATTAAGGGAAACTATTTAGTGTAACATAAAGAAACACTAAAGGAGATAAATATGTTCACGGAGTTATTTTACATTCTAAAATATAATATATCTAGCACTATATCACTAAGACTAAAGGAAAAAAACTAATTGAATAACCATAAATTTATAACTCATGTCAATTCAAAAACAAATTGAACAATTAATTACTACCCAAATTTCTCTTTTTGTACATATAAAACTTCTCTAAAATTTAAATATTTAAGTAATGTCTAATTATTTAATTATTTATTTACACTATTTAGTTTCATAACTCGAGAAGATAACCTCAACATAGTGATCCTAATATCTCATACTTCATCTTACATATCTGATTGCGACATTACTTGTTCAATTCAAAAACTTGTACCAATTTCAAGATTTAATTTCAACAATTCATTCTCGCCCCAACTATTGATAATCTAAAAATAAATAAAATAGGCCATCAAACTCCTATCTCAATTTCATGACTATTACTTTACAATTTTGAGTTGAACATTAAGACTTAATGTTTATGTATGATTTATTAAATATATTAAGTTTTCTTGAATTAAGATTAAGACTCAATGTTTATGCACGATTTATAAAATATATTAAGTATTCTTGAATTAAACTTTAAGAAAGGGAGACGAATTATTTAATTAAAGGTAATAAATAAAAATATAAAATAGTATATCTAATTAAACACTATTTAACTAAGTAATTAAATAAGTTATTTAAGAAACTAATAACATGATTCACTTGGGTAGGAAGAGAAGGAGGTCTAGAAATTTAAATTATTCTAAAGGGGTTAACAATGGAGGTTCTAAAATGAATGAGGATGATGCAGATGGAGGGGTTTTTGTGGTTTTGTGACTTGGATTTCTTGAATTGGGCTTTTGGAGGAAGTTTATTTTTCTTTCCCCTTGCTTGTCCCTATTTGCTAGAAGTGCTACTATGCTCATTGTTATAGCTTTTTTTAAGTTCAACTGCTCATATCAACTTGAGGGTGATCTTGTGCAGGCTCATAGGGTGGATGAGAATACTATTTTGGTGGCCTTTGTTGCTGAATTCTTGGTCTGTGGTGGTGCTCTTGCAATGTTGGGAGGCATTTTGACATGCTTGGCATGTTGGTTTTCTCTATCCCATTTATTCCTTCTCGTGCCTATGTTAGGAGGATTTGATTGGGGTGTGGACTAGTGCTCTCCCCAGTTTGGTTTTATGGATTCTTATTTGTACAAGATTTTATCTTGGTTTATGGAGAACCTGCTTCATGTCAATCTGCTCAATGTGGTTTTGGTAGACTGGGGCTACATTATTTTTTTGTTCTAATGTGTTCGGATTTGTTTATTGGAGGTTGATTTGCTTCCTGTTATGTTAGTTTCTAATGTGTTGCTAAAAAACTTGGTCATGTGCAACAACTGTGCTTTTGGACCTTCTACCTTATTCTTTATGGAGGCTTTCTCTAAGCCTTTTTGGGCTCTCTTAGTGTCCTCTTGGTTTAGTTTCATGAAGGGAATTTTTGTTGTCCTCTCCATTGGATTTTGGAATGGTTCATGGTTTTCTACAAATGTAGTGGCTTGGGTTTTCATGGTTCATGAGGCCATCTTATTATTAGTGTCCTATTATCTCAAGGAGAATCTTTAGTTGATAGAGAAGCTTTGGTATGAGGCAATTTTTGTGGTGTTGGGGTATGTTGAGTTTTTGTTTTAATGTATTTTGGGATGGGTGTGGGAAGTTGTTGATTTGCTTGTAGTGTTGTTGGTGGCTATTCTTCTACTATGGGATTTGGTCCTATGTTTCATTTGGGTTTGGTTTTTCTTCTTCTTTTTTTTGACAACCCAAATGGTTTAAATGATAAAGGGAGCTTTTGCTTCCCTTTTTGCTACCCTTTTTGCTACTCTGTTCCCTATTCTTCAAATAGTGACTCCTATTGAGGGGGATTCCTCTCCTTTATAGGTGGATGTTGAGGAGGTGGTTGATGGTTTTAAAACTTTTTAGTTGACCCCCTCTCTTGCTACTCTGAAGGTGGTTGATGGTTTTAAACCTTTTTAGTTGACCCCCTCTCTTGCTACTCCTTTGGAGGTGGATCTTTCTCCTATAGAGGTGGAGTTAGGTTGGGTTGGAGGGGTTGGTTGGTGTTGTAAGGGGATTGTTGTTAGCCCTTGTTTTTCTATGAATTCTTACTCTTCTATTGAGGTGGGGAGTTCTAATGATTTAATTAATTTGGGTGATGAGAATATGTTGCATCATTAAGTTTTCTATTTTTCTTGGCTCAATATTTTTTTTCTGAGTAGTTTGTTGGTTGTGGCCTGGAAATTTTAGGAAAAGTTCATGGTTAGTTAGATTTCAAGCTCCTTTTAAAAACTTGTTGTTTCAAGTTCAAGGATCCCTTCAAAAATTGTCAGTGTGTCCTCTCTCATATTTTGGCCTAATTTTCTCTTAGTTTTGGTAGCTAGTTGTTTGTTGAAATTTTTCTATTGTTCTATAATGAATTTGTTGGTTCTCTACTTTTTGTGTGAGTTTTTGGTAGCCTTCAAAAAAAAAAAATTGTTCTATCTTTTATAATATAAGCCATATTTATAGAGTGTAGTACCTTAACATGAGGGGCCACAAGGGCCAAATTTTAGATCAAAAAACAAAAAAAATAGTAACAACATAATATCTAGAATAGAGACAATAGAACAACAGAAAAAAGACAAACCACACACCCCCCATCACCTCAATATTCCCTCCCACTTTTCCATGAGGAGTTTTAGTACATCATGCCCAATCCAATTTTTGTTAGACTTAACCTTGAAAGCCTTCTTCTTGACCTCCTCTTTCAACATCACCAACAAAGTAACAACAAAGCGGCAGATGACTTGATTGTGAACCAAGTCAACTTTATGAACTTTCTTTCCAATTTAGCAACATTAGTAGCCAAGTTGTTGGGGTCTTCATCTTTGGAAGTATCCACCCTGGTAGTCTACTCCACCCAAGTGTGATGATTGGAGGAATTTGGTGTGGATTCCTCCTGAATCATCCTATTTAACTCAAGGAAGAGACTTGGTCCTTCTACATGCTCTTCACACTCCTCCTCAGTGTCCTAATTTATCTCCTCTCAACCTTGATAATGGTCTTAACTATTAGAAATATCAACAACTTGAACCTCCTTTTTATGTTGTGCCAGTTTATTGGACTTACGCACACTTGTCTAGTCATCTGCAATGTGAATACTTGCAACCACCATCATGTCCCCTTAAGAATATCTATTAATATAGTCTTCATCGTCATCATTTGTAGGTGGTTTCTCCACATGACAAGTGATGTCCTTTCCCTTTATCATATTTTTCTTGGCTTTGGAGGGAAATTTACCATCCTTCTTGGTTAGTGTATTTTTTAATTCATCGAGCCCTTCAACAACTTTGGAATGATCTAACCCTATGCAACATTTCTTCTTTTTAGCTTGGGGTTTAAGTTTAGAATCCTCAGGATGGCTATCCATGGGAGGTTTCTTTCTTTTAGGGTTGACAAAATAGTTGGTGAGGGTTTGGCATGGACAGGTTATCTTTCTTAGGTTCCTCAATCTAAATGAAAGATATGGGATTAGGTGGGTAGAGGGATAGGTGGAAGTGATAGAGATGGAGAATGAGACCTTGATGTAGGGATAATGGGAAGGGTTTGTTAAGATTCCTAGCTGCAAGTTTCATAGTTTCGCTAATCAAACTTTCCAAAGATGAAAACAAGAAGAAGGGGAAGCTAATAAGCATTATGTGGTGAAGGTGGTTTAGGAATGGAAAGTGATAGAAGTATAAAAAATTAAACCTTCCTTCAAGATTAATGTACTTCATTAAAACCAAACACACCTTGTCCCAAGGATTCAAAAGCTTACTCCTCTTGAATCTTGCATGTAGCTTGGTCATCTTATAATTTTCATAGAAGAAGGTTTGTAGGCTCTCCATATCCTATACCTTTGTATTTTTCTTGAGTTTTTGGCTAGATAATGAAAGCTCTAGAGCCTTAGAAATGACCTCCTCA
Organism: Sequoia sempervirens; assembly: GCA_007258455.2. Lineage (NCBI taxonomy): Eukaryota > Viridiplantae > Streptophyta > Pinopsida > Cupressales > Cupressaceae > Sequoia > Sequoia sempervirens. The sequence continues at coordinate 613,534,702 of VDFB02271358.1, forward strand.
TTGATTTCAAATGATATGCCACCCACTATAACCCTCTAGTCACACCATGAACTTGGGAACTAAGAAAAAATCTTCTCATCATGTCCTTTGAGGAACTCCATTAAAGGAACAATACCTCCTTCGACACAAATATGCCAGAATAGAGGGTCTCGATGGAATTCTCAACATGATCCTGGTTATGTTCTAACCTAGTATCCTCCCATTTTTACACTCAGATAGTATTCATTCACTAGATCAAACAAAGTTGGAATATCTATAAAATGTAAACAACCAGTGTACATAAAAAATTTAGAAAATTTACCTAATTAAGGCATTAAGATTTTGACACATACCAATAGGTATTTTTGATATGCATAGGGTTGCAAGGCATTTTTTAATATTGATTAAGTACATCAAGGCATAGATAAATTCCATCATTATATTTATTGGCTCATTATTAATTAAAGGTTTGATATATATTTTGGTCACTGACATGTTCCATATAACAAGTTTAAAATTAGGATATTTGTACCAATGGTAAGACAACACATGAAGCTTGTGGAGAAACTGACTAGGGAGCACAAGAAAACCTAACCAAAACCTAGACACCCACTGACACCCATCAACATCATCACAAGTTATCCACATAATTATGAGACCCGTGATGACAAGACAAGTGTACCATGCCACAATGGAGGTGTTAGACCTCATCATTAATAGTAGTGTTCTTTTTCTCTTCAAGGATTATTCCTTGGATATTCACAGGGAGATTCATCATACTTCTCCAACATTTGGAAACAACCTAGGAAGAGCCCAGGTTGGCCAAAGAGTCAACAATTTTTTTTCCCTCATGCAAGGTGTGGGTTAATTTTTTTATTTCCAGTTTGCTAAGGAATAATTTTATGTCAAGATATCCTTGATACTCCACTCTTGGCAATAATTGTGATTAATGGAGTCTATCACAACTTTAGAGACTCCTTCAACATGTAAATTTTATATTCCTAGATTGACAACAATTTTAACTCCACTAAGGAGCTCTCTTGCCTCAACTAACATAGAGGCTTGTATCCTGATGCCACCAACAAATCTAGCCACTAAATTCCCATTAGAATCTCTGATAATACCCCATGTTCTAGCCAAATCAGGATTACCTTTCATTGCACCATGGATTTTAAGTTTGTTCCAACCATTTTGAAGGGGTTTCCAAATTGTTCTAAGCCTATCCAATACTTTAGAATTATCAAATAAGTTCAAGTCCAAGTTCATGTTCCAAGATTTATCCATATTTTTATCCCTTACAAAGGGAGGTTTCTCTAGAGGTTTCTAAACATACAAGGATACACTCTCAATGATAAGTCTAAGACCAAACTAAACACCTCCTTAGGGATTTTTCCCAGATTTTTGAAAATTCAAATATTCCTTTCTTTCCACTAACACAAACATAAAATAGGAGGAACCTGTCTCCAAATTTATTTAGGAAGAGGATGGTGATAGGGACTGATCCTACTATCAACATTTCCTCTTTAGGTAACCATTCATAGTCCAATAAATACTCAATCTTTCAAAAAAAACTCTCATACTTCCATAGCAAATAGGCAGTGGAGTAACAAATGAGGGACACTCTCTTCATCGTTCTTGCATAGTATACATCTATTTGAGATTTGAAATCTCCTTTTCCTTAGATTGTCCTGAGTGCGTATCCTTATATGGCTCACCTATCCACCAAAAAATTATTTTTTTTATGTAAGCTATCTATTCAAAACCTATTTCCAAATACTATTTTGAGTTCCTTGCAACAACATCATACTATAGGTAGAATTAACTGAGAGAATTCCCTTATTTTCCTTAGTCCAGTAGAATTCAACCTCCAAGGTAGAATTGGGTATTCTAGTTAGGGAGAGGATGTCCTATTGGGACTTAGCTTAATTCCTTAACTCCATGGAATGGGGGAAACAAATATCCAATAATTTCCATTTCATAGAGCCATGTGGTTCACACAAGTATTCTCTCGTGAATATTCTTTCAAAAAAAAACCTTACTAGGTACCATCAAATTCTTGAAATTAGATTTAGAGGGGGGAATTTAAAGTAGCTAGGGATCCTCCCATAATCTAATTTTGTTGTCTTTACCTAGTTTCCATCTCAACCCCCAGTGAAATTTTTTTTAACCCTACATATATTGTTCCAAATCAATGAACCATTAGGGTGTTCATCTGAGAGGCACCTGATTAGGTGAATTTTGTTGAGATATTTCACATTTAGAAACTTGCATCATTCCTTCCTATTCCTTAGTTGGTCCTATCCAACCTTCACAAGTAGATATTTATTAGTAGGTTGAATTTTTCTTATGCCAAGGCCACCACCAAATTTAGGGAGACAAATCATAGCCCAATTTATTAGATCCAATTTCCTTATTTCCTTTGTACCATTCCAAAGAATTTCTTTGAAGTATTTCAAAATTTTCAGCAATGTATCTAGGGATTTTGAAGATGGACAAGAAATAGACCAGTATCCCTTGGAGATCAATAGGAAAAAGTTATAGCTTACCAACATGACTGAGAGTAGTGCCTTTTGATCCAACCAATTTCATATGTATTCTTTCTAGGAATGAGTTTGAAAATCTAGGCATTCTTTAATCGTCAATGGTAGTCCAAGGTACATAGAAGGAAGGGAAGCACTCTTAAAGCCTAGTACCATAGTCACCCTATTTTGCAAGGCTTGTGTGTTGTTAAATAACTAGACCATTCTCTTGTTGTTTTTATACATTGGCCAAAACTAGAGGCATAATTGTTTAGACACTTCTTCCATTTTCTAGATTCCACCGCAAAAGATTTTTGAGAGAGGATGGTATCATCCAAAAATTATTGCATATTCAAAGGTTCAAGAGAAGTGGTTGGTTTGATCCCCATAATAGAACCATCAACTATCATACTTGAAATATTCCTACTTGTTACATCAGAAACCATAATAGAGAGATATGGTAAAACAAGATCTCCCCATCGTATTCCTCTACCAGCATTAAAGAAGCCATGTGGAACCTCATTGACCAGAACATAGTAGTTGATAGTAGACATTCATTCAAAAATGAGGTTCACCATAGTCTGATTGAAGCCCAACCTAGTTAACACTTTAAGGAGGAAACACCATAAAAATTTATCATATGCTTTGGAAATTTCCTATTTTAAAGCCATACTAGCACAATTATTTTTTCCATTGAGTGCATAATTTGATGTATGAAAATTACAACATCCAAAATGTGTTGACTAGGGACAAAACATTTTTGGCAAGGGCTAATCATTTTATCAAGAAAAGGTTTTAGGAAGTTAACCAAAATTTTAGAAAAGATCTTGTAGATTGTATTACATAAGTTGATAGATGAAACATAGAAAAAGAGAGAAGGGATATCTATAATCCCATTTTTATATATTAGGGTTTCATTCAAAATATGAGATCCAAGAAAATTGAAATAACTATCATCCCAAGAGGTGAACTAAGTCAATAGGGATCTTGCAAAATTTCCTTTATGCGAGGACTAGGTGGTGAGATAAATGACAATTTATGGAGAAGGAATTGGATTAATAAAAAACACCCTAATTCTAAGTCTAACACTTATAATGCATGAATCTAAGACAAAATAGAAGGAAATTGTAACTTTTCTAGCAATACAAGGAGATAATGTTGTGCACCTGGTCAAATCCTACTTTTCTGAATTGTTGGCAAGGACTCATTCGCCACTAGAGGCGAATGAGTCCTTCCAAAATCCTCTGAATCTGATCTTCATCTTTTAGGTCTCCAATCCTCCCTTGCACTTTGAAATTCCTTTTTTGGATTCAAATCTACCAATAACCTACAAAAAAAAAATTGTAGCTTTTTGATGGATAGGAGTTTTCCTTAGTTAAACCCCTTGTTGGTAATTAAACGCTTGATGATGAATGAAAATATGAAACATGTAATTGTGTGTGCAATCCTAACCTTAAGTGTGTCTAATATTATGATCCATAAGAATGTAAAGGAAATTCTATCCAATTGTGTTAGAATAGAACCCTAAAATGTGACATGAACAATGCAAGTAACCTACTGAAGGAGATCTCAAATCCCTTAATAAGCCATCAATCTAAATATAGCTCTCTCTAGACTACAAATAGGATGATCATAGAAGATGGAATCACTTAGGAAACAAGTCCTTATGCTTGGTCATATGTCTTGTGCATCTCCCAACACATAGAATCCCTCAAGACTCTCCATAGGAATTTATCATCAACCTTCACTCATGCTTAATCTTTTAAACAAAATGAGCTTGAAGGCTTGTATCACTGCTCCAAAGCTTCACTATTGCTTGATTCTTGAGTATGAATGCTTGATTTCATGAAAATCCCTTGTCTCTTATCTTGCTTGAAATATTCTAGGTGAAATTATGTAAAATATCCTTATATTTATACATGATTTAGAGATTAACCCTAAAATTTAAATAATTCAAGCCAAAATTAGATCTAGGAATGAAAATATTTAAAATCTTGCCAGAATTAAATTTAAAAAGGGGGGTCCTACTAGGGGAGGACCCATTCGCCACCTAGAGAGAATGGATCCTAGTACAACCTCTTAGGACCATGCTGCAAGGGGTTGAAAGTACATCAAAAATAGATGTCAAAAATGTAAGAAAGGGGTGTCCTATTTGGAGAGGACCCATTCACCACTAAAGGCGAATGGGTCTAAGGACCAATTTCTAGGACTTTGATTTTTCCAAATTAAATGTTATGCCATATGATTACTGGGTGTTAGGATAGATCCTTCGAAAGGTGTCATAAAGAGGGATTGAATTTGAATTAAAGGGGCTAATCAACTCTAAATATCCATAATTAATTAGCAAGACCCTAGATAAGTCTGAAAGTGTGCTATAACACTTTACAACACCTTAAATAAGGTATCGATTAAGTATATTTTAGTTAAAATGGTCCTAGATTAATGTAAATGTGTATAACACATTACAACATTAAACCTAGGCATTATTACATTAGTTATATGTCAATTATTCTAAAATTAAGTGTGAAATTTGATTAATTTTTTTAACACTATATTTAGCCCCCACTTTAGTTGCCATATGATCCTATATGAATATGCAAGCTAAAGGAAATAACTACTATAGAAAGTGATACTCATATGGATTCATTAGGGGGAATGAAGCCCCTACTATAGCTACTTGCAAAATTAAAATGTTAAGGATGACATCCTGACATAGATTCATTAGCTACTTAAAGATCCTCTTATCAAACTTATACAGAGAATTGAATTTGAGGGTAGATGTATGCCCCCTAATTCTGCTTACTTTATGAAGGTGGAATCACGATGAACATGAAACCACATCGAAACAAATAGGTCACATCACAAGCTATTTCCAAGTACCATACCACATAATGATGGACATTTGATGAGATTAGGAGTAGAATTATGAATCCAACACAATAAACGACATAAAAAATGGAGTCCTCTAGCCCCTACTATGTTGATTTGTATGAGCTTACCTTTAAATGAATGGGATTTATTTACTAGGGTTATACTATATACTAATCAAAATCAAATTATCACTATTCATTTGAAATTTACCTTGTTACAGATTACCTTGATGTAGAGTCTATGATCATGTTGAGCTGAAGAGTCTACAACCCTCGAGGTTAGACATGGTTCACAACTATGCAACACAGGGCATCCTTCAACATACAATGAGTGAATTGTTCTATTATTTTTCATTATTTTCATTCTTTTACTATACTTTTTAATGTAATTATACTGATTTTATGATATTAGAACATATTTGCACAAAGTGTCCCACTTTGGTGCAAAGTTTCCCAGAATAGCTAAAGTGTCCAACACCCCCTATCTAGAAATAGCCTAAGTGTCTAGATTATTTGAAAATTTTCCTAGAAAAAACTTTAGTGATATTGATTATCTCATTTAGGACTTGTTTTCTATAATTTTTCTAGTAGGTGCCTCCCTGAGATTGAGAACACTTAGAAGGTGTTAGCATCCTACAATGATCCCATAACTAGGCTTTTACAACCATGATTTAGAGATTGGACATCTAACTTGAATAGTCATTCAACCATCATGAAGGTGCATTTAATGTGTCAACCCAAGGACGTGAACTGGAAATGGGTCAACACTGTATGTGCACTAGGGGCTCAAGTAGTCATTGCATTCTACGACTAAGAAACACAAAGTTGAAAGTAAATAGCTGAAAATAAATAAAGAAAATGTTGAACATCCACCAATAACTATGCTTAAATTGAAATGAAAAGAAAGAATGAAAGATTTGAGCAACAAACAAGAACTACTCTATCTGCTTTAGCTATAGGAACAAACACAAAATGGACTTCTAGTGCTTGTAGGAACAGTCAATGCTAGATTTCAAACTAAATATCAAACAACAAGAAATACTAACCTACTACTAAACTAAGAGAACATATTACTCACCAAGTGGGCCCCCTTGGATACATATCCTCTAAAGAAGGAGCATCAAGTTATTATTTATACTACAACTAACAAAGTAGTCAACTCCATGACTAGGAGGAGGCCATTTAGGGAAAATAGGGGAAAGTGGAGTGGCAGTTGTTACACATGCATGGAATCCATCTAGACATGCAAGTCAAGTGTAGATGCATCACAACAATAATTCCCATGCATGCTCTATCATTAAGGTCCACTGCAAGGTGGTTACATTTAGTTGCATAAAGAATCTTTATTGCCAACTACCTTTCACCTAGAGTAGCTTTTCAACTAGACATTATGGTGCATGCGTAGCTAGTGGTGTCTTCCATAACTTGACGTATTAAGTCTACAATCCACAATTAGTATGTGCAATATATGCACATCAATAACAACTCTAAGAAACACTCATTAATGACATGCAAAATCAACATAGATGACCCACATGTTATGCCAAATATCATTAAAGCCTGCAGAGATAGGGTAATCCCAAATGTCAATTTTTTGAGGGAAACATTATTCCAATACCAATATTTAAGCATTAAAATTCATGACATGAATGAGAAAATAGGCTATAGATTCTACCAAAACTCGACCAAAAACTAGGCTCATCACTCCCCACAACCTAACATTTTTTTGTCCTCTAGCAGGGGAAGAGTTGTTCTTCTGCTTGGTCAAAGCTCTAAAATTTGTAACTAAGATCTATCCAACATCAGTGGCTACAGTGTGTGAGTCAGGATCCTAATAGAATCCTCCTAATCAGTCAAATCTATCCCATCTTTTCCTTTCTGAAACAATATCACTCTAGTAGAATCTAAAAATTGGAACAGGTCACATGAGCATGGGTGGCTAAAAAGTTAGGGGAAGCCAATGCCATCCCTGAGTTCTTCTAATTTGAATGTGTCTCTCAATTATTTTTAATGTTGTAGCATAATTTTGGATGGAATGAGGCTCAGCCTGTTTCAACTCATCGGTCAAACTATTCCATCTCTGGGATAAACATCTCCTCACAGTTTCCTCTTTTGCTATTTTTTTTACCTCATACTCAATGTAGACTGCCTCAATCCAAGGCATAATCCTATTGCCATAGCTCAGTTTGAGCAACATTCTATGCCATTCTCTGTAAATATCCCTTGGGTTACTTGAATCAACTCTAACATGTAGAAGGATATTAGATTCCAATTGTTTATAAGCATCATGTTACTCACCCCAACTAATTTCATTTTTCACCCAAGACATGGATGCTCTCAATTGAAATTCTTCTACAATGTTAGCAAGATTGGCTAGTGTTATGTTTACTACTCCCTTAAATATTCCTTCTTCTTCTTCTTCTTCTTTTTCAACATGCTTCTGCTCCATCAAAGATTTAGGTTCCTCATGCAAGGTATCAGCAGGTTTAGAGCTTTCTTGCGCAAGCCCAACTGCTCTTAATTTTATAGAAGGTCCTTCACATCTTCCTTTGGTTGTAGGAGGAATATTATCAGCCTTTCTTTTTTTTGGACTTAGTACTTTTATTTCTATGGGTTGTGTTTTAACCTTTCCTTTTCTTATTTCTACCTCCCTCCATTGTGCCCTATTTTTCATGAGGGTTTTGAGTGGAAAATCATCGTCAAAATCCAAGGAAGAGATTTTCAATGGTTTCCTTTGCTATAGGAGGATTCATGCCAGAGCCAACACCAGAGGTTGAAGCACTAGGAATGGCTTCTGCTATACTTACCCTCCTGCTAGACCTACAAGATTGAGGTGTAGCCCTAGGTGGAAAATGTTCAACATCAACAAACTCCTCATAAAAATCTTGATCAACCTCAATAAACTCTTCCCAATTCATTCCAGAAACATCATACAAGGATTTTTCAACTAGCAATTTAATCAATAAATGGTGGGAAATAGAATTATCCCTACCTTTCTAGGTCTCAGCTACCATGATTGAGAGAAGATTGTACAACACATTTCGTACATTCATCCTCCTCCCATGCCTCATGTGGTTCAAAATCTTGAAGTGGATAGAATTCAAGTTTGATTGGTGACCCTCACAAGTAATGTATTTGATAACATACACAAATATCTGCTTCCATGGCTCGGGCAGAGACATTCCTTTTGTGCCCAGCTTTTCTATGGTCAATGAGGGATTGTTTGGCTCTACGAATTTAGCCCTAGCTGACCTAGCGTCTCTGGAAATAGGGTAATTTTCACCATCAGTAGGTAGTTACTCTATAAATTTTGCAATTCTTTCCTCTATTGCTACGAATTCTAACCCTTTTACTATGGCTTTTCCTTCTAAACATGTCTGGGAAAATTCAAGGGAAATGCCTTCATCAAAACCATCCAACTTCAAAAAGTAATCTATCCATCCACAATTTTAAAATTTGGCCAGGCATTGTGCATCCTGCAGTAAAATATCATGCACCATGGGTTCATTTTGAACTAACCCACCTCCCATTGTTTGCAATTAAATAAATGTTGTTCAACTTTGTCTGCAATCAAATAAATGCTCTACAACTTTGTCTGCAATCAAACAAATGCTCTACAACTTCTTTCAACTTTTTCTACAATTCCCCTTCTAAAAACCAAGTGCACTTCCCTGCAATATCTGCGTTACCTAGATTTCCTTTCTTTTGTTTTGTCTTCTTTCTTGCAACTCAAGATTAGGATAGGGAAATAATAGCAAGAAAAGGAGTGATAAAGGGAAACTATGATAGGAAGAATTGGCGGTTGCGGTTATTGTTACTTCACTCATGTAGTTAGCTCATTTTAAAATTCTATTGTAGCCTAATATGGTTTGACACATGGACAATAAAATATTTGCATCTTTTTCATTTCCCTCCCCAAACCAAAATTTGGACATGTGTCCACACATGTCAGATGGGAGTGGAAATTGACAAGCAATGATGGCATTTATGTGAATACCTATGGGGTATGTGCAAGATAATGAAGGGCCAAAAAGTGGTGATATGATGGGTATGGGTAGAGTATGTGGCTGGAAACCTTTTTCTTACCCAAAATTGATGAAATGAAAAGGTTTTTAAAGGAGATTCTCATCTGCGAACAATATAAATTATGTTTCACTTTGAATTTACTAAATAATTATTATTCATTTTCTATTTGAATTATGACTAAACTCTGATTGATAAACTGATTGAAAACATCTATAGCTTCAAATGGTGGGTATGTGCAGGATCGATGGGCCAAAAGGGCAATATGATGGGTATTTGTAGGGTATGTGGCCTAATTTTAATTTCTATTTTAATTCAAAATTGATGAAAATGAAAAGGCTTTTAAAGGAGATTCTTATCTTTCCACAAATATAAATTATGTTTTACTTTGAATCTAATAAATAATTATTATTCATTTTCATTTGAATTATGACTAAAGTCTTGATTGATAGGTTGATTGAAAAAAATCTATATTTCAAATCCATATCACATTTTGGAATCCAAAACATGCATAAAAATTCCCATGCTTTGCATACTATAGGATTAAAAGGAAAAATTGAATTTCATGAAATTTTGACCAAGTTAAGGTGGTCGACATACAAGTTTTTATATTTTTAAAAGCTGTTCAAAAAAATTCCATACAATTAATTATTTACTAGGAAAAAAATTTACAAAAAAATATGCATCACATCCGACATGAGTCCTCTACTTATGTCTAAAATCTTATAAAATAATATTATCATTTTATTGTGGTTAGGGTGGTTAGACGTGACACCTACTTTATTATTTTTTCCTTTAAATCTTAAGTACTAATGATTGAAATTTCAAATTTTCACCAAAAATATTTTTTAAAAAGAAAACCTAGTAGTTTAGAAACTACATCTCAATTTTCTATGATCTTCCCTACATATTTTGAAATAATATAGATAACTTATTCAACAAATTCTTTATGTCAAGTTGTTAACTCCTGATTTTTCTAATTTTTGCCACTTATGGGCCTATTTTCCATGATGATCCCCAGACATTACCCTAGTATAAAAAATTTTGAATACAGAACATGTGTCACATTCTATGCTTCACATACTAAAGGATTAAAAAAATAAAATTTGAATTTCATGAAGTTTTGACCAAGTTAAGGTGGTCGAACATACGAGTTTTTATATTTTTTAAAAAGTTGGTAATAAAAAATTCATAATTACTATTTACTTGGAAAAAATTAGAAAAAAATATGCATCACATTTGATATGAGTCCTCTACTTATATATAAAATCTTACAAAAAAATATTATCATTTTATTATGGTTAGGGTGGTCAGACAGACACCTACTTCTTATTTTTTCCCCGAAATTTAAGTACTACTGCATTGAAATTTCAAATTTTCACCAAATAGATTTTATTTATTTTTAAATAAACCTAGTATTTTAGAAACTACATTCAATTTTCTACAAATTCTATTCTTACATATTTTTGAAATAATATAGATAACTTATTGAAATTTTTACGCCAAGTTGCCTAACTCTATTTTTTATGAATTTTTTGCCACTTAAGGGCCTATTTTTTCCATGATGATCTTGCACATACCCTATGCTAACGTACATCGATTAAATGAGCATACTTAAAAGATGATTAAAGATAGAAAGTAATGCGCACATACCTGAATGGGTGGAAGTTTTACTATAGAGATGATGGATAAAGTAACACTCGCCTTGCTGGAAAATGAACTAAGCAATGAATGAAGATGGGGTGGAATGGAATGAGGTGGAATGAAGTGATGGAAGAGAGAGAAAGGTGGTACGAATGGGTGGATGGGAGGATAACAAAGAAATGGAATTCCACATTAGTGAAAGTCTTTATTATGAAAATTACATACCTCAATTAGGCTAAAGGAGGGACACTAGGTCCACCGCCTTCAGCTACAGGAAGCTCTGAGTGCTAGGTGAACTGCAACAAGAATTCTTATTTAGAAGTTGGCTTATGATATAACTTGAGGCGATGATCATTGAAAAGTAACTTGAAATTGATAGGTTCAATGCTGGTAAGCTAGACGAATCCATTGGGAAAGACCTCAACAATCTCATATGGTCCTAGCCATCTCGTTTTCAATTTTCCTACATTGTCCTGATATCTTGAATCATAGAGAAAGGCCCAATCTCCTAGTTTGAACTTCTTTTATTTGATAAATTTGTCATGCCACTTGATTCTTTGATTTTTCACTACTTCTGTATGTTGTAGGGCTTCTCTCCTTATTTCATCCAAAGCATTTAGCTACATGATTCTTTCTCTCTATGCTACAAAAATGTCCATTCCTAAATCCACTACAGTTCGTAGAGTTTTATGTTCAAATTCAATTAGCATCATAGTTGCCTTTCCATACAACTCAAATGGGGTGAAGCTTGTAGTTGTTTTCCATGTTGTCTTGTAGGCCCAAATAGCTTTGAGTAATCTATTTTCCCAATCTTTCCTATGGATAGCTACTATTTTAGTTAGAATGGCTTCAATTTCTCAGTTTGTCACCTCAACTTGGCCATTGGCCTAGGGGTGATGAGTAAAATTTTTGTGCTTGATATTATACTCCTTCACCAGTGCTGCAACAAGAGTTGATGTGAATTGTGGCCCTTGATCAGTCACTATTTCTCTTGGAACTCCATACCTTGTGAAAATATCCTCATACAGAAAATCTACAACTTTGTTATCCTTTGCATGCTTCATGGTCTTGACTTCTACCCATTTTGTTACATAATTAGTGCATACTAATATATAAGGCTTACCACTTGATGGAGGGTCAATTGGTCCCATAAAATCTAATCCCCATTTGTCAAATGGAGTGATCACTATCTAAGGGCACAACATCTCATCAAATCTGGTTGGTCTGCCCATTCTTTGACATCTATCACATTTTCTAGTATACCTTCCTACATCTATTGGGAGTGTTGGTTAGTAGTACCCCATGTTCATGATCTTCATTGATGTTATTTTGGCCACAAAGTGTCCTCCACATGGTTCATTATGACATGCATGCAAAATGTCATAAGTCTCATCTTATCTTACACATCTTTTCATGACATGGTTAGGTCTAGTATAAAACAAACATCCAACAATCCAAGAGAAAGGAAAATATATTTCAATGAGTTTCCTTTTCTCTTTTGGGGAGAAATGAGAAGGAACTCTACCTATGACCAAGTAGTTGGCTATGTCACCATACTAGGGTATTTTTACATTGAGGGAGAATAGATGCTCATAAAAAAAGAGTCATCTATGGGCTGGTTGTCTTCTGATGTAGTCAGCCTTGAAAGAAAATCTTCAACAACATTAGCTCTTCCTGGCTTATCTACAATAGTTATATAAAACTCATGCATCAATAATAAAAATCTCGCCAATCTCCCTATGATCAAAGGTTCATTCATGAGATATCTAATGGTTGCATGATTGGTGTGCACAAAAGTTTTGTAGCCCATTATGTAATGTCTAAATTTTTTGAGTGCATAAACTACAACCAACATAATTTCTTTCTCTGTCACAGTATAATTGAATTCAACTCCTTGCAAATTTTTGATGACAAAGTAGATAGCATTCTCAATAGCTCCCTCTCTCTATCCTAAGACTGCTTCTATAGCATAATCTAATGCACCAGTTTGAATGTGGAAAGGAAGCTCCTAATTGGGTCCCTTAAGTATAGGAGCATTTGTCAATGCTACCTTCAAAGCATAAAATGTTTTGTCACAAGCTTTAGTCCACTTAAATTTAGCATCCTTAGTGAGAAGGGTATACAATGGTGTTGCTACCTTATTGAAGTCTTTGATAAATCACCTATAATATTGCGCATGACCAAGAAACTTCTAACATCCTTTTTTTTTGCAGGCGTAGGTAGATTGGTGATTATCTCTATTTTTGTAGGATCTATTTGAATTCCCTTTTGGGAGATGTAGTGGGCAAGAACTACACCCTCTTGCATCATCATAAAGTATTTTTCACTATTTAAGGACAATTTTTGATCCTCACATCTTTGTAGGACCCTTTTGATATTCTCTAATGCTTGATCAAAATCAACACCATAAGTAGTAAAGTCATCCATATAAATCTCTATGCAATCATGAGAAATGTCAAAAAATATACCAATGAATTCCCTCTAAAAGGTTGTAGGTGCATTGCACAAGCTGAATGGGAGCACTAAATAGGCATATGTCCCCCATGGATAGGTAAATGTGGTCTTTTTCTAGTCCTTTGGTGTAATTTAGACATGGTTGTAGCCATTGAATCCATCTAGAAAAGAGAAGTATTTCTTCCGTGCAAGTGTGTCTAAAACTTGATCAATGAATGGTAAAGGAAAGTGATCTTTCTTGGGGTGGCATTAAGTTCTTTGTAATCAAAACAAACTCACCACTTCCCTCATTTCTTGGGTACAATGACCAATGGAGACACTGACTAACTATCTGAAATTTTTGCAATTCTCCTTTCACAAATTCTCTTAGTGTAGGGTTAATCCTCATTTGTGGTTGTCTCACTAGAGTACAATCATTTCTGATATAAATTATATGGGTACAAAGTTTAAGATTTAGTCTCTTCATGTCATGATAATCCCATGAAATTGCATGCTGATAGGCTCTTTATAGATTTTCCAACAATAGTTGCTATGCTTCACCCAATTTATTATTAATATTCAAATATTTTCCTTGTGACACCTATACTTATGTAGTTAATTCTACCATGGATGCTTCATTAACCATGGTATCTTTAGTTCATATGACAAAAATATATGGAACATACCTATTGCCTCAGGAAGTCTATCTGCAAGAACAATGTCTGTAGGAACAATGGCTACAGGAAGAATGTCTGCAGGAAAACCGTATGTAGAAACAACGGTTGTAGGTAGAACAGGCGGGAGTGTGCTGACTAAAGTAGAAGATGATGTGTCCTCCACTCAATAATGGTTTTGAATGATGTTTATTAACACCTCATCCTCATCTTGGAGTTACATGAAAGAGCTTCTGCCTAGCATCATAAGCTGCGCCACAAAATTAACTTCTTCAACGTCTTCACGAACTTGTGGCCATACAAAATCTTCTTCATCATGAGATGGCTGAGCAGGTGGAAAAATAACTTTTTAGTACTCCTTCCATCTGAAATGGTCATGTCACCTAATCGACATCCAATATAGGCATCAAAATTTGCTAGCCAAGGTCTTCCAAGGATAATGGGATACCCACCTAGTGTGGCCTTAGGAGAAAGAATCCTAAAATATGCTGGATATTCCCAAGATTCTAGCACTACTGCAAGATCCTCCACTACACCATCAGGCTTAACAATAGAGCTCTCTACAAGTTGCATGATAGTAGGAGTAGATCTCATGCTTGAAATATTTAGTTGTTGTGGGATGTCTTGGTCATTACATTGATTGTTTCCCATAAATCAATCAGGGCATTCTTCACTTGAATCCCATTTATGACAACTACTATCACAAGACTCCTTGGGTCATTATACTTGGGAATAGTCACTTTTCCCAACATGATATCAGCTAGCTGTCCCACCACATGAACTATAGTTGGGTCTTTCTTCTTCCTTCCTAGCTTCTTAAGGAAAGCTTCCTTAATGGCTTTGTCATAGATTGGAACATCTTTTATGGCTTGAAATAGGGTTATTTGAACACATATATATGCTTTAGCTAATCTAGGATGTCAATAGTAGTATCCTCCTTTTCTTCCTTCTTCTTGTAAACTTCCAGTCTTTGAGGAAGTGGTGGTTCTTGCTCAGTCTGTTTGGCTTGGACTAGTTTAGGAATTTTAGGTGCATTTGAATGAATAGGATCATTTAGAGGCTCCTCCTCCTCTTCCACAAGGAGCTTAGTAATGATGGGCTTGGAAGGGGTTGGTAGCTTAGTTCCTGAATGCAAATGAATATCATTTATGCTCACAACATATGTAGGAAATTGGTTTGAATCAACGAAATATATAGGCTATTGTTGTGGCTTATTATTAGGATTGGGTGTGGGCTAAGGTAGTAGCTGAGTTGGTTTAGGTGCATTAGGACTTGGATTAATAGGTGGAGGCATTATAATAGGTTGTTGTGGCTAAGAAGGTGGTTGCATGTAGGTGGTATTATGGGTAGGCCATTGCTACCCTCCTCTCCATTGATTTTTTTTACTGCCAATTTCCTAGAGGTGGTTGGCAGTGCCCTTGAAATTGTTGTCAATTCCCATGAGGTTGTTGCCACTGAGGTGGAGGACTCTGATGGTTAGGCCAAGCATTTGGAGGGTTACTCCAATATTGTGGTGGATATTCTCCATAACTGGGTGGATATGGGGGTTGCCATTTGTTACCAGATGAATAAGAGTTAAAATATGATCTAGCATAGGATAGTGGGTCCTATGGCATACCTTGTCTTGGATCCCAGGGCTTCCTTTGTGCAACATAGTAGACTTGGTCTTCCTCAATTTGAATTGGCTTGAACTCAGGTGGAATCTACTTACTTTCCAAATTAGCGACCATCTTACATCTACAGTCCTTCTTTTTTCTGCAGTGAGGACAATACTCTGTCAACATCATTTTTTCCTCATTTTGCTACTTTTTAGCCTAAAGTGTATCTAGCTGAGTAGTTAGATTGTTAATAATATATTGCTTGAAGTTTTCCAGAAAATGAGTGATCTCCATTCCTGAAACTCCACCAGTAGTTGACTTACCCATAGATGATTGGTAAGCTCTCCCTTTCTTTGAAACTACCCTATAGTAATTTTGGCATATCTTCTTGATATCTTCCCAAGGAACTTGGGAGATATCTCCTCCTACCATGAGGTCCAAATCATCAGTGCAAACATCATTGATTCCTCTTCGGAAAAGTGACTTTTGTGAGTCCTCATTAAGTGCATGGAGTGGATTTTTTGTAGGAAAAATAGAAATCTTGCAATGTAGTCTTCTAGGCTCTCATCTTCCTTCCGTTGCATCCTAAAAATGTCTCCTCCTTTCATGTCATTACCCCTGTAGTATTCCTTGTATTTTTCAAGGAATTTTGTCTTCATATCTTCCCAATTTTGCATAGTATCTCTTCCTAGGCTCATGAACCATCTTAATGTAGCCTCTTTCAAAGTAGTGGGAAATAACTTAAGCCTATGGACATTAGTAGTACAATCATAACTCTTGCAGAGTATGTCAAATTCAAATAAGAAGGTATCAGGATCTTTGGTCACAAGTCCATAGAACTTGGAGAGTGTTGAGGCATGAATGTTCTTAATGTTCTCAACTTCATTTTGATGGGAAATGGGGAAAGGAAAAGTTAGTTGGTTTTGTTTGTTCCCATTTGCATCACCCATTCCTACTTGATGTGGTTAAAAAAAAAGGGGTTCTCATGCTAATTTTGATCTTCTAAGGAGACTTTAGAAGTGGTCAAATTAGGCTATGCATCTACAAAGGGGTGTGGATCTTCTTCTTCAAATAAGTTCTGGTACTCAACTAACTAGAATAGATGAGGATTTCTAGGAAGAAATCTCCCATCAACACTCTCCCTTCCTATTGTTGTAGCCACTAGAAGTCCATTCTATGTTTGTTCCTCGCAGCCAAAGCAGACATAATAGTTATTGTTTTTTATTGTCTAGAGTGGTCTATTTGGAGTGTGAGCATTGGATTGCATGTGGAGCTTAAATGGCTCATAATCATGTGGTCACCACTTTTGCGTTGGATTATGATTATGATAGTAGAACTCACATTAGTGCCAGATGGTCGAGCGGTGCATCTAGATGGTGGCCTTGTTCACATAATCAGGAGCATGGAGTAGTGAATCATTTATGCTTGGGGTCACAACATGCTTCTACATCTTTGTTATGATCTCAGTCAATTTGCTTAATAGGAGCTAGAAAACATCATTCATTGTACACTCCTATAGATTTGATGCTTCGAGCATATCACATGTATGAGGCCAACAAGATTTCCTCTCACAGCAGCCCTAGGTGAGCTGAGGGTTTTCAGCTACCAACTCAAATGAACATGGTACGAGGGGGATTTATTATACAAGTGGATTAGATTTGACCTATTGGATGAGGATGACATATGCTAGATACTGTATCAATAGATTTCCCAGTGGGAAGATGACAGACATGAGCTATTGAGGTTATAGATGGACCATTTTCTTCTACAAAGACACAACTACATAGTCAAACCCTTCTATTATGACCATGTTATGAGGTAGTTTGGGTACATCCAAGTACCACTACAATCTAGACTGAGGTATCAAAGATCAGCACAGAGTGTTGTTAGGCCTAGGGATAGTCGCCATCTTACCATTGATGATGTACACTTTAGTGACTCAGATGATGAGGATCATTATCTACCCCCAATCTCTAATGCTAATGACATAGGTACCACTTGGTTCTACGAGGAGTGGTGGGTTATAGTGAAATCAACACTAGTCTTCCCTCTACACCACCATGTGGGATTTGTCAAACCTCTTCTAGGTCACAGAGGGGACAAATATGATGATCATATAGATGCAATTATAAATGAGGATGATACCATGCTTGAAATCTTCCTGGGTTTAGATGAGGAGGGGGATGAGGAGGATAATGATGAGGATGATGATGAGGAGACCCATTCGATGAGTGAGGATTCTACTAAGGCTGAGGAGGATCCATTTTCCCCCATTTGGGGAGAGGTACCACCTATTAGGTTCACTGGATCACATGTTGCAGCTAGGATAGAGATCCAGACACATGGGAATGGGGAAGCTAGTAGCAGTAGGCCACCAACACCTCCAGCACATAGGGGAACCACCATTGTACAATCAGACCCTGAATAGAAGACTGGGGATCTAGGTGATAATTTGATGTTTTATGCTATTTTTTTACACATGGATCTCTTATGCATCTACTTTATATATGATTATTATGCTTATTGATATAATGATTTAATTTTGTAGGATCCACACAAGAGTGGCATGACCTCTACCAATGAGAAATCATGAAATTAGTGCTCCTGCTACATGTTGAGGATGATGCACTCTAAGAGTACAAGCCCCCACCTTGTGTGGGATCACATGAAAACATATTCAAGTTTGTAGGTAGAGTGGATGCAACTTATGAGAGAGCCACCAGTCATGCTAACCAGCTTAGGGGTAGATCTCACAACGGTCTTAGCCTCTTGAGGTACTACCGACAAAAGGATAGAGATTGACCTATGTGCAAAGATCTCAAGGTTGTAGGAGGAGCTTGCTATGGTACAAACAAATAGAGATTTTGTAGAGTGAGAGTTTGTCAAGGAATTCATGTGTGAGGCTAGAGTGTCTAGATTATTGGAGGGTCTACAACTTTATAGCTAACTCAACCAAGTCACGATCCCATACTACTGTATCATGACAACTACAGAACTCACTAGCCCTTTAGGATTTAGCAGTCACAAACCTTATTAGCTTTGTATTCTAAGATGCACATGCACCTAAACTTTTGATATATATATATATATGAGCACTTGCGTTTGTGTTTTTGTGATCTTATGTTGAATTAAATGTCAATGTGATTTATCAAATATCCTTTGTAAGAATATCTAATAAATGTCTCCATGATTTAATGCTTTATGTGATCTAATTAAACCATTTTCCATTTATGTTAGATGTTACATTGTGATTAAGTATGTCATGCTAACTTAAATACTCCTATGATATAATGATATTAAATTCATCTAAGGATTTAAATTAACATAACACACTAGATTTTGAATAGTATGGCAACTAAAGAAATTAAAAAAAGTGTTTGAATAATTACCCTAGGATCTAAATATGCACCTATTATCATGTATCAAAAAAGAAAGCAATGTGAGATAAAATAGAAATTATCTACATAGTCTAACAACATCACTCTAACATAGTGTTCAAATGAGGAAGTACTAAATGTAATACCAATGCAAATGTGAAACATTTATATGATCTTTTAGAGGTGTAACATCCATTTTTGTCAATGTGTAGGCTCCAGAACCATAGTTTTCTTTAATAATGTAAGGTCCTAACAAGTTAGGGCTGAATTTTCCTTTTTCATTTGGGAGAGTATTGAAATTACATTTATTTTTATATAACACTAGGTCGCCTTGATTAAATTCATGAGGAATGACATTATCTTTGTAACCACATCACATTCTTTTAGAGTAAGCTTGGAGATGGTTGAGAGAATTGATATGTTGTTCATCAAGCATTTTGAGTTGATGTAATCATTTCTCTCTATAAGTAGTGTCATCAATGAGCCCTTTAAGAGTGATTCAAAAGGAAGGGATTTGTAACTGGAAGGGTAATATTTCTTAAGCACCATAAACTAGGTTATATGGTGTATTTCTAGTATATGTTCTAACACTCGTACGATAGGCCCATAATGTATAGTTTAATTGTATATGACAATCTTTATTGTGTTTACTTACTATTTTTCATAGAATATGTTCAATAGTCTTGTTAGTCGCTTCTACTTGTTCATTTGATTGCGGGTAATATGGTGTTGTAAAATGAAGTTGAATATTGAAGGTTTCCTAGAATTTCTTTACTTTAGTATTTTTAAATATAGTTCCATTATCGAAAACTAACACAAAGGGGAGCACAAAGTGAGCAATAATATTTTTTGATTTTTTTGTATAAAAAAATACCATTTCCTTTACATGAGACAAATTGGACTTAATGAGGTATTAATCTAGTGTTGTGAGGCATATTATGTGTCCACACTAGGTCTTGGGCCCTTGAAACCTAAATAAAATGTTGTTAGAGACATCTTGTGAAATGGTTGTGAAGTGTTGTAAGACATTTATACATTCTTTTAGACTTTATTCATTACAATTCACCTAAAAATCACCTTTTCACACATCATCAAGTCCTATTGTGAAGTGTTGTAAAGTCTTGTAACAAGATTTCACACTTTTCTAGTCACAACTTCACTATTTATCCCTTTCTTATGACCTATTTGTTCCCTTTATTCTCTCATATGTCTTAATTAAGTGTATTTTTGAATGTAAACCCGAAAAACAATATTAAATGTGACCTAATTCCTGACACACATTTTCAAGTCCTAAGTGGGACGCATTTTCCATGCATGGCGAATGAGTCTCCCTTGGTATCAAATTCAAAATATCTTAAATTTCCTTTCGGGTTTTTATTCAAAAACACTTGATGTCGGCTTGTGATGAGGTATGAACGGGTTACTAAGGAACAAGTGTTTTATAAATATGTGTTTTTCTACTCATTTTCACATCTTCTAAACTCTTCGCATTCACTCATCCACCATTCTTCTATTTCAGGTCAAGCAACTTAGGAATTTCACATTGCAAGTTATTAATTCAACTTCCTAAGACATCCAAGGGCAGATTTTACATGTTTTATTGTAGAGTTTCAAGATTTGTCATCATGAAAAGGTAATCTATTCCATTATTGCATGTTTCATTCCATTTCTTTCATAATTTTGGTTTGAATACCTAAAAGGGGTTTGACTTAGGCAAACTCCCATGCCCTAACAATCAACATCTCTCTCTCTCTCTCTTATCTTATTTGTATATAGATTTAGGTATCTTTGAAGCTTTCAAATTATTGAAGATAAAGTTGCAAGTTTTTCAAGTCTTCTCTTCATCATCCAAGTCAAAATATCAACAAAAATCCACTTATAGGTTCAAAAATTAGAGTTTCAGAAGTAGACATTTGTAGGGAATCAAAGTGTAGATTGGAAGCTCTAGAATCCACTCTTGAATATTTAGAAATTCAAAAGTGAACTTAGTCACCATGGGTGGTGAATGAGTCTCGTTTCTAGCTCATTTTTTTGTTTTCTACATTTTTTGACACCCTTTTGACATAAACAAGTTTCAACTCAGTTTATTAGAATTGGGATTGATTCACTCAGTATGGAAAATGCGTCCTTGTAGGCTTGAAAATCTACATCAAAAATGTTTTAGAAGCAATTTCTAGTCTCCTTCAATGTTCCAGGTGCACACTTCAAGTTTCATTCATTTTTGTTTAGCTTTGTATTCATTTTTTGTTCATTGTTGCATTACACAATGTGTTTCCAAGCATCATTTGTTTCTTAGATTTTGCATTTATAATCATTGATTTAAATAATATACTTTCATTTACTTCATTTAATTTAGCTCATACAACATCATACGTCACATTATTTGAATGAACCCTTAGCATTTTTGGGCCCTATCCCTCTCCTTTTAGGGGAAAATCCCTAGAAGAGCTAGAGTAGTCCATAGGAAACCCCAAAAATCTACAGTTCATTTTTGTGAACCTACTTTTTGAATGCCTTCTTGTCTAATTTTGGATTCCTTCAGCATCGTAGATCTAACTTGCATTAGGGTTTGCATGATTCATTTGCATGCTACATGTTAAATTTTGCATTCATAAAAAGTGCATATAGGTTGCATTATTGGCATATAAATTCATTTCCACTCTTTGAAATTATGCATTTTTCAATTAGTTTTGCATCATTACACTTAAAAAAACTAAAAACCCCTCAACAACTTCCAAAAATTCTAGAAAAAGTCCATACTGGGACTCATTTGCCACCTTGGGAAAATTAGTCCCTTTTGACCCCTGAAACAACCCTTTACAATATTTAAACCCTTTTTTTAGGCTTTTTTTTGGTGCCATTCCATACCTATATCAGTTGGTTGCATTTTTGTATCATGCATTTCATCACATATAGCCTAAAACAGCTCATTTCATGCTTTACTTAGATGCACTTTTGCATTCTCCACATTTCATTTTTTAGATTGTTGTATTGTATAAATAGAAAATTAGCTTGCTTAAAAACTAAAAATTGCATTTCCTTTTAAGTCATTGCATTGCACTTTCTTTCATTTTTAATCATAGAATGTTTTCTTTCAAAATATGTGGCTTTTATTTCATTAATAGTGGATTGTATAAGCACAACATTCCCTTTTATGAGCTCAATTTTGATTACGACAATGAGGACTTTAAGAAACATGATCAAAACATTGATACAATTTGTAATCTTACATTTCCCATTGGTGTGAATGGTAATGTAGACAAACCTAACAATCATATTTTTTCTTCTCTTGATACCTCTCCTAGTAGTGATGAAGGTATCTTGGTGCATGAAGATATAATCCTTGAGGGTCTTGATTTCCCATTTCCTTATTCCCCTTTGGATGATGTTATAAACAAGAAAATGAGGTCATAAACACATTCCTAAACATCACCTTACCAACTCTCCATGGTCATGACAATAAAAATTGTTCTTCTTTTAATATCCCTCCTCAATGCCAAGAATATAGGTTGGTATTAAAAGATATATCTATTAGTAGTCTTGAGAATCTTGATTCTACCTTCCCTAGTGCTCCTCCCATTTGTGAAATCCTATTTGAAAATCATAATGGTCCTTCTCTTGATGCCTCTCCTACTTGTGATGAAGCTCCTTTACAAACCTCAAACTTGGATGAACATATTACAAGCTCTCCTAGTAGGGTAGATAAGATGGAACAAGAGAATGAGACCTTAGAAAAAACCAATAATCAAATAGAATCTTCCCCTAATATCCCCACTATCAATAATCAAATGAATTTAACTATTAATAACTCCCTTAGTGGAAATGGAGTTATTTTGTATGAACCAAACCTTAATTGTCGTGAACATATGGTTTGTTTTTCTCCTAATAACTCTCCTTCTAAGGAGTATATTATGACCTAATACAAAGATAGCATGTCCTTCAAAGAAAATGAAGACTCTCACTTGTTACGGGATGTTAACATTATTCAACCTCAACTTATCCTTTATCCCTCTTCACATAAACCTCCACCTCAAAAAAAACACAAGTTTACTCTCTACCCACCTTCACACAAACAACAAAATCAAACTAAACCTCAACTTATTCTTTACCCACCTTAACATAAACTTCACCCTCCAACCAAACCCTGTACACCCTTTACCCCCTTAACACCAATGTATCACAACAATCTAGTAATGATATTGTTGCTCATACATATAACACCTTAAACAACCTGCAACCGCCACAACCATCCCCACCCCCCTTACATTTACCTACTCCACCTAGTGCTCCTTGTCACAATCGACACATAAAGGAGTATGATCTTGTTGAGAAATTAAAGAATATTCCTGTAAAGATTTCTCTTTGGGATTTACTTCAAAAACCACCAAATTACCACAATATTCTCCAAATAACCTTAAAAAAATTGAAGCTCCTCATGGTACAACTCTGAATGATGTGGTAGATCTAATCCATAAAACAAATCAAACTATTCTTGACATTACTTTCCATCAACATGAGCTCCCTCCTTTAGAGTTGCAAAAAAAAAAAAGAAGCTTTCATGATCATTGGTTGATAGAATAGGATAGGGATAAAACACATTCTAATAGATAATGGTTTTGTCCTTAATGAGTGTAGTGTGAGTCTCCTTGATCGATTAAATGTTGATAGCTCACAAATAATACCCGACTCCATATTTATTCATGGATTTGACAATACAACAAAGCAACCACTTGGGATAACTAGTTTTCCTATTATGGTTGGGGTGGTTACTTTACAAACTCATATTCATGTCATTCCTTATGATCTTTCATACAATCTTGTTTTAGGAAGATAATGGATTCATGAGATGAATGCAGTCCCTTCAACCCTTCATCGTATAATGAAATATGACTATAAGAATAACATTTATCAAGTGGAAGCAGATCCCAAGCTTGAAATTTTCCTACACCTTGAAAAAGGAACTACAAGTCCTCTCAAAACATTGATTCCAACATGCAACATAGATCCTCTTGAAATTGAACACAATGATGACAAATTTCCATCTAAATTATTTGGTGATGATTGGGGATCCTTATAATTCACACCTTCATTTATGGGATAATACATATCCACACAAAAGAAAGATGCAAACCAAGACCAACCAACCATCATGACCACGCAACATTCAGAAAACCTTTCAAAAGCATCTGCCTCAACCACTTTAGTAAAAGAAGCAAACTCTACAACAACCCTTCACGAACATAACAACCAAAAACCTCTTGATTCCAAAGTGATGCAACAACTTTATGGAAAAGGGTTTTCCATCATGAGACAACTTGAATATAGTGGAAAAGGATGTGGTGCACGAGAACAAGGTATCTGCAACCCTATCGATCCTAACACACAACAAACAATTCATGGTCTTGGCTATTGTCATGCGATTGATATTGCCAAGACTTCACTCAACATCAACAATCTCACAAAACATATTCCTAAATCATCGTTAACAACTAGTGATATTGAACATCATCCTTTAACTCCATCTTTGTTTAATGACATATTCAATCTCACCAAATGCTTATGATTTGAATTTGTTAGATTTTGTACCCTCCTATACCTGAAAAAAAAATCTTGCAATCTAAAGAGTCTTGCATATGTATGACATCAAATACTAAGAAATATGTATTTGTGAGACAAACCACAAGACCACCTCCTACCATTGATCAAGAGGGTATCTTTTCGAGACTCCTTCAAGATCACTTGATCACCCTTCCTCCAAGAACTCATAAGAAATGTTATTCCAAGACTTCATTTTGTGCCTATCATAGAGTTCATGGTCACACGACTAATGAATGTCATGCCTTGAGTCATAAAATATAACATTTTTTAGGAGTTTGGTATGCTTCCCTATGGTGGAACCTAATTCCTCTAATTTATATTAATTTTCACCATAGCATGTAGTTACTCAATCATTTTGGCTCACCTTTGTCCTGCACTAGGTGGGGGAAAGGGGTTTAGCAAGCCTTGTCCTTGTATATCAATTATCGTTGCCTCTTTTGGCTAGTCATTAACTTTTCATGAATACATAAGAGAAAGCTTGGGATGTGGACGACATGCCTTAAGTTGGCTTGCATATGAAATACTTCCCTTTTTCATGACGTAGCTTATTGGAAACATATGACTTGGCATAGGGCTTTCTGAGTAAGCTTTCATGTTCTCTTCTTCTACTTTAAAGCAATTTCTCATAGTATTGGTGCTTCCAGCTGCTTTAAAGTGGAGGCATGCATCACCACTCGTATTTCATTATGTGATTTCTTTCTTCTTGTGATGTGTCTTTTTCTTGGTGGATTCACTAGGCTTGATTCCCTACAAGACTTTGATACTTCTTTTGACTTATTCTCTCTTGGAGATGTTGAGCATGATGTTCCCTAAGATGATACCTTGCACGAACAATGTAAAATCCCTTTAAACAATCCTTGCACTATTTTTTATTAACAATGTCTATGAGTGTCAAGCATACAAAGTCTTGCTTACCTCATAGAGCTCAAAAATCATTTAAATTTATTTTGTGGAGCCTTGTTAAAGTTATCAGGAGATATTACTTTAATATGGCTAAGTGGGAAGCCCACCTAGTGGCATGAATTTTCCCCATAGCCACCTTTGTGTTTGTGAGTGAATACCAACTAGCGTATGTATCTTACCTTTTGGGATTTCTCACCCCATGGACGATCAGAAGTTTCCTAGCCTAAGAGTGAGTATGTTGTGGCCTTCTCACCTCGCAGATGATCCAAAGTTCTGTGGCACCAGAGTGAGTACATATTTTCCATCTCATCTCTCTTTCCATCTTGCCTTTGCATGATTTTGTATCTTGGGGGCTTGACCTACATGTGGATCTCTCTTTATTGTCTACTTTAGTGTGATTTTGAAGCATTTTCATACTCTCGCTAAAGTGGGGGTAAAGGTGCAATAGAAAAAAGGACCCTTTGCTTGACATGAGACAAATTGGACTTAATGAGGTCTTAATCTAGTGTTGTAAGAAACTTTATGTGTCCAAACTAGGTCTTGGACCCTTGAAAATTAAATAAAATGATTTTAGTGATGTCTTGTGAAGGTATTGTGAAGTTTTGTAAGAAATTTCTACATTCTTCTAGACTTTATTCATTACAATTCACCTAAAAATCACCTTTTCACACATCATCAAATCCTATTTGGAAATGTTGTAAAGTCTTGTAACAAGATTTCACACTTTTCTAGGCAAAAATTCACTAGTTACCCTTTCTTATTACTTATTTGGTCCCTTTATTCCCTCATATGTCTTAATTAAGTGTATTTTTTGAATGTAAACCCAACAAAAAAATATTAAATGTGACTTAATTCCCCACACATTTTCAAGTCATAGGTGGAACCCATTTTCCATGGGTGGCGAATGAGTCCCCCTTAGCTCCAAATTCAAAATATTTTAAATTTCCTTTCAAGTTTTTATTTAAAAACTCTTGATGTTGGCCTCTAATGAGGTATGAATGGGTTACTAAGGCACAAGTGTTTATAAATATGTTTTTTTCTCCTCATTTTCACATCTTCTAATCTCTTATCATTCACTCATCCACCATTCTTCAATTTCAAGTCAAGAAAGTTAGGACTTTCACATTGCAAGTCACTAATTTAGCTTCCTAAGACATCCAAGGGCATATTTTACATGTTTTGTTGCATACTTTCAAGATCAATCATCATGGCAAGGCAATCTATTACATTATTGCATGTTTCATTCCATTTCTCATTATTTTGGTTTAATTACCTAAAAGGGGTTTGACTTAGGAAAACTCTCATGCCCTAAGAATTAACATCTCTCTCTCTTGTCTTATTTATATATAGATTTAGGTATCTTGGAAGCTTGCAAATTATTGAAGATCAAGTTGCAAGGTTCTTCAAGTGTTCTTTGAACCATCCAAGTCAAAATATAAACAAAAATCCACTTACAGGTTCAGAAATCAGAGTTTCAAAAGTAGACACGTATAGGGCATCAAA
This sequence comes from Sequoia sempervirens, assembly GCA_007258455.2. Taxonomy (NCBI): domain Eukaryota; kingdom Viridiplantae; phylum Streptophyta; class Pinopsida; order Cupressales; family Cupressaceae; genus Sequoia; species Sequoia sempervirens. The sequence goes on from VDFB02271358.1 coordinate 613,561,823, forward strand.
GTGTAGATTGGAAGCTCCAGAATCCACTCTTGGATATTCAAAAATTCAAAAGTGGACTATTCACCATGGGTGGCGAATGAGTCCCATTTCATTTTTGTGTTTTCTGCATTTTTTGACACCCTTTTGACATAAAAATGTTTTGGCTCAGTTTATTAGAACTGGGACTGATTCAACTAGAATGGCAAATGAGTCCATGTAGGCTTGAAAATCAGCATCAACAATGTTTCAAAAGAAATTTCTAGTTTCCTTCAAGGTTCTAGGTGCACACTTCAAGTTTCATTCTTTTCTATTTAGCTTTTCATTCATTTTTAGTTCATTGTTGCATTACATAATGTGTTTTCAAACATCATTTGTTTCTTAGATGTTGTATTTATAATCATTCATTTAAATCACATACTTGCATTTAGTTCATTTAATTTATCTCATACAAGATCATACATAACATAATTTGAATGAACTCTTAGCATTTTTTGGCCTAATCTCTCTTCTTTTAGGTGAAAAACCCTTGAAGAGCTAGAGTAGTCCATAGGAAACCCCAAAATTCTTTAGTTCACTAATAAGAAATGAAATATTGCATCATCTATCATGCAACGAAGGGGGATAAATTCTACCCATTTATGAAGTAGTTGGTTGCATTAATGATAAATGTATGTCCAACAAAAGAAGGTGGTGATATGTCCCCTATAAGGTCCAAACCCCAAACCAAAAATGGCCAAATAAGAACTTGAGAACGTGTTGGAATATGGCTTCAAGTGTTGTAATTGATGGAAAAATAAGTCACTGATCTGGTCTACACTATAGTATTTAACTATATTGCAAGGCAGAGTGAAGAACAGGGTATCCGATTGAAGCTTGAATCTATCAAGTGGTTTGCATTACCAAGTTATCAGTTTTGGTTGTGGATCTCAAGAAAGGTCATTGAGCATATGAAATGTATTACTCTCAAGTTTTGTACTATTGCATCAATTTGTGTATAGTTAGGAGATCTGGTTGATCAATTTTATGTTTATCAGTATATGAAGGCCAACAAAGAAAATGTTGGGTATTGCAAATATTTAAGATGGAATTGTCTAAAGCATTTTTGTAGTTGAATACTTTTTGTTTGGGTCCTAGTTATGTTGTGCCTGAATTTTTTGGATGCACATTAAATGTTATTCATGATTTGAGCCAACAGTTGGAAGATATTTTCTATTTCATTAAAGTCGATATATAGCGACTAAATTCTTGGTAGCGGATATATATATGAGATCGGTTAATTCATTTTGTAGATCAGATATGTGAGATCGATATGTGTTGATGTGTATCCAAATATCAGAATATTAGTTGAGTGATTTTATTTTTGTAGAAGAATATTTTTGTGAAGAAAATTAAGGTAGAGTAGAGCGAAGTGCAGAATTAGATAGAAGGTCAAGAATCTAATTTATTAGCCTAACCAAAACTATAAGTAGGTATTTATAGATGTTATCTTCTCAATTCAATCTTTTGTGTAATCTAAATCTCTTGTAAGGTAGTGAGCGTTCCTTATTTTTGAGCAATGAGCTCTAGGCAGTGCGCTTGAATGCAAGTGTATTCCCCATTTTGGAAAACACTTATATTTTTAGTACTCAAATTGTGGATTGACCTCCATCTTGGTTTTTCCCCTAATAGGGTTTCCAAGTAAAAATACTTGTGTTATGGTGTTGTGGGTCATTATTTCATGTTCATGCATCTTTCTTTTGCTTGAATGTTTTAAGCACATGAAAGGACAGATTAATAAAGTTTAAAATTTCCCAACACTGATTCACCGCCCCACCCTCTTATTGTTTCTTGAGTCCAACAATTGGTATTAGATCTAAGTTACTTTGAGGAAGTTTAATAGCTTGAGGTGGACCATGGAATGTAATGGACTATGATATTATTTAGTAGTATCTTGTGGTGGCACTTGATGATCTTGATCAGTCTAAGGTAGAAGTTCAAGAATTGAAAGGAAATCTTAAGGATGCTAAGAAATTCATTTAGAAGTTGAAGGATCAGGTTATTAAATCTAGGGAAAGGAGAAAGGATCTTTGTGATCAGATAAAGGAAAAGAGAGAAAAAATATTGAAGAAAGAAAAAGGATGGATGATGATCATCTAAATCAAACCTTGAAGGAAATAACTAAATAATGTGAAAAGCTTTCTAGAGACAATGCTACCCTAAAGCATGAGATGAAATCTATGATGATAAAATTGACTAGTAAGATTGAAGATAGTAAGAAGAAAGAGGAGAATCTTACCCAGTCGCTAAAAGAAAGATCTGATGAATGAATTAGAATAAGTGGACAATTCATTCAGATGGAGATGGAACTACATCAATCTAGAGACATTGAAGAAGAGATTGAAAAACAAATTATGGGTATGTGCAAGACCATGATGGGCCAAAAAGTGGTGATATGATGGGTATGTGTAGGGTATGTGGTTGATAACTTTATTTTTAAACAAAATCGATGAAACAAAAAGGGTTTTTGAAGGTGATTCTCAGCTTTCCATCAATATAAATTATTCCTTATAGTGAATTGAATAAATAATTTATTATTCATTTTCTATTTGAATTACAACTAAAGTCTTGATTGATAGGTTGATTGAAAAACATCTATAGCTTTCAAATGGTATCACATTTTTTGAATCAAAAACATGTATCACATTTTATGCTTCACATACCATAGGATTAAAAAAAAATTGAATTTCATGAATTTTTGACCAAGTTAAGGTGGTTAGACATATGAGTTTTAATATTTTTTAAAATTTGTAATAAAAAATTCATAATTAATTATTTACTTGGAAAAAAATTACAAAAAAAATGCATCACATCCAAACATGATTTCTCCACTTATATCTAAAATCTTATTAAAATATATTATCATTTTATTATGGTTAGGGTGGTTAGACAAACACCTTCTTATTTTTTCATTGAAATTTAAGTACTATGGCATTGAAATTTCAATTTTTCACCAAATAGATTTAAAAAAAGAAACAAACCTAGTAGTTTAGAAACTACATTAAATTTTCTACAGATTCTATTATTACATATTTTTCAAATAATATAGATAACTTATTCAAATTTTTATGTCAAGTTGCCTAACTCTTATTTTTTTGAATTTTTTGCAACTTAAGGGCCTATTTCTTCCATGATGATCCTACACATACCCGTGTTATTCTTAGAGATGAAGTAGCTACTGCAAATGAATACAAGGATAAGTTCAAGATCAATTTTGTTAAGCTTGATGAGCTGATTCAAGGGCAGAAGAATGTAAATGATAAGCAAGGTCTTGGTTATGAAAGAGGAGAACGTTTTGGGTCTAGACGAAGGAATTTCAAGCAAAGAAATATGATGGAAAAAGAAAAAAAGGCATTTATTAAGACAACCTAATGCTCAAAAGTTTAATGGATATTTTTTTGCTTGCAATAAATTTGGTCATATGGCTGCTCATTGTAGAAGTAAAATTAAATCAAGTGATTCATCATTTTTTGACCAGTGTTTCAATTGCAATAAGTTTGGTCATAAGACAATTGAATGCAAAAAATGTGCCAAACAACTCTAGAAGGAATGTATATTGTTATACTTGTGGAAGATTTGGGAATATTGCTAATCAATGCAGATCAAGAAGAAATCAACGAAATGATTGGTCCAGACAAGGAAATTTTGTGTGTTTCAATTGCAACAAATACGACCACATCACAAGATTCTATAGAAACAAGAATGTGGATAGAAGAGGTCCAGTATATAGAGAAAAAAATATGCAAAAAAATGATAAAGGAAAAGGGAAAGTGAATGTGGATGAAATAAGAGATCAAATGAAGAAGACATGGGTGAAGAAGAGTTCCTCTATTGTAGGAAATGACCTAGCACCAGAACTTACTTCTAGTAATCTTTCAGGGAACTAGTCTTAGGCCTTTGGCCTAGGGGGAGATATCAAGAAAAATCCTCCAAACCCCTTGTTGGTAATTAACACCGGTATGTGGATGATTGCAGTGGTTGCACTATTCATTCTATGGAATAAGTTGGAAAGAATATTATGTTGAGTTGAAGGTCTGCAAAATTTTTTGGTTGACAACTAAGAGAACAGGGTATCCAAATAAGTTAGGGAAAAATCATTTATTACAATAAAGGTTTGGTGTGCAAGTTATAAGAAAAAGGAGTTGAAACCCTCATTTGCAACCTTGTGTCAAAGAAAAGGAGAGAATTTTGCATCATAATTTTGAAAATGTGAAGAGAATTCGGTGGTGAAACCCTAATCCATCAGGTACTTTGATTGCATTAAGAAATTTGGTGTACAATTGAAGAATTTCTTTAGAATTTCTAAGTATGGAAGGTAAAATGGAACAATTATGATAATTTAGATGAATATAGCAGTGAGAAGATTAGAGTTGAAAGAAACATGTTGTTGCATGATGAATTGAAATGGTTGAATGAAGCAAAACACAAAAGCTTGGATATTTGGAGTGAATTTCCTTATTTCATAAATGCAGAAATAGTTGAGTTCATTATGAATAGACTAAATGGTGATATTCTAACTTTGGATAAACCCTACCATATCATTAAAGAAGTGATTACAACTGTAATCGAGCTATGCAAGGTTGGGGAAGTAATAAGGAAGTATTGGAAAAATAAGGACACAACTTAGAGGGGGGAAAATCAATTGTGGAAAAAACTAAAACTCTCCCTTTTTAATTTTGACTTAACCTCAGATCTGATGAATAAGAAATTAACCATAAACAATCAACACATCAGAGAGAGAAATAACAATTTTTTTTTGTGGAAACCTGGTTGGGAAAAAGCCACAATGGATATTAGTCCACAAGATTATACTCTACTAGAAGTATAAAAGAAACAGTAAGGGGAATGCACATGCATTCAGGAACACTACCTAGAGCTCACCACTCAATTGCAAAGGAGGAATCACTGTCCAATAATAGGGTTTGGATTAAAACCATCCAAGATTTGTGAACTGAGAAAATAGCTTCTTCACAAGCCTAATTATAGTTCCAATTAAACTCAACACTTCTTCACACTTTGCACATTCTTCTTCACACTCTACTCAACAATCGAATGATATTAGCACATATGCACATAGGAGCACATGAAGCATCACCAACACTAAACTTATCACCCTTATATATCTACTACACAAAATTCCATCACCACTTCATCAGCCAGAGAAAAATAAAATATATTTGTAATGTCAGCCTAGATTTTCAAATAAACTTTTAACGCAAATCCACCAAGGTTAGCCACAGCATAGTGGAGACCCAAATTAACATCTCCAACCCAAAAATAATTTAATCAATTACACCTTGAAGATCCACAACACACTACCACCAACATGTTGGCTAGAAACAAGAGAAACCAAACATGCACACAAAGATCTTCAACCATGAACTCTCTAAATAATGTGGACACACCACAAAGATAGAGAATGATCTAGAGATAGCATGGAACTCCAAGAATCAATAGAGAAGTGTCTGCAGCAATTGAGAGAACAAGAATTATGCAAAGTTCATTTAGAAACATTGACAGAGACCAGCAACACACTATCAAACCACAACATATTCAAAACCTCGTGCAGACCTCTAATCACTACTGAATTTGACACCATTTTCTAATGGATGTTCATCGGTCGTTTGATAAATCTTTGTCAGAAAAGTGATGTAATGACAAAAAAAAAATTCACTATTTTTTCGTTGCAAGTCCAACGACAAATTAAATGTCAAAATAACAGCGTGGATTTGTCAGCCATTAGCATCATAAAATGACTCGAATGTTCATCAAAATATCAATGAAAACTTTGTGTATCCACTGACAAATTAAAACCAAAATGCAATTGCAATGGCTCTTCCGAAGCATTGAAAGAACACTAGAAGTTCGTCACCATTTCGACAAGACGGGAAAGTATTTATGAAGAAGCCTTCATCTCAGCTAAGCAACATCGTCAGAATTTTTCTGTGATTCGTCGGTGGAGTTCATCAAAATTTTGATGAAATGGGCAAGGAGTTACGACAAAGCCTTCATCGCAACTAAGCAACTTCGTCAAACCTTTTATGTGATTCGTTAGTGGACTTCATCAAAATTGCAATGAAATGGACAAGGAGTTATGATGAAGCTTTCATCGTAGCTATAACAACTTTGTCACACCTTTTCAGTGATTTGTCGGTTGTGTTCAACAAAATTTTGACGAAACAATGCATTTAAAAAAAAAAGATATTTGTTGAAATGTACCATTGGTGAGAGATCAATCAAGTTGCATCCCTTCATATTAAAATATCGGGAAATTATTTTATTCGGTTATTTTCCATGTTTATTAGACACCCGCTGAGACATCATGTAGTTTTGCCGATGCCTTGAGTCTCTTCAACAGTCAATATTACATATCACTTTGGTGTCACACAGTCTCATCAATGTTTTGAGTCTCACTGATAGCCAATAGATCATATGTCTCTATGGTGTCATGTAGTCATACCGACATTCTGAGTCTCCCCGAGAATTATTCCTTCGGTCTTAAGTGTATCGCTATGATTCGTAAGGGTAGGGGGCAAGAGAATGCTTGAATGTATAGCAAAGTATAACATTTTGATCATTAATTATAACAATGAAATGAATCTTAAGTTTGAAGCATTAATATCATTTACAACATTTATGATCAAGAATGAATGTAAGTAAATAAAATTTTGTATACCTGCAGATGGTACAAAATTTCATGGTTAATTTGAAGCCTCCCATCAACAACAAGATCCAAATATCCGTGTATCTATCTCAATCGAGGCTCTAAACCCTTTAGAGCTGTCAATTTTTCCACTAACCTGTTATGCACAAAAGTCAAATTTTAGAGTTATGTCACCACTAAAAATAGAAGAAATAGAGCTTTGAAACCAAATCCACACACAACACAATGTGTAATTCATACAAAGAAATACAAACAAACTAAACTCAAAACATTGGAATGGAAACAACTTCAAATTATGATGCAGAGCATGGATTGAGGGTATAAAGAATCATTTTTATGCCACCATACTAAAAAATTAACACTTTCTTTCATCTTTTCATATTGGTTTGATGCTTCAAATGATGCATTTCTTATATTGAAAAGTGAATTACCTTATTGAGCTTCTCTTTGTTTCAAGAATAGTTTAATATTCTCTACTTAACAGGGCCAACCACGTGATGGTGGAGGCTCATTTGGCCCCTCCCCCCCTCACATCACTCTCAATTCCCCATACCCAATCATATAACATTAATCATTCATTCATCCATTAATAACATATAACATTCATTCATTCATCCATTAATAACATATAAGATTCATTCATTAACATATTAAATTCATTAATTAACATATTCACATTCATTCATTAACATATAATATTCATTCTTTCAGTTTTTACATATCAAAAATATGGTTGTCATGATATGATTACAATCACTTTTTTTTTCTTTTTTCTTTTTTAAAGCTACAAAAATTTAAAGTGGAGTATTGTTTTCTAAATTAATATTTGTCACCCCTTTAGTTGTTCTGCCCTCTGCTCGTGATCTTAATGTACGCCTAGTCATTTTCTCATGACATGGATGTCACTACAAGGGGGGGTTTGCTGTAATATAAAGAAATGTTAAACTAATATGTTTTATTATTATTATTACAAGTATTTCATTAATTAAAAGAACATTAGAGTGGTTCTCTTTACCTGATGGGTCTACATCATGTTCCTGAACTTGTGTTATAGACTCATGCTCAACATGTTGAACACCCTCTAAATCCTGATCTACAATTGAAACATGAAAGGTTACATTAATTAATACACCAATTGGAATTAAATATGTTTAAGAGAACATGAATGGTCCTCTTTACTTGATGGGGCCACATCTTGTTCCTGATCATGATCAACATGTTGATCACACTCTACATGCTCTAAAGTTGAAACATCAAAGGTTACATTAATTAATACACCAATTGCAATTAAATATGTTTAAAAGAACTTTAGAGTGGTCCTCGTTACCTGATGGGGCCACATCATGTTCCTGGTATTTTCTATCATGATCATGCTCAACATGTTGATCACGCTCTACATGCTCCAAAGTACCGAGATGCACACCATGACCTTCATCTGTAGGTTGTTCTCCACCCTCACCAGGTTGCATTCCAATGTCATGTCCAGTATTATCATTGCTTGAATGTTTAAAACAAATAGGCATGTAATTACTTTATGGTGGAAATTAATATTGAATAGATTGTGCAAATATTCAATTTTAAATAAACTTTACTGAGTTTATTTACCTATGTGTCGGATGTAGTGGAAGGTTGTGTTTTCCCAGTCAAGACTCTTAGGCGTTCAACCACGAATCCATAGCCTTCCTGGAACACAATCTTCAGGTCATCTTTTGTGGGAACTCTGCTGAATTAAGATCCCTACATTTTTGCATAAGATCATGAATTTTGCTTCTATGGTGTGATAAAAACAAAAAAAAAATCAATTTATTATTTGGATACTATATTTCATTTATTGATACTTACAATTCATGTGGATAATTTTATATACCCACCAGAACCAAGTTTGTACTTCTTGTTTTTTTCTAGTCTTTCTTTTGTTTCCTTCGATGTGTCGGGCATCTTATGAAAATTTTGAAATACGTTACATTATGTTAAAAGAAAGAGTAATCAGTATATAATTACATTGTTGATAGTATCACATACCTTCCTTGGCCCGGTGGTGTCTTTAATTTTTTCTTTTCATCCTTCTCCTTTCCATCTGACACCAAGTCCTTCCACTCCCTCTCTGGAATCATGGGGGGATGCTCATACTTTTTTTTCTTCTCTAAATGTGACCTATATTGGTCCCTCACATACTTTTGATAGGTACTAGCTTTCTTAAGGACCTTGGTTCGGTTGAATGTTTTATCACTGAACAACACAACTAAACGGTTAATGAGATCATCTTTTAAATCTTGATTTTGGGCATTCCAGCGTGTACATATGGTGGGCCTGAAGAGATCCAATGTAATATCAATTAGATTTTTATAAAGACAATTATTTCCTACAAAATGATCATGGGATCAATAGTCTAAAAAGAGTGATCAATAAGTAAATTTCAATTGGATTATATATAATAATAAATTATTTATTTTAAAGTACCTGGGACCTTCTCTATCTTTATGGCAATGAAATCCTTGGTCACCACAAGTGTGACCGGAAATGTTATCATATTTGTAATACGGGAAGATCCAGGAAATGCTGCTAAAACATCACCAGTACTAGTGGCCTATGCATGCCCAGGTACATGTCCTGACACATGTTCTGCGACATGTTCACTGCCAGAGGGTGCATTAATGGATGCCTGCACGGTATGTGTTATCGGCATTTCAGACAAAAATATAGGCACAGATGATGGGGTCAGATGATATAATGTATGCGCAGGAAGATCAGTATGGACACTTGTATCAACCCCTACTCCTTGGGCAGCACTTGCAGTACCCTGATCATGGCTAGGAGCATCATAAGGAGGCAAATAAGCCTGTAAAAACAACAAATATTTTAGTTCATGACATAAAAGAGTACAAAATATAAAACCATGAATGAACTTATGTTGTAATTAAAGACCTCATGAAAGCTTAATTGTAAGTTTTGTAATCTCTCATTTAATATTTTAACCCTCACTCTTATCTCATCATTTGAGGAACTATGAATATCAACTTAACCATTTCTTCATTGTATTTTTTTTGTATCTTATTTATCTTATCAAGAGGGTTTGTTGAATAAGTGATGTCATCATCACAAAATATTGACTGCACCTCACTAGGGATGCTCTCCTGTACTGGTGGTGCCTTTCCCCGATCAGTCAACTGCAACAAAAATATTAAAAACATCATCTAAATTAACCCAATAAACTAATGAAAAAAACATAATAATAAAACATTTTTCTCGTGTCTAATTTGTACAATTACAATGAGGTAAACATGTTGGGTAGAAGCGCTTGAAGATACATCGTGATCTATGCTTTGGGCTAGAGCCTTCTCTATACGATCAATGTCCCGCTGTGACAAAAATTAAATATAAAGAAACATTATCGAAAATGAAACCAATAGACTTATGAAAAAAAACATAAGAATAAAATGGTATATTGGAGTCATTAATTGGAGGTTGGGTAAAATGGTACATAGTACGTACCACCCTCATAGTAACTGTGTTTGTAACTAAGTGATTCAAATTGTAATCGATTAGCAACTCTTCCCCTACAGTTATTGATTTTATTGCACATACGAATACACGGTTTCCCTTGCGTGCCTCGAATATGCAATTGGGTTGCTTATTTGTTGACCCAGGTCATGTACTAATTATAAACCCTGCAATATTCCTTGATGCTTTTGGCCTTCCATTGTTGGTGTAATTAAATGTCTTGTACCTTGTCCTAGGTCATGATTACACCTTAGTTAAGTTTACTTAGGGACCACATAGGAGGTTGTTGGAGATTTTCCACCTTTGGTGGACTTGACATGTCATTACCACATCACTTCCACCTTTTGTGGACACATCATGTGATCATCTCTCCACCTTTTGTGGTGATTATCACATTATCTCTTTCCCACTTTAGATGGAGTGATAACTTTTCATTCTTGTCTCATGTCATAAGATTACGACACTTGTCATAATCTTATGCCCTCCTATGTTCTCACCTTGGCTATATAACCAAGGGGTCTCCTATGTACATTTGTACCATTATCTCATATTATTGACATTGAATACAGTTTATTCTTGTCATATTTTATTAGGCCTCTAGATCTTGGGTGGCTACCTTCATAGCTAATTCTTACATGGTATCAAAGCTTTTGGAGTGCCTTTAGTTAGCCTTTTGGAGAGATTCTTGGAGGGTTCCATTTTTGGCCTTGTATTGCAAGTGCATTTTGGGAGCTTGTTGTATCAGATCTGAGCTCACCATTGCATCTCGAGTGTCCGAGATAGTCAGATTTGCCTTTTGTTTCGTCTCAGTTAGACATTGGAGGCCAAATCTGCAAAGGGTTGAATATTAGAGGTGGTTTTTAGATCCAGGACCTAGCTACCACTTTGGAGTATTTTTAGCCAAAAAGGACCTTGCCATCGTGCTCAGAAGGGCGAAAAACCCTAAGATTGACTGTCAATTCGTTCAAATCGGAGCAAGTTGTCTATCGAGGCAAAAAAATTTAGCAGGCCGGCCGTACGGCCAACCTACATAGTTGGTACGATTTTATTTCAAAAAAATATTTAATATTTTTTGTGAAATTGTTTTTTTTTAAAATCATTTAAAAAATATAAATATTTTTGCAGTTTTAATAGCATTGTATAAAGTTTATTTTATGTAAAGTTTTTATTCAAAAAAAAATAAAATTCAAAATTAAGTACCCTGTGCAAGCAGGGTACCGTAGAAAGTACCTGCCTACACAGGTACAACACTTGTCCACAGAGCCCACGTGGCCTCTTGGTCGTGGCCCTCGCGCCCCACTCTCTCCTCACCGGTGGCAAAGTTTCAAACAAGGGTCTATTTCTGGGTGGCAAAAAGAAAATCCGGCGATAGCAAATTCTGACAGTTAGCGAAATGATTCTGTTGGTAGGTGAAGAATATTCCATCCACGGGACATTCCGAGACTTGAAGAATATTCCATCAAGATTCAGCTGCGAAGGGCAACGACGATGGCGACGGTCAAACGACCGTCAATTTTAACCCTGTGCAGTTTTCGACGTCCAGGAAACTGTCAAATTTAATCTTGTGATTTGATGACGTCAACACCTTTTGAAAATTTTGACCCCCTCTCCGTTGAGCTTTTTGATTTTGCAGTTCATTTTCAAAGGCTCATATCTTGGTCGTTTTGAGGCCTTTTTTGGTGCATTTTTTTTTTATCTGGGCTAATTTTTCGTGTACATCATAGTGGTGAAGTTATTTTTTGATTTTGATGCATGGATTTTCCAAAAAATTGGATTTGTCTCAGGTCTTGCTCGATTGTCACCATTTTTGCAACTTCTGAGGCTTCGTTCAGGCTCATACAAACTCCTTTTCATGTGCCATTTTTTTTGAAAGTGCATGATTTTTTTTGAACTTTATAGTGGTGCTATCAGTTTGTAGTAATTGTGATCAGAAATTGTACTTTCAACACTTGGTCATTTTTGGCCTATTTTGGCATTTGTCAAGATAAGATCTTAGTTTGGTCTTTTGTATCAATCATTTGAGTCTGTTGTAGCCTACTTAAGACTGTTGTAAAACATTGAAAATCAGAAGCCCACTTTGGTTGGCTTGCAAGTGGCCATTGTACACACACTAATTATAAAGTGCCAAATCATCTTTTTTTGGGGGGGGTTCTTTGATTGAGTGAATTTGGGGGGTGTCTGAGTGATTGTGCTTCTCTCTCTATCTTGTTCTCTTTCATTTTGCTGCTATGGGTTCTCCTAAGTTTCCTTTGTTAACTCCACATAATTATGCTTCTTGGAAAATTGATGCATGGAGTAAGTTAATGGAAAAAGGATTAACTCATTATATTGATGGAATTGTTGTTGCACCATCTGATCCTCAAGCTAATCCTATTGCTCATTTGGATTGGCTCACTAAAAATACTATGGCTCTTGGAACACTAAGGAAATATGTATCAAAAGATCTAATCTTTCAAATTGATAAGTGTACAACAATTAAAGAAGCCTGGGAAAAGTTTGGTCAATTGTATGGCCAAGTTGATGAGATTAGAGGTTATCATCTTGACAATGATCTCACAATGTTAGATCCCAAGAATTTTGATACAATCCAAGACTATGTCACTAAGGAAAATGAGCTAAGAGCACAACTTAAGGATTGTGGCATTGATAAGAAGGATGCATAGCTGGTCTACAATTTGTTGGGAAAGCTTCCATCAGAATATGCAGCATTTGTTTCTAGCTTCCAAACCCATCGCTTGATAGTTGGTAGTTCTTTCACTATGCCATCATTTGATGCTTTTACATAAATGTTGATGTTAGAGCAAGAAAAGTTGATAAGCATGGGGATTCTCAAGTCTTCAAAGTCCAAAGCTTTGGTGTCTAATCAAGGGAATCAAGGGACTCAAGGAAAGGGTTACAATAAGAAGCAGAAGCAATCTTCACCAAAGCCACATGGAGAGAACCAACAATCAACTCCTCCACAACAAAGCTCAACTTCATCTTCTTCAAAGAAGTACAACAATTCAAGCAATAAGGAGAGACCAACTTGTTCATATTGCAAAATAATTGGTCATGATGAGCATCATTGTCATGTTAAGCAAATTGATGAGTTGACAAACATCCTTAAGAAGAACAACATCAACTTGCTAGCTGCATATCAAGAGAAGGACTGATCTCCTTCCACTTCTTCTAAGGGAAAAGGAACAACTCTCATGGCAACAACATCAAGCTCATCTTCTTCATCTCAACATGAGAAACATAAGGGGCAAGCATTTCTTGCAGTTGCAGATTCCAATTCAGATAGGTGGATCCTTGATTCAGGAGCTTCACATCATATGAATTTGTCCAAGGATATGTACTCTTCATTTGATTCTTGTTCATCACCACCCATTTTGATGGCCAACAACACATCTTTGGCAGTTTGTGGGAAGGGTTCTATTGATGTTGAATATGGAGCATTTAATGATGTTCTATGTGTGCCTACTTTGTCAAGGAACATCCTTTCCATCTATCAGATTACACATAGTGGTACAAGAAAGAGTGTAGAGTTCACATCAGATTCTATCATTGTTCGGGATTTGCATAGCAGGGCTCTTGTTGCAGTTGGGGAGGTTGATCATCATTCTTGGTTCTACACCTTCTCATATTTTGCTCCTATTGATGATTCAGTTCACCCTAGTGTGGACAAACTTGATGAGATCGAGTATTGTTACTTGAATCTTGGAGTGCTCTCTACTCCTGAGGTTCTTGAACCTATTGTTGATACTCCATCTCCTACATTGACTGATGTACCTGATGATACTTGTGTTCTGATAGTTTCGGTGCCTTGTGATTTAGTGCAATAGTACATACCTTGTCTTCCAGCAGTAGCTTCATGGGATGACTACTTGACAAACATTGGAAGTTTTTTTGTGGAGTCCTACATTGCAGATTTTGGAGACACATTTGATTCCTTACATCTCTTTGATGAAGGTGTTTCTTCTTCAATTGTTGCGAGGGAACACTCTGACCCTCCTCTACATGATTAGTCTTTCGAGGTTGATGTGATTGTGGATGCATATGTACAACAGTTGGAGGAGGCCACTTTCTCTTTTGAGGAGACATCATCTTTGGAGTATGTTCTACCTACATCCTTGCTAGATCCTGAGTTGTCTTTTTTAGCAGATTAAAGTGTTGTCACAAAGGGGTTCTCATAGTTTCCACGAAGTGACTACATAATTGCAACTTCACATGGTTTGGGAAAGGCATCTTTCAGCATCAACATAGGGACATTTGAGCAGATTTCAAAGACTTCTTACATTTTGAGGGTTCTTCCTTCTTCACTTGTGGATTGGGGAGACTTCATTCATACACCTTTGGTATTGTTTCTTCCTAAGGGGAGGAACCTTGTTCGACAGTTTTGGAGCAGCTTCTTCATTCCTTCTCGAGCATCTTCCATGGGTGATCATTGTACATTGAGGGGGGGCTACCTTGTCTCTCTTCTTCTCTTGTATGGAGGGGACTTTTTCCTCACATGGTTTTTTTTCCTTCTCATGCCATGTTCATAGTCTTGTGTATCTCATCTCTCTTTTGAGGGGTATTTTTTTCCCACTAGGTTTTTTTATCTTTACTCCACTTGTGAGAGATTTCATTGCATTTATACATGGGTACCTAACATGGCCTAGTAGTTAGGACCCATCTTGCATTGTTTGAATTTGTGTACATTCTCCCTAAGTTGCACTTAAGGGGGGGTGTTGGTGTAATTAAATGTCTTGTACCTTGTCCTAGGTCATGATTACACCTCAGTTAAGTTTACTTAGGGACCACATAGGAGGTTGTTGGAGATTTTCCACCTTTGGTGGACTTGACATGTCATTACCACATCACTTCCACCTTTTGTGGACACATCATGTGATCATCTCTCCACCTTTTGTGGTGATTATCACATTATTTCTTTCCCACTTTAGATGGAGTGATAACTTTTCATTGTTGTCTCATGTCATAAGATTACGACACTTGTCATAATATTATGCCCTCCTATGTTCTTACCTTGGCTATATAACCAAGGGGTCTCTTATGTACATTTGTACCATTATCTCATATTATTGACATTGAATATAGTTTATTCTTGTCATATTCTATCTCTCTTATTCTTGTGCTTTCTATTAGGCCTCTAGATCTTGGGTGGCTACCTTCATAGCCAATTCTTACATCCATCAATGTACATAGACACTTCTTTATTTTGATCCTTATCTTTTAGTTGTATATAATTTGCTGACAATGCATACCTATGCATACTTCTTGTATATTGAACCAGTTGCATCCAATATTTGTTACTATAACAGGGTCCAACATACTCCATCAATTCAGTATCTTTTCGTAATAGACCTTTATTTTGTCCATGCAAAACAGGCCCAAACCATGTAATGATGATGGTGATATGCGATATATCCTCTCCTTGACAAAAAAATCAGTGTTTATTGGAGGAAGTTCCTTGGGTACCCATTTTTTCCATAGATGTTTGTACCTAAAGGGCACCTTGACGTCACCTATGGTCTCATCATCATAAGAACATGACCCCCCTTCAGCAAGAAAAAAATCCATGCGTTTACAAAATTTTCTTCTAATATTTTCACCTCTAGTTGATCTCCCTGTTTTAGACATAATATATGTCTTGCTTTCCTCTTCTCTTCTTGAATTTCCCTCGCTCTAGGAAGAAAGATCTAAAAAATACCTATTTGGTGGTACCTGCACTCATAAGGATGTTGGATGAAGTTCTTTCATGGTGACATGATCCCAAGGTGACATTATGATTAATCTATCATTTCATCACTAGAATTTCATAGGTTATAAGGTAATCAAGTCTTGATAGATTGTAAGCTATTGTTACTACCATCCAAATGTGTCCATCACAAATCAAATCTACTTAACATTTTAACTCCCAAAATTTGTAACAAGTGTTAAATGTGACTATGGTCCACCAGTTACACAACCAAGGCCTCAAATGTATTCTCTAATTGTAATCAAATGACTTTTTCTCTTCATTCAAGTAAATAAACTTGAAGGGAAACACCACCAAGTGGTTTATTGGACACCTATATGACTAAAAATAGCAGCAAATTTACATTTAATTTCCATATGTCTAAGTTGTTAATGAGTAGGGAGTGTGTACTAGGCCTCGTTAAGTCATCATAAGTTTACGCTTTGGCAATAATTTTTTTTTAAGTCATATTAAATCTTCCTATGTCTAATTGCTAGGATACTTTTGGTATGTTTTAAGGTAGGATGATTGATGAAAGAGCTCAAAGACTAGCCTTTCTCCATGGTATCCAGGTACACATATCAACAGTCTTCTCATATACGGTTGGACATGATTTAAAGAACTTAGATAGGAATTATTCAATTAACCTAAGGTTTTCTCATAATGCCATCATTGGAAAAGTATGATCAAATTATTCTATTATGAATAATTGGTCTATCTGCCTCTAGTAATCACTATAAATGATTGTAAGGATAAAATGACTAATTGCATCAGGTAGGAGAGAATTAACTTTGAGTTCTTCAAAGATTATATTCCTCTATTCATAATTTTTAAGGGTTGTGTGTGGAGGAGGTTATCACTACCAAGAAGGGAGGATACCTTTCCTTGTATTCACAAATATACATACATATGCATTTACTATTTTCATTTATTTCTCATGTAGTTTAATAGTTTGATTGATTTCATATTATATGTGTTGAAGACTTTAGAATTTCAATTACATCAATTTATGGATATGTTGTATCTATAACACTACAAAACCATATGCTCTTCGCATTTACACTTGCATTTAGAAATACACATTTATATACATAGATATAGATTTCTTTAATGATAAGTTGCATTTATTGTTCTAGGAGAGCATCCAGTAATTGAATTTACATTTACATTTAAAAATGCATATACATACATACATACATACATATATATATGTGTGTGTGTGTGTATCATTTATATTTAGTGTTCAAAAACAACCCATTAGGTCTGCACATGGATAAAAATTCATAAAATCAGATCTCCCATACATGTTTTGTTGAAACCTAGGCTTGAACCTCTCATTTCACATGCTTTTGTTCACAAAACTATTGAGGACGGCAGCTATACTTTCTTTATTTCTCATCCTACGGCCTATTCATGCATCCTACAATTACAACAATATCCATATGGCCTCTTACACAAGCTATAGTAATCACCAAAAGTGTAAGAGCCCCTTTATATCATGTTTGGACTACAAAACCCTTAAAAATAGGGTAACTCAGATTATGATTTGTTGGTGAGATGTATGGACAAAATCATTAGCACCAACTCATTCTTGGAGTCTTTTGAAAGAGAAGCAAATAAGGTGGTAGTTAAGTACAAACCTTATACTTTCAAGGTGAATGAGGTGATCAATTTTTATTGGCCAACTGATGAAGAGTACCAAAAATGGGTAAATGTATATTTAACTGAGGAAGAGTGAAAAGGAGTAGGCTACTAACGGTTGAAAAATCAACTATTGCAGTTACAATAGATTCTAGTTTTTTTTGGTGACAGTCTAGGCAAAAAATTCTTGAATTTTTTTGTTGTTCCATCAACCATTCTCAGCAGGCATGATGAACAAGAAGATTCTCTAGGGAGATTTTTGTTGTAACAAATTTTTGGAATATCACAAGGTGGTCCAATTGGCTGGTGACATGTGTGCTTTCTAGCCCGATACTTGTTTGCTCCTTCTTTTTCTATAAGAAGGATTTGAAGGCCATAAATATGGGTTTTCAAGTTAGATATTTTTGGTTGAGTCTAGATGAAGTTGCAGAGCAAATTATAAAGTCTGATGGTTTTAGGGGAAATGCAATTTAGGTTTTGATTCATTTTGTAGTAGGTTTTGAATTCATAGGGATTTGATGTTTTATGATAGTACTAGCATTTGAATTGATATGATTAATTTGAACTCATGTCTCTCCATTGTACAAGCATATCTGAATTTTGAATAAAATGATCAAGGGTTGTCTCGTTCATCTCATTGTTGTGGTGTGTATGATTCTTGTTTTAGGTTTAATTCAAGGAATTAATTAAAATTATTGAATGGGACTGTAGGTGGATATGTTTTGTATAAGGATTTGATAAGTAGTATTGGGTTAGAATACATATTGATGAGATTGTAAAGCAATGTTATCAAGGATCTTATATGTTATGTGTTAAATCTATCATAAATCCTTAGATGCTTATAAATTTGACTCCTCCAATGGATATATGGCACTGATCAAAGTTGTACTTATTCATATGGTTTAGTATTTGTTTGCCTTTACCTAGAGCTTGCTACAAATTTCAAATCAATGACTATATTCTACTATGAAATGTTGTCGTAGTTATCTCATGCTCCAAATAGTTGATATTAATGATAAACAACCAATTCAATTTGGTATTATCCTATTATGTTGAGCTATTAAATGAGATTATCTATTGTTGTTAATGTTGTTTATAATGATGTTGCAGAGGTTGTAAACACATTAAGGGATCACCCTCCCAGGTCTTGCAAAGCCCAATGCGTATGAGGTCTTTCAAATCCTCGTTAGTTGGTCTAGGTCCTAAGAGCTTCCCTTTATTGGAATTGGAAATTCCTTAGGTAGATTAGAAGATTAACCTACTTACTATAAAAAACAACCAACACCTTGCATATGTTTGTGTTGGAGGTATTAAAGAAGAATTGTATGCCTCTATTTCCATTCATTAGATCTACCTTATCCTAGCATATACTTGGGCTAAGTCTATGATTGCTTCAGACTCATGCGATGAAGGCTATGTGTGATGAAATCCTAGACCTCAACCAAGATGTTGGTAGATTATGGGAGTTTTTCCCAAACCTGAGGCTAGTGGATAAAAATGTGAAAGACTAAGCTATTTTTTTTTTTGTCTTATCTTATACCATTTTACGAGAATGGGGGTGCCAATGTATGAGAAGCTCTTTGGAAACTAGGTATGAAAATTGAAGGTTAAAGAGAATGGGGATTCGAAACTTACAGTACTCATTGCCCCTTGGTCATCGATTTTCCCTGAGTTCCCTCAACCTCATCCTCAGTGCTAGTATTGACCTTGTTTTCACTCCTCCAAACTCTTTCTCGGCGCTGATATTGACCTTGTTTTCACTCCAAACTCTTCGTCGATGCTGGTATTGACCTTGTTTTAACTCCAAACTCTTCCTCGGTGCTGGTATTGACCTTGTTTTCACTCCTCCAAATGCTTCCTCGGCGCTTATATTGACCTTGTTTTCACTACTCCAAACTCTTCGTTGGCACTAATATTGACCTTGTTTTAACTCCAAACTCTACCTTGGTGCTGGCATTGACCTTGTTTTCACTACTCCAAACTCTTCTCTGCGCCTTACTACTCCAAACTCTTCATAGTGCTAAATTGACCTTTTCACTACTCAAACTCTTCCTCAATCTGGTATTGACCTTTCCTACTCCAATTTGTGAGCTACAGCTTTTTGTTGGGTTTTACAGTATGTTAATTAAGTTTAAAATTTTGGCGCCATTTAGCTAGGTTTTAATATTCTACAATATAGTTAAGTATATATTAGCTATATTTTACATAATAAATAATATAATTATTCAACTTATTATAATTATATATTATATTCTTTAACAAAATTATTAAATACATATAAAATTATTATAATTAATAATTAATAATAAGCATATTTTTATATAATACAAAATATAATTAATATAATATATATTTAATATAATAGTAATATATATTAATATGAGAGAGAGAAACTAAATTTTGATTGGTTGTTTCATGTCAACAATCCAAGGATGGCATGTGTCCTTGGGGAGTTATGCTCAAGGTAGCAGCCCAGTTGATTAAAGATATGATAATTCTCCTTTAAGACCTCTTCAATGTACCCATTGCACACTTCAGGAGACAAAGATAAATATAGGGAAGAAAATATAGAGAGAGGGAGATAATAATGAAAACATACAAATAGAAAGGGAGGCAAAGAGATAGAGAGGGGTAGAGAGATAAAGAGATAAGGATGAATATATAGAGATATAGGGAGGGTGATTGATATATCTCTCCTTGTCGCTCTCTATATCTCTATATTTCCCACTATCTATTGAGCTATCTCTCCCTCTCCCCCCTTTCTCTCTCATTCACTCCATCTCTCCCTCCATCTTTGCTACTCTATATATCTATCTCTATTTCTCTTTTTATCTCCCTCTCACTCCTCTCTCTATCTCTTTCTATCTATATCCCTTTCTCTCCCTCCCCCTCTATATCTCTCACCATATCTCCCTCCCTATCCCCCCTATCCATCGACTCTCTATCTCCACCTCTCTTTCTCTTCCCATATATCTCCATCTCTCTTTCTCTTCCCATATATCTCTATCTCTCTCTCTTTCTCTCCCCATATATTAACTAAGAAGCCATGAAAGGATACAATAGTATATGTTGGTAAAACTATAATAATGTTTTATTAAACTATAAGTATCACTTATCTTTCTAATGTCAAGAATTCTTATAAAAATAGTGTTTTATTAAACTATAAGAAGATTATTGTCATCACTCTTCATTCAACATGAAATGCCAAATGTAGCAATTGTTTTGTTGCTTTTGTCAAGTTTAATTAACCAAGCTATTTACTAGGTTGAATAAAGTTGTGTTATGACCCTTCATCTCTTTAAAATAATTAGACAATATTAGCGAGATCAGGAAGGGGAGAAAACTAAACTCCTTCAAAATAGGGGTAGTTGTGGATTTGTTGGTTTTCTTTGTATACTATATACTTAGTTCCTCTGGGATAAATAAGTAACTTTAGATCATTTTCTTAGTTGTGTATTCTAACTAATATAGAGTAAGATTTTTCATTTTAATTGACTACTACATAATAGTTTATGTGTTGAAAGAATTGTTTCCATTCTTTGTAGTTTTTACATTGGAATACAAATCATATTTAATTTCATGCAAATATACTTCTTTCATAAAGATATTTGTTTGAAATAAGTGTTTCATAACCTATCTAATCAAATCATAATTAACCTATCAAAAAGGAAATAGGAATTTTCTAAAGAAAAGAACACTTGACCCAATAATAAGTGTATGGCCTTCGAAGAAAGGAGTGATCCACCTTAGCAATAACAACTACCTAATTTAGACCTAGGTATGTGCAAGATCATGATGGGCCAAAAAGTGGTAACATGAAAAAAGTAGCATTTTGAACTCACCAAAATAGATGAAAAATCTCGTGTTGAGTTTTTTTTTGGGTTGGCTATCAATACATTGCTCCATAGCAATGCCCAAGTCAAAGTACTACAAATCGGATATCTGATTTTTTTTGGATATCCAATTCATGTCTAATATCTAATTTGAAAAACATTTTAAAATGTAATATTTTGGTGCTATAAATTAGATATCTGATCTAAATTGGATATCTAATTTTTGCACACATATACACAATAGTAATTAGGAGGTGGAGGGTGGGCAAGAGAGAGTGAGGGAGAGAGGGAGAGAGAGGGAAAGGGAGAGAGAGAGGGAGACAGACAAACATAAAAAGAGAGAAAGAGATAGAGAGACAGAGACAGAGGGACAGAGACACAGACAGAGAGAGACAAAGACAAGGGGAGAGAGCGCGCGCATCAAAATCAAAATCAAATCAAAACATCAATAAAATCGGATCGGATCGGATCAGGATCCAGGATCGGTCAGGATCAGGATAAATCAGATCGGCATTTCGAGGATCAGATCAGGATCAAAATCAATCCGCGCTGCAAAAATCAGATCAAATCAGGATCAATCAAATCGACGTTCAGGATTCGAGATCAAAATCGGCATCAAAATCATCAATCTTTCCAGCCCTTTAAAATCGGCGTCATCAATCATCAATCATCTTTTCCGTCGATCTCCAGGATCCAAATCTCGAAATCAGGATTCGAATCTAAAGTTAAAGGTCACGAGAAAGAATCGAAATCATCGTAAGGCTCCGAAATAAAGAAATCCGAAAATCGTCTCACAAAAGAAACAAAGTCGGAAAAATCGAAAGTCCGGTCCGAATCGATCGTTCGATTCAGGGTCCGTCGGCTCCGTCGATCAAAATGAAGAAGAACAGACAAGAAATCGTCATCATCAAAGAACAAAATGCGTCAGAAAACAAAAATCTCCATCGAAAGAGTCCGTCGTCATCAATTCCAGTCCGAAAAAAACTCCGAAAAAGTCAGATCCGTCAAAAATCCGAAAAAATAAAGGAAAAACGATCCGTCCGTCGTCGTTCCAGGATCAGAGTCCGTCGAAAAGAAATCAAAATCATCGATAAAAATCAAAGAAATCAAAAAACAAAGAATAAATAATCATCGCGTCAGAAACCGTCAAAGTTCAAACAAATTCGATGCGTCGAAATCAGAATCAATCATCATCGCGAAATCAAATCAGAAAAAGTCAGGATCAAATCGAAATCAGAAAATCAATCGTCATCAAAAGTCCGTCAAAATCCATCAAAGTCGTCGAAAAGATCCGTCAAAATCATCCGCTTTCAAAATCAATCGGCATCAAGTCAAATCCCGGCGTCGTTAAGGGTTTAAGTTTAAGAGGTTAAGGGTTCGAGGTTTGGGAGTTTAGGGAGACCTAAGAGAGGGAGAGGGGGTAGGAGAGAGATACTTGAGAGAGAGAGAGGGTAAATGGTTTAAGGGTTTGGGGTTTAAGGGTTAAGGGTTAATGGTTTAGGTTTAGGGTTATGGGTAGTGATGGAACTTCAAAGTTTTGTTCTCTATGTTTTATTTTATCCTGCCTTGTGTCTTTGGTCATCTATGGTGTTTGGTAAAAGCGTAAGGATGGGGTTTTACCTTCATCTTCATGTAAAACAATAGTGTTAATATTACACCTTGGATGGGATCTATTTGGTGATTACTTTTTGGGAAGGCTTTAAAATGACTTAAGCCCCATCGCTTTGTACGTTTAGGTTGGGCACCCTTTTGTTTTATTGTTTTATTTCCTTCACCTAAATTTATTCTTCCTAAGTCTTTTGTTGGTCCCGTGTTCCCTTGTTAAAACAAATTGTCATTTTTTTTCATTGACCTAGTGATGTCCCCTTATTCTTTTAGGGGAGAGGGCCTAGTAGTCATGCAGGCTAACTTTCTCAACATGTAGCAATTGACTGGAATATCGTAGAACCTTCATTTTTTTTTTTGAAATGTAGAATGGTGTCTTATTTATCTATAACTAAGGTTTGGAGGCAAGAATCATCATGCAACTCACCACATCGGAAAATATTTTGAGAAGTGTCTAAAATTTGACTTTTTACAGGTTCGACCAAAACTTAATCATGGAACCCCCAATAGTTGAACCAAAAAAATATCATTTGTTGCTTGTAGAATATGATATTTTTATTTAAATTAAAATTAATATACAACCTAGGTGAACCAAATACTTATTGATAACCATAAATATTTGATATCTATACCTTTTATATTCAACACATATGGACTAATAGTTGAACACAAAAAATCTATTTGTTGTTATAAAAACAACACATAATGATTTAAAATACAACTTATATTGAACAAAAATGGACCAATAGTTGAACACTAAAACTTTTTGAAAATCCTTCACATTTAATGGGAAAATAAATGTTATTTATTGTGCTCACCTTTTATATTTGTGATAGGAAAAACTATTAATATAAAATTATCCAATGCTTGTAGATTGCTACCCCAATTGTTGTACACATAAGAACAATATTTTTTCACTATGATAACAATATTTGTTTAAATGAGTATCTTATTTTATTAAATGAGCATTTTATTTTTTAAATGATATACTTATAGTGGAGAGTTGTGATATTTTATTTGAAACAAAAAAATACTTATTTCACTTCTTCATGAATGTATTTATGTTTTTTCATATAACATTTAGAGGTTCTCATGTGTTCAAGTATGGGTCCATTTTTTATCAACATTTGGTTTTTTCTTTATTTACATTTGGACTATTTATTTACAATATATAGTATAAATATGTGGTAAGAATAGGTATTATCATCACGATTGA
This sequence comes from Sequoia sempervirens, assembly GCA_007258455.2. Classification (NCBI taxonomy): domain Eukaryota; kingdom Viridiplantae; phylum Streptophyta; class Pinopsida; order Cupressales; family Cupressaceae; genus Sequoia; species Sequoia sempervirens. The sequence continues at coordinate 613,586,017 of VDFB02271358.1, forward strand.
GCACACCCTCTACCCTAATATATATATATTTTTTTGTAGAGGGACAAGTTTGCATGGTCGTAGATCAATCGTCATGTGATCTCTTCTGTTCCCCGCCATCCCGTGATGACCCCACCAATTGATTGTGATATCATGGGTGAGCGCCACATGTACTAAGCCCTCTCCCCTAATAATTTTTTTTATTTTGTAGAGGTATAAGTTTGCATGGCTATAGATCAATCGTCATGTGATCTCAGTTGTTCCCCACCATCCCACGATGACCCCACCAGTTGATCGCGATATCATGGGAAAGCACCACGTGTCTCATCTGGTGAAGCCGAAGGAATGATAAATACTTTGATGCGTCTTTAATACATTATGCTTTGGGTTACTAAAGTAGTTATAAGATGCATGTGTTTTAAATCAATGGGGATGTTATAATCTCAGTAGAAAGGTCCTTGATGGTTAATAACAAGGCTAGAGACTGTGTTGAATGAATAGGATTGTCAATGGTTGAGATCCATGATTGCCTGCCATCGCGTGATCAAAAGTTGTGAGTTCTTTATTGATTACAAAATCACGAGCAGCCATCACATGTGTCATCCAGTGAAGATGAAGGAATGATAAATACTTTGACGTTTCTTTAATACATTATGCCACAGGTTATATTTATTAATGTCTTAATATTAGTTTATAAATTGAACATTAATTATAAATATTTTAAAATAAATTAAGTATTTCAATCTAAAATTTTTATATTTGACATTACAAATAAAATTAAACTAAATTCTAATTTTGTAAATCCACAAAATATTTATTCTCTATTTAGTTTTACTAATTATGTAATACAATTAAATTAAATATTCATTTTATATTAATTAAACAATTATTAATTAGATTTTTAGAATAAATTAACAAATAAGATCTATATAAAATCAAATTTTCTATTTTTTTTCTTTGTGTCCAAATCATTTCATTTTCTAAAATTATACTAAATTCTATATATCATAATTAAACACAAAAATTTATTCTATTCTAATCCTAACCCTAGTTAAACCCTAACCCTATTTGGAATCTAACCCTTACCCTAATTGTAATTGACCACTAAGAATAATTGAATTCTACCCCTAACCCTAATCCTAACTCTAACTAAATCCTAAACCTAACTCTAATCAAACCCTAACCCAAAGCTAGGTACTTGATTCATAATCCTTGAGAGAGGAAGAGGGGGTAGAGGGTAGAGGGTAGAGGGTTTAAGGGTTAAGGGTTTAGGGTTATGGATAGAGGGGAGAGAGAGAGAGAGGGATTCAGTGAGAGAGAGAGGGAGGGAGTGGGAGAGGGATAGAGAGTACGTAGAGGGTGGAGGTTTTAAGGGTTAGAGGGTGGTGGATATCAAAGATACTTGAGGAGAGAGAGAGGGAGGGAGTGAGAGAGATAGATGGAGGAGGTTAAAGGGAAAGGCATGGCAGCCTGGCTAAGGGTGTGGAGGAGAGAGACAGAGGAGTGAGTGAAAGTGAGAGAAACACCTAAGAGAGGGAGAAGGGCAGGAGGAGATATGAGATAGAGTGAGGAGTGAGAGAGAGAGAGACCAAGAGGGAGGAAAGCAGGAGGGAGAGACTGACTTTAGAGAGAGAGAGAGAGAGAGATAAATAATGGAGGGTTAAGGTAGAGAGAGAGGGTTTAGGGGGCTGAGAGAGAGATAGGAGGAGTGAGTGAGAGAGAACCCAAGAGAGAGGGAGGTGGATACTTACATAACAGAGAGAGGAGTGGGAGATAGAGGGAAGGAGGCTAAGGGCAGAGGTGATATTCATTGGAAGGGGCTAGAGAGAGAGATAGAGGGAGGAGTGAGGAGAGAAAGACCTAAGAGAGGGAGGGGGTGGGAGGAGAGACTTGAGATAGAGTGAGGAGTGAGTGAGAGAGAGACCTCATGAGGGAGTGGTTCTAGGAGGAGAGACTTGAGAGAGAGAGAGACAAAGGAAGGGAGGATTAAGGGCTGAGAGGAGACCCAAGAGAGGGAGAGGGGGTAGGATGGAGAGACTTGAGAGAGAGAGAGGGAGGGGGGTTAAGGGTAGAGGGTAGATGGTTTAAGGGTTTAGGGTTTAATGATTTAGGGTTTAGGGTTTCGGGTTAAGGGTAGAGGGAAGTGTTGATTTTGTTTTACAATGTAACTAGGTTGGTCTTGTAATCTACCTATGGAATTTCCAATCCAAATCAAGGGAAACTCGAAGGACCCAGACCAACTAACGAGGACTTTAAAAAACCTCCGTACTCTTCAAGCTCTGCAAGACTAGGAGGGTGATCCCTTAATGTGTTTACAACCTCTGCACCAATATCATAAACAACATTAACAATAACAAATAATCTCATTTAATAGCTCAACATAATAGGATAATATCAAATAGAATTGGCTATTCATCGACATTATCAACTATTTGGAGCATGAGATAACTACAACACAATCCCAAGATGCTATGAATTCACCTTACCCAAAGTATGCTTTAGGACCTCCATGCATACAAACACAAGGATTGTCATTTATCATCTTGCAACATTGGTACCTAAGATGATGGTACTACCCCTCCCTTGGACATTGCTCTCTTCTTACAATTCGATAAATCAATCCTCCTTTTGATTTTGTCAAAAAGATATGAAATGATTTCTAAGCAATGCCTTATTAGGTCAATGAGATCACCAAATGTCTAGGACTTGTCAAATGAAGGTATATTATTTAAACCTATCCCTTTGTTATTCACTTGTTAGGACTTAGTAATGACTATCCAAAGAGAAAATGAGATAGTGGCAACAACCATTTATATTATTTATCTCACTACAATCCATTTCATGGCTATAGTCATGTTGTCACCTAGTGTAGATTTATTTTTTCAAATTCATAGATAACATGAAAACAAACTTGTAGTCTTTAATGCTACTACTTGTAGACACCAAAATTTGGTCTAAGCCTACGACTTCAATATTCTTCATAATTCCTATTCTTCACGGTCATGATTAAATAATCTTAATTATTTAATTAATTCATCTTAACATTAATTCTTCTATTAATTAAATAATCTTAATTATTTAATTAATTCACAGTTTCTTTATTCTATCTGATTAATTAAATAAACACTTTTTATTTAATTATGTTACTAATTAACCTTATCCTTCTTGTCAAATTAAATAAATTCTTATTTAATTTACTCTTTATCATACTTCAACTATAATTAAATAAATTCTTTTATTTATTTAATTATTCATTTAAATCCCTTCATCAGTTAATTAAATAAATCTTATTTATTTAATTATTCTTCAAATATCAAATCTTGAATTAAATGAATTATTTAATTCATTAATTTTATTTTAACGCATTCCTCTATATTTTAGATAATTGTGTGAGTTATCTAAGTATTCACTTTTACTTGACTTGACATCTATTTTAATCACTCAGTTAACTCTTGAATTAATGTTTGAGTGGTGTTCTCGAGTAATCTATTCGTCAAATCATTCAATCCTCCAGTTCTAACTCATTTGCATGTACATGCAGATTAATTAAACATTCTTATTTAATTAATTAAATCTTGTGCGTTCATTCGAACAAGAGTGGCTTTAATCAATCTTTATCTTTGTCATGCAAAGATATTTCTTCTCTTTTTGAATACCGAACTGAAGATTAAATCATTTATTTAATCTTTAATTCTATTTCTAATTTGTATCACTCATGTCATTACTAACTATTATCAGAATGCATGTCTAATCAGTCAATCTCAATCGCCCGTTGATCTTTCACTCCTGGCTTGTCGTTCGAATAATCAATTTTCTATAAATTGATTTGTCATTCTTCATTTCGGTCTCTCTCTCAAAATCAGCTCTCGAAATCGAAATCTCTTTTCAAATTTTGAGAGCACTTAATGTTGAGTCTTTGATATTTTACTAATTACTATCTGAGGCTATACTTGCACAAACTTACAAAAAATCTGAGGGAAATTATGCTACACAAGCAAAATGGAGAAGGGAAATCGAGATGAATCATGGAAATATGTTTGAAATTGGTGAGATTGTTTCAGTTTGTTTACATTTTAGTTTCCTTTGTTCTTTGTTGCTTAATAGTAGATTTGCATTTTTAGATTTTAGTATTGCATGTTTGCTTCTAATCTATTTCTTGTGCACTTTCTTGGCATTACATTTGGTGAACCCGATGTGAAGAAACCATCTTCGCAAATCCGTAGATCTGATATTTTTTTTTTTGTAGGTTTTTCGTACGAAACGATGCATCAGTTTGAATAAGTGACGCAATTGACTTCCTAAACTGCATCTAACAAAAGAAATGACACATCTAAAATTTCCTAAACCGCAATTTACTTACTGAGCAGCAATTGAAGAAGAAATGACGCATCTAACTGGTAATACAATGACACAATTGACTGGTAAAAATTTATTTATGTTCTCAGAAATCTAAAATTTTCAATTGATTTGTGTTACTAATATCTGATTTTCAACATGTGGCTTTTTTGGAGTTAACAAACTTTTACAGGATGATTGACGAAGACAATATTGAAAATTACTTACAAATTTTTCTGTAGGACATTTATCGAAGACACTAGTTAATTTTGAAACAGATTGTTTGGTAGCATAGCAAGTCTTTTGTTTGGTTAAAATTAACAAGTTTCTACTGTGTTTAGTGCGAAAGCACAAGTTTGGTCACCCTTATGACTTGGTAAATCAAAGTATCCTCTCCCCTTGTGCATTTGTGCAATCCTAGGTGTAAGAGAAATGGTTACCAACTCTAGAATTTGGGCCTATTATGGTGGGAAAAAGTACTCACCCCAGAACAACTCAGACCGATAGCATCCTGAACCCGAGGGACTTCCAGCCAGTATATAAAAGTGGGTTCTTGGGGAAAACCCAAGAATCACGAGTATGGTTCCAACGAGATGGATTCGAAAGGGGACTCTCATCATATGGATCATGCCCCACAAACAGAATTCCTGTACTAAATACCTTTTGTTTTAGAGACCAACCTATTTGTGGTTGTTGCTTGGTATACTGCAGGGTACAGTATCATTCCCGAAGAGACTCACTACTGATCCCCTTGAGTAGAGATAGCAGTTATTGGGAGGTCATTGCCCAAAGAATTCAAAATTGGTGTGCTTGAAAGACATTAATGAGCCATGGAGGGGAGCCAATGCCACCAAATTTCTAAGTTATCTGCTCTCAAGAAGGAAAGGTGTTTATCACCAATCTAGGGTATAAAAGGTGGGCTATACCAAGTATACAAATCCTAGGCCTTTGGCCTATTAGGATGTGCTTGTCTGTTATAAATTTAAACATTCTTTGAGTCCAAAATTGAAACTAAAAACACTTTGTCTTATGATTGTCTTTGATTATCAGAATTTAATCACAGAAAATGAAGTCAGTTTAAATCTTATCACTGAAATTACATAGAGAGTCACAACTATTCACCATAAACTCACATCTATTATCACGAGTCACATCTGTTAAAACTTGAGTCACATCTGTTATCAAGAGTCACATCTATTGATATTTGAGTCGCATCTATTTAGCTTTGAGTCGCATTTGTCAGTATTAGTCGCATATGTCAAGAATAGAGTCGCATCTTCTAGTTTAACTCACAATTGCTTTGTAAAAACCACATGCATTATATTTTAAGTCGCAACTATTGGTATGAGTCGCATCTATTAGAGGTTAACCGCATCTGTCAGAGTCAAACTAAACTTTACCAAAGAAACATAATTGATCACTGGAAAACCGCATCTGTTAATTTTGAACCACGTTTGTTAAATCCTGAGACGCATCTGTCTGATTATCAGAAAACTAGAATTCACAGTCACTATCCAGTCAACACGAGTATACCAATTTCAGTTGTCTTTACACAAACAGTCCTTCAATAGAAACCTAAAATGATTTGCTCAATTTTGCATCCTTTAGGGTCATTTAGTCATTACCATAGTTGTCTTCATTCAGAGTTTAGTTCATCTTAGGGTACATATCACCTTGCATTAGTCTTCTAGAGAGGTCACTTTTACAAAATTTAGGACTAGTTCACCATCTACATTCTAGAAAAGTAATAGTGTCAACGGAATCTATCATTGAACATATTTTTATCAGTATATCCTTTGTCCTACACCAAGTCCTCCTAGCTCATCAGTCTAGTTAGGAAACTCAGCTTGTCTTTGATCCTCGTCCTACATTGGTTCCTTGACTTAAACTAAATTGATGCCTTGGTTAGACTTTAGGTATTTGGTCCCTTCATCTTAAGGTTTATAGAATTGACTATTTTAGGACCTTGCTTAGACTTTGCATCTTTAGATCTTAGGCTAGTGTCATCCTAGAACATTCCTTATTTTGCATAGACCTTGCATCTCTAGATCTTAGGCTAACGTCATCCTAGAATATTCCTTATTCTACATACGAAAATCCCAAAAACATAGACTAGGGTCATACTGTTCATAGATATAGTTTTTCATTTCCCGCATATTGAGCTTGTCTTACATGGTTGAAACTAGGTCTAAGAGAGGAGAGAGAGAGAACATGTCGAACCCAAATGAATTCATCAATCCATTTTCTTCAAGACCTCATAAGACTCTATTAGAAAAATTCACCACTAGAAACACTCAAGGACATATTGCAGTAGAAGACATAGAGGCTGCTGCACAGGACCTTGAGTTTGCCTCTTTCATAGATGAGTACATAGCAAATGATCGACAATGATACTTAGCCAAATTTCTAGCTGAAGTTGCTACCTTACCTCCAGTATTTGATATCAGTACCTTACAAACTCAACCTACACAAGGGACAAATACCACGGCTACCAATACTACTATACCTCAGGTCAGCACAACTATGTCATCTAGTAGACCTACACAAAGTACGATAGTCCATACGTCCCCATTTGGTACATCTAGCATGACATCAGGATATAATTTCACTATAGGGGCTTCATCATCCACTCCCTTCGGTCCTCTTGTTGGGAGTAAATGACCTAAAACCTCAGCCTCTAGATCTTATCTCACTGCCACAAGTTCATAGTCAACAACCATACCATAGTTGATGGCCATATCTAGTGCTCTAGTCACTAGTACTATACCACATATTACACAAATAGGGGGAATTCCCTCCTTTCAATATGGCAATCAGAATCCATTCACATAGTTTTCGAGTCAGAATCTACTCTCCCAAATTGGTACTCAGAATCCATTCACACAGATTCTGAATCAGAATCCATTCTCTCAAATCAGTGGATACCAATCATTTACACAGATTCCCAATTAGAACCCCTTTTCCCAAAGTGGTACTTAGAATCTAGGTCAACACCAATTTATGCAGATTCTAGATTAGAACACATTTACCAAAATTTTGAATCCAAATCCACCTTATATGCCAACGTTCAATCAAAACCCATCATGAGACTTTGGATTTCAGAACACATACACAGATCCGCATAATCCCCCTAGCACATATTTGACCCAAGTTGACGTCTTACAAACACAAATGCATGCATTTCAAATGCAAATGGATAACATGTTAGTGTCAACTAAGAAATCATTTTCAACAAAGGACATATGCCCATTTCCATTTGATAGATCATTGTACATGAGGGTATGTGCAGGATCATGATTGGCCAAAAAGTGGCAATATTATGGGTGTTTGTAGGGTATGCGGCTAGCAACTTTTTTTTAACCCAAAATTGATGAAACAAAAAGGGTTTTTAGAGGATATTCTTAGCTTTCCACTAATATAAATTATGCTTTAATGTGAATTTAATAAATTATTATTATTTATTTTCTATTAGATTTACAACTAAAGTCCTAATCGATAGGCTGATTGAAAAACATCTATAACTTTCAAATGGTATCACATTTGTAGAATCCAAAATATGCATCACATTATGTGCTTCACATAATATAGGATTAAAAAAAGACAAATTAAATTTCATGAAGTTTTGACCAAGTTAAGGTGGTCAAACATACAAGTTTTTCATATTTTTTAAAAGTTGTAATAAAAAATTCATAATTAATTATTTACTAAGAAAAAAATTACAAAAAAATATGCATCACTTCTAGACATGAGTCCTCTACTTATATATAAATTTTTATTAAAAAATATTATCATTTTATTATGGTTAGGGTGGTCAGACAGACACCTACTTCTTATTTTTTCCCTAAAATTTAAGTACTATTGCATTGAAATTTCAAATTTTCTCCAAATAGATTTTATATATTTTTAAATAAACCTAGTAGTTTAGAAACTACATTCAATTTTCTACATATTCTATTCTTACATATTTTTGAAATAATATAGATAACTTATTCAAATTTTTACATCAAGTTGCCTAACACTAATTTTTCTGAATTTTTTGCCACTTAAGGGCCTATTTTTTCCATGATGGTCCTGCACATACCCATGTCCCTCATGGATATGTCATACCAAATCTTCCTAAGTAAAATGGAAAATGAAATCCAATAGAACATATATGGGAATTTTCTACCATATGCATAGATGTTGCTTATGACCCCACGTATCTTATGAGACTATTTCCAAGAAGTCTTGTAGGAATTGCACTAGAGTGGTTTTTGGGTCTAGATTCTGGCATCAGATCTTGGGGTGAACTGGTTGAGAAATTTGTTGAACAATTCTCCTTCAACATAGATCATGAGATAAATATAGCAACCTTGTGTCACACAATGCAAGACAAAGGGGAAACATTCATTGCTTTCTTCCAGAGATGGAGAACTATAGCTAGTAGGTGTCCTGTCGAGATACCCAAAAAACAAAAAGTTACAATGTTTCAAGAAAACCTTCATGCAAAACTCAGGAGCAACTTAAGGGTACATTGTTATACATCTTTCTTGGAACTAGTGGAAAAAGGAGTTATAATAGAGAAGGATCTCATTGAAAAGGGTGAACTCAAGACATCAACGTCTAATAGAAACTTGATCATACAAAACACCCCCACTGACAGAAATAGATTTTGGTCTCACAACAAAAATGTCACTAATGATGGGGTGGTTGATGCTAAAACACTACAAGCAGGACCCCTTCTCACATTACAAGGACCTAATACTTTTTCCAACATGCTTAATGCTATCAATCAACCTCCTAATGTGGTCCAAAATACTCAACATCCACAACCAAGAAGATTTCAAAAATGTGAGTTCACTCCCTTAGGAGAACCCATTGAGTCAGTGTTCAAACAAATATTACAACATAATCTCATACAGCTGCAGGAACCAATACAATACAATCCAGGACAATTTAAACCAGCTTGGTGGGATGACAATGCCTTTTGTGATTACCATAGAACTAAGGGGCATAACCTACAAAACTATTGACAACTGAAGAATATCATACATGATCTTGTCGAAAAGAGAATTATTGAAGTTAGTGGACAAAAAAAAAGTCATCAAAAACTGATCATCAAGTATTTTCTGATCCATTACATGACCATGGGAAAGGAACTATCCCCAGTTCAAGTACTAAGACCAATATATCAGCCAACTAAGCCTGTGTCAAGTACAATTATAATAATGGAAAAATCATTAACTGCCTTCGCGCCGCCGAGGAGAATATCAATACCATTATTATCAATACTAATCCTGAGTGTGTGGTCAATACTTGTCATACTAAGTTCACTATCCAAGGCCCTCCATCGCAGAAAACACCTCAACCTTCCAAGGTACAATATAACCTCCTTGACCAGTTGGGGAAGACCCCAGCCCAAATCTCAATCTTGGAATTGTTGCATATTTCCCCTGAGCATTGGTCTATCCTTGATAAGGCTTTACAGAACACCACTGTCCCTAATGATCTTGATGTCAATCGCTCCATGAAATGGTAGGCTACTTGACCAATAATCACCATGCCACATTTTCTGAACAATACTATGCAATTGAAAAGATGAACCACAATGATGCTTTACATCTAGAAGTCCTTGTTGATGACACCAAAGTTAGACAAGTTTTGGTAGACAAAGGAGCAGGGTTAAATATGTGTACTTTAAAACCAATTAAGGCTTTAGGTATCTTAGAAGCATGCGTAGACATGACTAAGAGTATTTTCATTAAAGCTTATGATGATGAGGAAAGAAAATCAAAGGGATTCATAACACTTCATATCAGAATTGGTCTGGAAATGATGGAGAAAAAATTCCAGGTCTTGGATCTCACCCTTCCTTATAACCTTCTGCTAGGTAGACCATGGATTCATGCCATGAAGGCGGTCCCATCCACGTATCATCAGTGTCTTAAATTCCCTTACAATGGCACCAAAATAACTATAGATGGTGATTCGGATCCTTTCCAATATTGTACCAATCTAAAGGAAATCCCCCAACGCCAAGTGCCAGTAAACCAAGAGGCCTCATTGTCCAATTCATCCTCCTATGTTGATCCAACCACACTCACTCGAACACGTATTTCACCCTCCGTTCCTACCACTCCTAGGGTTGAGATCCAAGACAAGGGTTGTGGAGAGTATTACATGAAAACTTCTTATTGTGTTAGCCATTTGATTCCTCCTAAGTCATACGGTTTACCTACATCGAATAGGAGACAATCTATGGTCACTATACACATTCCTCCCACAACTACTTTTACTAAATGGGGTGAATTAAGTAAAGAGGCCATAAATGTAGAAGATGTCACTTCCTAGCTATATAGGGAAGACGATGAGGAACCCCTCTTACTTGCTCATATTCCTACAAATCTATATGGAAAGGGTTTTAAAATCATGCAAAGCAAAGGATATGATTGACAGAGTGGCTTAGGCTTAAACCAAGATGGTAGGATTGAACCAATATTTGTTTCTCAGTGGCCAAAAGGAGTAGGGCTAGGGATTCAACCGATTCAGATTGCAATTCCTAGTACCCCATTACCCTTACTTGAGGAGGTAAGTGCTTTAGAAGATATTAGAACATCTCGCGAACTAGTAGAACAATATCATTGTGACTCCCCTGACTCTAACGATTATGAGTGGGATTCCCTATTCTCTACTTCTTCCATGGACCTCGACAAGTTATTTAGGGAACTTGACTTGATGTTAAATATCTCACCAAATCCCTTAAATTCCTCTCCACCAAATAAAATGATAAAAGAGGAATGGTTTAAACACTACTATTGGGAATCACTTGACCCTACCTCATGGCAACTTGAGCCACCTATTTCCGATAGTCAAACCCTAGCATTAGGCCCACCTATCTATCCACCTAGATCCAAACCCAAGAACAAAAGGGACCTAATACAAGACTTTTGTAACCACATGAATAATTCAATCCTTACCTTGACTCCATTATACTTTGATAACTTCGATGACGACATGCCCTTAGTCTATCCCCAACTCATTGATAGGGATCAACAAGACATACCCGTCTTAGATATGTTTGAGAACGATGAAGCAATTGCTGAGTTCCTAGGATTACGAGAAGGCATACCAAACGGTGATCATAAGTTTGGTTTTATTATTGACTTGGAAAATAAAGCATATTTTGAGGAATCTGTTCAACCCTCCATTCGCAAAAAGAGAAACATAATAAACAAGATAAAAAGGATGAGTCTCTAGGTTAAAATCGAAAGGAACCTTTAGACAATGAAAAAGTAAAAAGAAAGGACGCATCCAAAGGTGAAAACCTCTCAAAGGCACCTAAGGATGGAGGTTTGAACATTCTCCATGTTGCATAGGAAAAGTCACCCATGCTCATGGAAGAATCAGTAGAGGTCAACATAGGTACCAAGGACAATACTCGGTTGGTTTATTTTGTATCGTCATTGACAACAAAAGAGTAGTCGAAGTTTCATAACTTCTTTACACAAAGATAGATAAATTTTGCTTGGTCATATGCAGATATGCCAGGGTTGGATCCTGACCTTGTTCTGCATCATTTTCCCTTACAACTAGGTGCCAAACCAGTGAAACAAAAGTTAAGAAAAATGCACCCACAAATTGCTTTGTTAGTCAAGGCAGAACTCAAGAAACTCTTAGACGTTGGTTTCATCAGATCTATCGACTATGCGGATTGGATTTCCAATCTTGTACTAGTCACTAAACCAACTGGGGGAATCCGCATCTGCACTAATTATAGAGATATCAACAAAGCTTGTCCTAAGTATGATTTCCCTTTGCCTAATATAGACATGATAGTTGACATGACAACAAGATATGATATGTTGTCCCTTATGGATGGATTCTCAGGATATAACCAGAACAAAATTGCAATTGAAGACCAACCTAAGACAACTTTCACTTGTCCTTGGGGAATGTATTGTTGGAATGTTATACCCTTCAGACTCAAGAATGTTGGAGCAACCTATCAACGTGCCATGACTACTATCTTTCATGATCTAGTGCACACTCTTATGGAGGATTATTTCGATGAGCTTATTGCAAAATACAAGACAAGGGTAGAACATTTACAGGTTTTAGACAAGATATTTCAGAGGCTAGAGAAGTATAATGTGAGACTCAATCCAAAGCATTGTGTGTTTGGAGTCAAGTCAAGAAATTTGTTAGGTTATATCATCTCTAGATGCGTCATTGAAGTGGATCCTACTAAGGTGAAAGCAATCATGGACATGCCACCACCTACTAATCTTAGTCAACTATAGACATTACAAGGAAGGTTGCAATCTATCAGAAGATTTATAGTGCAGTTAGCAGATAAGATGCATCCTTTCCAAAATCTACTCAAGAAAGGAGTACCCTTTTCATGGACACCTAGGTGTCAATAGGCTTTTCAACTGATTAAATAATATTTACTCACACCACCTGTTTTAATACCACCTATTTAAGGAAGACCATTGATCCTTTATATTACAAAAACCCATTCATCACTTAGAGCATTGCTTGCACAGAATGACGATGAAGGTCATGAAAGGGCAGTCTATTATATCAGTTGGACTTTCGTAGGTTACGAGCTCAACTATAGTACCATTGAACATGCCTATCTTGCAGTAGTATTTCTTACTCAAAAATTGAGGCACTATATGCTAAACCATCAAGCAATGTTGATTGCTAAAATAGACCCTCTGAAATATTTTCTTAGCAAGGCAGCATTAATAGGATGACTGGCCAAATGGGTTATGATACTTAGTGAGTATGATATTCATTATGTCAAAAGAAATTCTATTAAAGGACAGGTCATTGCTGATCAGTTAGCTGACGCACCCATACAGGAAGATCACCCATTAGTTGCAGACTCTCCTGATGAGTTCATATTCACAATTGGCACAAACATAACATGGAAACTGTACTTTGATGGCTCACATACAAATCATGGTTGACGGGCTGGTATACTATTTATTACACCACAAGATGATTCCATCCCTAAGTCATTTAGGATTGCATTCCCATAATAACATAGCAGAGTATGAGGCTCTAGTGATAGGGTTACGCATGGAAATCAAGTGGAAAATTAAGATTTTACAAGTATATGGGGATTCTCAACTCGCAATTAGACAGGTAAATGATGATTATGAGACTAAGGATGAGAAGCTTGCTCCATACAAGTGCATGGCTGATAGCTTTAAAGAGTACTTTGACAAAGTAAAATTTCATCAAATACCTCATGTTTTAAATAGGGTAGCAGATGCTATGGCTATAATTCCATCACTTCTTGACATTCCTAACAACATGCCTAAGTTTTAGTTCTTGGTAGAACAACTTCTGGTCCCATCCTACGATATCCCAGATTCTGAAATGGTGTGTGACATTGGTGTAAGGTGAACCAAAGGTTGCTTGCACAATATCCTAGAAGACCTTTTCACTGTCTCCTTCCTGGAACTTGATATCAATGCATTCTTGTTGAGCTTGGATGATTAACCAAGTCCTACTTCTACTCTTCTCAAAGAGTTTTCCACTTGTGCTTTACCTTGGAAGACCAACACCTCTTTTGAAACTAGTATACTCTCTCTTGGACTTAGTAGAATCTAAGTGCCAACTTCATCATCAAACTTGAACTTCTTGCAAGGGTTCTTGAGGTACTGTCATCATGGATGTCACATCCAAATAGATCCATTTTGGTTAGTGTTCAATCTTCACTCTACCCGTTTTCAAGAATTTGCTTTGGTGAGGCCTAACTTCTAGTAGCCCTTACCAGTCACTTTTTTTATTTTCTTGCTTAAATTTTTCAAACAACTTAGCAACTAAAATTCATTTCCAAACACACTTTTGGAGCCTTTAAATGTTTCACGGGGTGTTAGACCCCTGTCTCATCCATACAGTGGATTCCTACAATCAAGGGTAGAAAGGGCTATTAGGCCTAATTCTTAGGGTTTCAATGTTCTCCTGCTAGTTTATCTCACACATGGATTGGTCAAGTCTCAATCCTTCTAGTTTCCTTGTATTAGGTCATGTCCCACTTGGAACTGTACTTTTTCTGTACAGTACCTCCTTCCCCTGCCTAAGTTCTTCACTTTTCTCAATCAAACTCCTAACGAGACTGTCCTAGCTTGCCTAGGGTTTGAGTTTAAAAATACTTGCTTGGCTCTTTGGGATTCCTACTGCTAAATATTTATAGTTGTTTGGCTCCCCTTCCATATTCAACTAATCTTAGGAAGATCCTGTGGTTAGTGTTTATTGGGGAGCCATTCTAAGTCTAACTGCTCAAAACAGAGAAAATAAACCCTCTACAGTCTAATTTATGAATTCAAAACAACAAATCTACTCTAAGCAACATGAATGAAAAATGAAAGTTACTCTAAACTATCCTGTGAACATAGATACTATGCTAAATTAGTATTTACAATGCCTTTGATACCACTGTTTCTCAAAGTACTCAGGAAAACAGATAATTCTGCAATCCTTTCTTCTATTCCACACAACAAAACTTGATTACAACCAAAAAATAATTGCTTTCTATGAGCCACACATTTACATAGATTCCTTTTCCATCTTTCAAGGGAATTTGATCGATCCCATACTCCTGATTTTAAGGGATTCCAATCCAACTAAGTTGCATGCAACCTAACAATGTTGTCATGCAACTTTGCAACAACATTTTGCAACTTATCATTATGTCATGATCATAAATCTTAGGACCTATAACCCCTTGATTTCAAAACATCAACTCCCTAAACTGCCTCTTGGAATCTTCTAACAACAAGGATGTGGTTATAACACACTTAATACCCTACATTCCAACATAAGCTGTCTAAAGCTAATTAAAGCAACATTTAACATCAATGACTAACTAAGATTATTTTAGTCCTAGTGACTAACTCATCACACACAAACAAGACCTTGTAAGGTCCAAAGAAAACACACTAATATCCTGACTTGGCTAAGATCAGGTACAAGCCAAAATTGATGACAAACAAAATGGAGGTTAGCCTAGGTGCTCCTGCACCATCCTCCCCAAAACAAAAGATTTCAATCCACCCTTGGATTAAGAAAGTTGAGATCAATGCCCAACTTCTTGAATTCTAACTCCTTGATCCACACTACATAAACATTAGTTTGACCATGCCTTTTCATTAGATGTTCTTTGTATTATTTGGTCCTAGTCTTCTTGTAGACCCTGGTATCCAATATCTTGTCAGCTTGTTTGACTATAATAGTAGGAAATTTAAGTTCTTCCACATCTTGGATGACTTCATGGAGGGTTTGATCCATATTTGGTGGTGGTCCTTTATAATGCACCAGATTTGCAACATTGAAAATAGGGGACAGTCCACTGTCATCCAATAGCTGCACCTTAAATGCATTGTTTCCATATTTTGCTAGGATTGGACAGGGACCTATCCTCTTCATTTGCAACTTATGAGGAACTCCTTTCTGTAGTCTGGACTTGTTTAAATGTACCATCACTAAATCTCCAACATGGAACTACACTTCTCTTCTATGCTCATCCACCTTAGTCTTATGTTTCATGGTGTTTTCTGCCAATGTCTTTCTGACTGTATCATGAATCTCCTCCATTGCATAGGCAAAATCATCAACATATCCACTTCCCTTGACTCCATCCTTCAAATCTCTCAGCTCATAGATTCCTCTAGGATGTAGTCCATAGACAATTTCAAAGGGACTCTTCCCTGTTGATCTATTGACAATATCACTATAGGCATATTCAGCTTGCCCAATCATCTGATCCCATTGTTGACCATACTCCTTGGTCAAGCATCTTAAGATATTTCCAAGTATCCTATTTACAACTTTAGTCTGACCATCAGTTTGGGGATGGTATGCAAATCTAAAATATATATTAGTGCCCAATCTTTGCCAAAGAGTCTTCCAAAAATGACTCATGAACTTGGTGTCTCTATCTAATACAATGCTAGTTGGTAATCCATGAATCCTTACTGTCTCTTTGAAGAAAAGAGAGGCTATTTGACTAGCATCATTGGTTGTTTTACATGGCACAAAGTGAGCCATTTTGCTGAATCTATCCACAACCACATAAACACTGTCCATACCTTGTCCTGTCTTGGGTAACTGAACTACAAAGTCCATACTCAAGCATTCCCATGGCTTAGTAGGGATAGGTAGTGGTTGGTATAGACCTACATTTGAAGAAGTACCCTTGGCCTTTTGAAACACCACACAACTCTCCACATACCTCCTAACATCTAGGTTCATTCTTGGCCAATAGTAAAACCTTTGGACAAGTTCTTGAGTCTTGGTGATCCCAAAATGACCACTCAATGCACCATTATGTTTTTCTTGTATCAAGTTTTCCCTAATAGAACCTCTAGGAACACATAGTTGATTCCCTTTAAACAAAAGATCACTTTTCAAAGTATATTCAACATATTTGCTATGAAAATGATTCTTGTATTCAGCACATACCTTATAGATGTCTGCAAAATCTTCATCATCTGCATATAGATCTTTGAAGTGATCTATTCCCATGCTCTTCAACTAAATTTCCTAAATTGTGAGGACTCTTCTACTCAAGGCATTTGTCACCTTATTGAGAGCTCCTTTCTTGTGTTTGATATTGAAGGTGTAAGCTTGCAAATACTCCACCCATTTCATGTGTATGTGACTCAACTTCTCTTGTGAATTCAGGAAACTGAGTGCTTGGTTGTCTGAATACACTATGAATTCCTTGGGAAGCAAGTAGTGCCTCCATTTCCATAAAGCCTGGACCAATGAATACATCTCAAGGTCATAAGAAGAATACTTCTTCTTGGCTTCACTTAACTTCTCTGAATGAAAAGCCATCGGTCTACCCTCTTGACTGAGAACAGCTCCAATAGCCACATTGCTTGCATCACACTCAATGGTGAATAGCTTCTCAAAGCTTGGTAACATCAAAACAGGTTGGGTAGCTATCTTTTCTTTCAACAACTCAAAACTTTTGTTAGCTTTCTCATTCCATACAAACTTAGTCTTCATCCCTCCTTTAATGGTATCCAACATAGGAGCACAAATAGCACTAAACTATCTTATGAACTTCCTATAGTATTGAGCAAGGCCATGGAAGCTTCTTACCTCTGTTGTTGTCTTTGGAGTAGGCCAATTGATGATGGCTTCCACTTTGTTGCTATCAATCTTCAAGTTGCCATGTGATAGCACAAATCCAAGGTACACTAGCTCTATTTTGATGAACTCACACTTTTCCAAATTGATCATCAACTTCTCCTCCTGCAGCCTCTTGAAAATCAACTCTATCTATTGGAGGTGCTCTTCTCTTTTTTTTCTATAGATCAGTATATCATCAAGATACACTACTACAAATTTTCCAATGTAGTCTTTGAGGATTCCATTCATGAGTCTCATGAATGTGGAGGGGGCATTTGACAGTCCAAATGGCATTACTAGCCACTCATAGAGACCCTCATTGGTTTTGAAGGTTGTTTTCCACTAATCTCCCTCATGTATCCTAATTTGGTGATAACCACTCTTTAAATCTATCTTGGTATAGTACCTAGCTTCACCTAGACAATCCATGAGATCTTCAATCCTAGGGATAGGGAGCCTATACTTGATGGTTATCTTGTTTATTGCCATGGAATCAGTACAAATCCTCCATTCTCCTCCCTTTTTAGGTTCTAAGACAATGGGTACTGCACATGGACTAATGCTCTTTCTAATCAGACTTTGGGTTAGGAGTTCCTGAATCTACCTAGCTATTTCCTCATTTTTTTGAGGTGTTATCTTGTAAGCTACTTTGTTTGGTAGGGTAGCTCCTGGTATCAAGTCTATCCTATGACTTATGGCTCTCTTAGGGGGTAATGTTGCTGGTTGACCACTACATACAATGCCTTCATAGGACTACAACAATTTTTGTATCTCCTTAGGTAGCTCTGGTTTTTCAGCTGCTTTCTCTTTGCTCACCTCCCTTGGCTTTATCATCACTGCATAACCAACTCCTTCTCCTTCTTCCAAGGTTTCTAGGAACTCTTTTTCACCAACCATGAGTAGTTTAGGACCTACTATTTGCACCTCTGTATCTTCTAGCAAAGACTGAATTTTGAAGGTTACCTTATCTTTCTTGAAAGTATAGGAGTTCTTTTCTCCATCATGCACAGCTTGGCGATCAAATTGCCATGGTCTACCTAGGAGCAAGTGACATGCATCCATAGGTAACACATCACACAAAACTTTGTCCTTGTACCTACCAATTGAGAACTCCACCCATGCTTGTTCATTCACCAAGACATGTTGACCTTTATTGAGCCATGTGACCTTGTAGGGATTGTTGTGGGGTATCCTTGCCAACTTCAGCTTGCTGACTATCTCCTCTGACATAATGTTGTTAGTAGACCTTGAGTCAATGATGACTCTACACACTTTCCCCATCATCTTTCACTTTATCCTAAACAGGGACCTCCTTTGGCTTGGTTCTTTAATTGGTTCCTTGATCAAAGTTCTCCTCATCATGAGGTTCTCACCTTCCTCTAAATTCAATGGTACTTCAGGATGTTTATCTATTGCAGCTATCTCATCATGAACTAGGTTAGTTCTCTTATCACCTCCATGAGAAGTACCACCTTTCTCTGGACATCTATAGGCCAGGTGTCCCAATTGATTGCAATGGTAACATTTCATATTGGCGAAGTAGTTACCTCTTCCTTGTCCACCACTTCTTCCTCTTGAGCTGAAACCTCTTCCTCTACCACCTCTACTAGAGCTTCCTTCTTGCTGCTTAGAGTATCTAACTTCTCCTTGGGACCTTGGTTTTGAAATTCTTCCACCATAATCTCCTCTTTGTCCTTTGCTATCTTTCCCTTTACCTCTACTTTTGGGGTTTTTCTCTTGCTTCTTTTTTCCTTTCTCCTCTATCTTTAAGGCCATTTGATAGCTTTGGCGGATGGTTTTGAAGTTCACTAGGCTCATGTCTTATTGGATAGACCACTTAAGCCCATTCAAATACCTTTCTATCTTGATGCTTTCATCTTCAACCATCTTTGATCTGAGGCAGAATTTTTACAACTCCTCGGTGTATGTTTGGACATCCATATCTTTTTGCCTAAGATTGTGTCTTCTCCTATGCAACTGAACTTCATAATCATCAGGTAGATAGGTCTGCCTTATCTTAATTACCATTCCTCTCCATGTAACTATGGGACCTTTTCCTTCTTTCTCTCTTTCAGCTTGTACGAATTTCCACCATGTGAGAGCTACTCCTCTCAAACTTGAATTGGCCACCTTTACTTTTTGGGCCTCTGTTATACCATCACATTCAAATGATTTTCAATACTCTCAATCCAGTCCACAACTGAATCAAGGTCCATTTGTCCACTGAATAATGGAACTCCTTCCAAGGCTTTGCCACTTAAGGCTTGCAGTGCCTTCAAGAAGGGTTCTTCAGCAAGAACAGGGTCAGGTTTTGGAGCTTCCTCCTCCAAGTCCTCTTCTTTTTCCTTTGCTTCCTGCTCTTCCTTCTGTTCTATCTTATCCTTCACTTTGTCTGCTATTTCTTGGACTTCATCCAAGAGCTTCTCCATTCGAGATAACCTTTCTCTTAGCAACCCGTTATCCTCCTCTTGCTCTTCTACCTTTTTAGCTAACTCAGCATTAGTTACCATGGTTCTTTTCTCTGGTGTGTTCTCTCCTACTGACTCAGTGGGCTGCAACATCAATCACAAGCCTTGATCAAACAAAGGTTCTAATACCAATATGGTGTAAGGTGAACCAAAGGTTGCTTGCACAATCTCCTAGAAGACCTTTTCACTATCTCCTTCTTGGAACCTGATATCAATGGTTTTCCACTTGTGCTTTACCATGGAAGACCAACACCTCTTAAGAAACTAGTATACTCTCTCTTGGACTTAGAAGAATCTAAGTGCCAACTTCATCATCAAACTTGAACTGCTTGCAGGGATGCTTGAGGTACTGTCATCATGCATCTCACATCCAAATAGATCCTTTTTGGTTAGTGTTCAATCTTCACTCTACCCATTTTCAAGAATTTGCTTTGATGAGGCCTAACTTCTAGTAGCCCTTACCAGTCACTTTTCTGCTTTTCTTGCTTAACTTTTTCAAACAGCCTAGCAACTAAACTTCATTTATAGACACCCTTTTGGAGCCTTTAAATGTTTCACAGGGTGTCAGACACCTCTCATTCGAACAATGGATTCCTACAATCAAGGGTAGAAAGGGCTATTAGGCCTAATTCTTAGGGTTTCAATGTTCTCCTATTAAGTTCTCTCACACATGGATTGGTCAAGTCTCAATCCTTCTAGTTTCTTGTGTTAGGTCATGTCCCACCTAGAACTGTACTTTTTCCGTACAATACTTCCTTCCCTTGCATAAGTTCTTCACTTTTCTCAATCAAACTCCTAACCGGATTGTCCTAGCTCGCCTAGGGTTTGAGCTTAAAAATACTTGCTTGGCTCTTTGGGATTCCTACTGCTAAATATTTACAGTTGTTTGGCTCCCCTTCCATATTCAACTAATCTCAGGAAGATCCTATGGTCAGTGTTTATGGGGGAGCCATTCTAAGTCTAACTACTCAAAATAGAGAAAAAAAACCCTCTACAATCTAATTTATGAATTCAAAACAACAAATCTACTCTAAGCAACCTGAATGCAAAATGAAAGTTACTCTAAACTATCCTATGAACATAGATACTATGCTAAATCAGTATTTACAATGCCTTTGATACCACTGTTTCTCAAAGTACTCGGGAAAACACATAATTCTGCAATCCTTTCTTCTATTCCAGACAACAAAACTTGATTACAACCAAAAACTCACTGCTTTCTACAAGCCACACATTTACATAGATGCCTTTTCTATCTTTCAAGGGAAGTTGATCGATCCCATACTCCTGATTTTTAGGGATTCCAATCCAACTAAGTTGCATGCAACCTAACAATGTTGTCATGCAACTTTGCAACAACATTTTATAACTTATCATTATGTCATGATCCTAAATCTTAGGACCTCTAACCCCTTGATTTCGAACCATCAACTCCCTCAACTACCTCTTGGAATCTTCTAACAACAAGGATGTGGTTATAAAACACTTAATACCCTACATTTCAACATAAGTTGTCTAAAGCTAATTAAAGCAACATTTAACATCAATGACTAACTAAGATGAATTTAATCCTAGTGACTAACTCATCACACACAAACAAGACCTTCTAAGGTCCAAAGCAAACACACTAATACCCTGACTTGGCTAATATCAGGTACAAGCCAAAATTGATGACAAACAAAATGGAGGTTAGCCTAGGTGCTCCTGCACCAAACATTGTTGGTCCTGATTCCCCATGGTACAAAGAAATCTATGATTACCTTCATTCTTAAGTCATACCCACTAGCCTATCCAATAATCAATGTAGGACATTCCTCTACAAATCAGCCAAATACACCATCATCAGAGACACCCTATATAGACGCACCTTAGATAATACCCTACTGAGATGTCTTGATTCTACTGAAGCATAAGCAACCTTGCATGGGGTGCATGAGGGTATATGTGATTCCCATTCTAGCGGTCCTACCTTAGCCAAAAAGATTATGAGATTGGGTTATTACTAGCCTACTATGGAAACAGACTCATATGTCTTTATAACAAAATTTTTCCAATGCCAAGTTCACGGAGACTTAATACATGCACCCGCACAGGAGCTTCGTCCTATAACATCACCATGGCCCTTTGCCCAATGGGGACTCGACCTCATAGGTAAAATCCATCCCACATCATCTAATGGACACAAATTCATTATCACATCCATTGAGTATTTTACAAAGTGGATTGAAGCTATTCCTATGACATACATTACTGGCACACAAATTTCTATGTTTATCCTAAACTATATCATTTGTCGGTATGGTGTTCCTCAGTCTATAATCACTGATAATGGCTTCCAATTTAAGAACCAAGAATTCTACCATTTGTGTGATCAATTTCATATCCAACATCACTTTTCCACTCCATACTATCCACAAGGTAACGGCCAAACAGAGGCATCTAACAAGATCATTATCAAAATCCTCAAGAAGACTATCAATGATGTTGGTCATGACTAGCATTTACATCTTAACCCTACCTTACGGGCTTATCACACAAGTATCCATACTCCAACTGGTGCTACTCCATATTCACTTGTATTTGGTTCGAAAGCCATTCTGCCTATTGAGGTTGAGTTTCCTTCCCTAAGGGTATCACTGAAAGGCCACATTGATGATGAAGAGTACCGAGTGTCGAGACTCCATGAGCTAGAATTCCTAGATGAGTGCAGACAGAAGGAACTAGACCATCTTCAAGCATACCAAAATCACCTTCGTCGTAGCTATAATAGGAAGGTATTGAATAGAAACTTTGACATTGGTGACCTAATTTTAATGGAGAACCCAAAGAATCAAGCAGAAAGAGAAAAACCAGGAAAGTTTGAACCAGATTGGTTAGGACCTTATGTTGTTATGGAAGCTTTTGGATCAGGAGCATACCAACTCTCTACTCCTGAAGGGGAAGCATTGTCCTCACCAATCAATAGTATGCATCTGAAGAAGTTCTACGCATAGCTTCTGGGAGCCTTTGTCTTAATTAGCAAAAATACAAAAAAATCATAAAATCACAAAAATCATTATCAAGGTGAAAACCTGGCAAACAGGCGTCTTGGTAACATCAAAAAAATTAGATAATCTAGAAAATAGTAAAGAAAAATCATTCATCCAATAGTGAAAACCACTTTGGTGGCACTTTGGATAAGTACCATGGTGAAAACCTGGCAAACAGGCGCCATGTGTAGTTAACTCTGCTCCTTTGTCTACTATTATTCTATATATAGTTCATATCATTGTATATAATCTATTACCCTATACATAGTCCTTTTCCTTGTACATACTCCCTATCCCTATACATATCCCTTATCTTTCATATCCATCGATTGTATATACCATTCATAATAAGTGGTATTCTTTCCCATAACTTGGAACGGTTGACATCGAGTACAATTCATATCCCCCATTTTACCCTATTCATAGTCAATTGGTCTTATACTGAATTGGGGGAAAACACTTGACATGTGTCATATTGCTTCTTACATTGGTTGTGTTGATGACATAAAACCATAGAAAAATCCGCAAACATTGCAAAATGACCTGAGAAAATACAAAAACATCAAAAAACTTCAAAAAGACAAAAAAATCAAAACATTTCGAAAAATCAAAAAATAGAGTCAAAGTCAGTTGCACTTGTTAGTCTTTGTCATTTGTCGAACTATGTTTCCTCTGTGACTAGACGTAGGAAAGGCCATCTGCCGATGTGCCCCTGAGGCATTAGGTCAGTCTGTCTAGGTTTTTCTATATAAATTCATGATTTAATCCATATGTCTATATGACAAGGTTGTTGGTCGTGTCGAACTACGAGGTCTCTGCGTGTATAAAATAGTCAAGGCCATCAATCGATGAGCCCCTGAGGCCACACTAGGTTAGTCTATTAGGGTTTGTCACATTCACTTTCACACACGTCTTCTATTTGCAGTCAGTCTTGTCAGTCAAGTCAAGTCGAACTACAAGGTCTCTACATGTATAATGTAGGCAAGGCCATCAATCGATGAGCCCTCGAGGCCACACTAGGTCAGTCCTTTAGGGTTTGTCATCACACACAAGTCAATTGTCAGCATATCATATCAAGTCATGTATCAACCTGGTGAACAAGTCAGCTATGTCTCTAAGTCAAATCAAACAACTTGCCAAAACAAAATAGATCAACAAATGTCTGCTACAAGATGTGTCCTTCCTGGAAACATACATCATCATCATGGAAATCAACCTGTCTTTTGTTCAGGATGAGTCCTTCCTAAATACGGATATCAGCAAAACAATTTATGTCTTATACAGGATGAGTCCTTCCAGCATAATCGACAAGATCAAACAATCAAACATAGCCTTATATAGGTTATCACATCAACGACATCTGAGTCAATGTCTTATATGATACATGTCTTTCTGAAACCAGGCTTTGTCATGCCTTATATAGATAGTCATAACATCGAAACCAAAATTATAGTCTTATCTGGTATGTGTATTTCCTGACATCAGGCTCTATCAATCAAAACAAAGCAAACAAACAAATAAAGTTTTGGCAAATATTTTACTGGCATTTTGACGTTTTGTCTTATTTATCTTATCTTTTCAGTTGACTTTATGATGAGAATTATGTTACTAGCTTTCTCGAGGATGTCCCATTGAAGGATTTAGAGAAGCAACGATGTATCAGAATTCTATTTTCTTTGACTATTGTCTGTCGACTATCTTTTACATTTGATTTTTGAGTCATGTTACCAGTTTCCTCAAGGATGTCCCATGAAGGATTTAGAGGAGCAATGACATCTCATGACCCATCTTTTACTTTGTTTGTTGTTTGTGGTTTGTCCTGACAAAAAGACTGGGGCAACTTGTGCCTTAGTATGAGTTAATGACAATCCTTGTCTGTGACTATCTGTTATTGGCAAGTGGATGACCTTACACACCTTGATTTATGCCATATCATGGTGTTTTTCTCCATTTGTATTAGTCCCGCCCAATGATGATAAAGTGCAATACCTATTGTGATACGATGAAGCATCAAAGATTGCTAATACTAACATCCATGTATTTTATTATTCATCTTTATTTTCACACTATCATTTCTTCTTTTCTACATCTTCACCACCCTTATCTAACATCTTCTATCCTTTTTTCTTTCATCTTCTAGTTCTCTCATCAATTTCGAGAGCACACTCATGTTCTTTGAACCCGCCTTTCCTCTCGAGGGGGCATACCTTCACCTATTTTAATCTGGAGCATTACTGGGGCATATTTCTTATCGATTTTCTTTGACACAACGCTAGAATGACATTGTATCAAAGAGGGGAAAATGTAGACACCAAAATTTGGTCTAAGCCTACTACTTCATATTCTTCATAATTCCGATTCTTCACGGTCATGATTAAATAATCTTAATTATTTAATTAATTCATCTTAACATTAATTCTTCTATTAATTAAATAATCTTAATTATTTAATTAATTCACAATTTCTTTATTCTATCTGATTAATTAAATAAACACTTTTTATTTAATTATGTTACTAATTAACCTTATCCTTCTTGTCAAATTAAATAAATTCTTATTTAATTTACTCTTTATCATACTTCAACTATAGTAAAATAAATTCTTTTATTTATTTAATTATTCATTTAAATCCCTTCATCAGTTAATTAAATAAATCTTATTTATTTAATTATTCTTCAAATATAAAATCTTGAATTAAATGAATTATTTAATTCATTAATTCTATTTTAACACATTCCTCTATATTTTAGATAATTGTGTGAGTTATCTAAGTATTCACTTTTACTCGACTCGACATCTATTTTAATCACTCAGTTAACTCTTGATTTAATGTTTGAGTGGTGTTCTCGAGTAATCTCTTCATCAAATCATTCAATCCTCTAGTTCTAACTCATTTGCGTGTACATGTGGATTAATTAAATATTCTTATTGAATTAATTAAATCTTGTGTGTGCATTCAAACAAGAGTTGCTTTAATCAATCTTTATCTTTGTCATGCAAAGATAATTTTTCTATTTTCGAATACTGAACTCAAGATTAAATCATTTATTTAATCTTTAATTCTATTTATAATTTGTATCACTCATGTCATTACTAACTATTATCAGAATGCATGTCTAATCAGTCAATCTCAATCTTTTGTTGATCTTTCAATCCTAGCCTGCCATTCGAATAATCAATTTTCTATAAATTGATTTGTCATTCTTCATTTTGGTCTCTCTCTCAAAATCAACTCTCGAAATCAAAATCTCTTTCGAATTTTGAGAGCACTTAATCTTGAATCTTCGATATTTTGCTAATCACTATCTTAGGCTATACTTGCACGAACTTATGAAAAATCTGAGGGCAATTATACTACACAAGCAAAATGGAGAAGGGAAATCGAGATGAATCATGGAAATACGTCTGAAATTGGTGAGATTGTTTCAGTTTGTTTATGTTTTACTTTCCTCTGTTCTTTGTTTCTTAACATTAGATTTGCATTTTTAGATTTTAGTATTGCATGTTTGCTTCTAATTTGTTTCTTGTGCACTTTCTTGGAGTTACACTACTCTTATTCATGACTATGCTTTGTTCCCTTGAAGCACCATGATTTATGAGGTTTTTATGTTGAATATATTTCCTTTCTTGTGTTGTCTTATGTTCCTTTCCTATTCTATCTTATGTTACTAGTCTTTTATGGTATTGGGAAAATCCTAAGGTTGGGGTTTTGTCTTTGACTAAATCCCTCTATCTCTCTCCCCTCTACCCATAACCCTAAACCCTAAACCCTTAACCCTTAAACTCCAAACCCTTAAACCCTCTACCCTCTACCCTCTCCAACTCTCTCCCACTCTCTCCCTCCTACCCCCTCTCCCTCTCT
>VDFB02271358.1:613612922-613796153 GCA_007258455.2 Sequoia sempervirens
CATTTAATTAGAGTTGGGGTTCTAAGATAAAGCTTGGGTTCAATGATAGGGTTAGGGTTGGGGTTAGAGTTAAAGTTCAATTACAAATAGGGTTAGGGTTCAATTAGGTTTAAGGTTAAGGTTAGATTAGGGTTATGATTCAATCTCAACAATAATTTTCACTCTAACTCTAACCCTAAACTTAATGTAAAACTAACACATTAATTATTTCACAATTATTTTATTAATTCTATTTTAAAAATTGATATATTTATTTTATTTTATATATTAAGTATGAAACATTTTTTATCCTTTAAAAATTATTTTATTACATATATTTTAAAACTTGATATCTTATTATATTTGTTTTATTATATGTATATATCAAATTTTTTAGTGTATAAGAATTAATTTATCAATCATATTTTAAAAATTGATATTTTTATTTTATTTTATTTATTAAATGTATATAACAAAATATGAAATAGTTAGTTCAAAATTATTTTATTAATATTATTTAAAATAATTCAAAGTAAAACAAAATTATTTCTTAAAGAACAAAAATTTATTCTATATTTTTAAGAATTTAAATATACAATAGTTTTAAAAAGTAGAGAATAATTTTTTAAGGAAAAAAAATTATATTGAACATACTAAGGAAGTACGCAACAATTAATTAATGAAATGTACATTAATTGACACTGAAAACTATTAAAAAAAGTGTGGCAGGCATAAGCCATATCGATGCCCATGCCTTTTTGTAGGATTGGTAGCCATTGCCCCACCATACTACTTGTTGCCAAGGAGATCTATGTGACACCCACCCATGATATTGCAATCAATAAAGAACTCAAAATTTTTGAGCACTCAATGGCAGGAAACCATGGATCTCAACCATCAGCAATCATGTTCGTTCAACACAGTCGCTAGCCTTGTTATTAACCATCAATCACCTTTCTACTAGGATTATAACATCTTTGTTGATTTAAAACATGTGCATCTTATAAATGCTTTAGTAACTCATGGCATAATGTATTAAAGATGCATCAAAGTATTTATCATTCCTTTGGCTTCACTAGATGAGACACGTGGCGCTTGCTCGTGATATCATGATCAACTAGTGGGGTCATCATGGGATGGCGGGGAACAAATGAGATCACACGACGATTGATCTATGACCATGTGAGCTTGTCCCTCTGCAAAATAAAAACATTTATTAGGGGAGAGGGTCTAGTACACATGTTGCTCACCCGTGATATCATGATCAATTGGTGGGGTAATTGTGGGATGGCGGGAAATGACTGAGATCACATAATGATTGATCTACGACCATGCAAACTTGTCCCTCTACAAAATAAAAAAAATTATTAGGGGAGAGGACCCAGTACACGTGGTACTCGCCCATGATATCATGATCAACTGGTGGGGTCATTGTGGGATGCTGGGGAATGGCTAAGATCATGTGTCTCATCTGATGAAGCGAAAGGAATGAAGGAAATACTGTGGTAAATTAATCCGGCCTTAATACATTAAAAGGCTGGTTACTATTAAAGTGTTCTTGAGGTGCACATGTTTTAAATCAGTGGATATGTTATAATCTTGATGAAAAAGCTGCTCGACGGTTAATAATAAGGCTGGTGACTGTGTTGAAGGAACAAGATCATGAATGCTAAGATCTATGGTTTCCCGCCATCGTGTGATCTAAATTTGTAGGATCTTTACTGATTACGATATCGTGGGCAACCGCCACATGGACGGCTAAAATTTAAATCTGCATCAAATATGGTTGGAGTCATTTGTGCAGTGCACGAGTGAGCTTTAATGGTGGATGAGAAATTTGTAGGCATGATTTGATCGAGATAAAATAAATTCTCCTATTTTATTTGTATCACAAAGCATTCAACTATTTTGTGGAGCAGTTTTAGAGTTGAAAGCAAAGTTGTGAATCTTTGCAGCCAAAATTTGGGACTTTTGCAAACAAAGCCATGAGTTAATTTCTATGCTTCCCGATCATTCTACACTTGAATTTGGGAAAAGATTTGTTGTGCTTGTCATTGAGCTTGTTGATAAACGTGTTAGGGCTATAGTTTAATTATAGTTGTGAGAAATTGTAGTGTTTTGTTCTATAATTTCCTATCTCTGGTTAGTCGTAGCTATTTGAAGTGTGAAATTGTAAAAAGACCCTAGTTTGTACAAGTTGGCATCGCTAAAGCAACATTCTGGCCAATTCAACTATTTAAAAAGAAACATGTACGATGATTTCCTAAATCAATTGCCTTTCTCAACGAATGATAGGAATAAGGGATTGCTTCTAATGTGAGGGAAAATCCTAGGGAAAGGGTTAGTATATAATTTCTCTAACATTGCCGATGCTACGGTTCTTCTCATAGGCTTGGAAATGTTCAGATTATGGTATGGATAGAGGAATTCACCTCACCCCTTTTCAAATGGCTAGATGTATGATTCAGGAAAGCTGGTGGTCCCAAACGTGTTCCCTGACATAGATTTACTTAGGGCAATAGTAGCAAGATATGACCCTGTCACACAGGTAATCAGGGATAATCACAAAAAGGTTCTATTGAGCGTTATTAGAGAAGAGGTCCAAAAGATTTTTGACTTGAGTGAACCAAGTGAAGACTTGGTTCCTATCAATCTTGAGGAAATGAAGCAGGAATATGCAAAGTTGAAGTCTCTTTTTAGAGCTAAGTTGCTTCCACCTCATCTGGCTAGGGTAGGAGGTTCACGATTTCATATCAGCCCCAGTGACCAGGAACCTTTTAGATTAAACAATTTTGCAAATCATTTCCTAGCCACTTTCTATTCATTGTGTTAGATTTTGGGTTTCAATCTTGGTGCGGTGATGCCTATTGCATACATGTTCATGGGGGTGCAAATACAACACCCTAACTTCTTTCTGACATATGACTTTGCTTCTTTCTTGGCTAAGAGGATACATGAAGGGTTTTCAAAGTTGCAGAAAAATGATACTGGCACTCAATTCTTCTGGTATTCTATGTTGAGGGTGTGTAGAATCATGATGGGCCAAAAAGTGGCAATATGATGGGTATGTGGCTGATGACTTTTTTTAACCCAAAATTGATGAAACAAAAAGGGTTTTTAAAGGAGATTCTCATTTCCACCAATATAAATTATGCTTTACTTTGAATTTAATAAGTAATTATTATTCATTTTCTATTCAAATTATGACTAAAGTCCTGATTGATAGACTAATTGAAAAAAATCTATAGCTTTCAAATGATACCACATTTTTTGAATCCAAAACATGCGTCAAATTCTATGCTTCACATGCTAAAGGATTAAAAAAAGAAAAATTGAATTTCATGAAGTTTTGACCAAGTTAAGGTGGTTAGACATACAAGTTTTTTATATTTTTTAAAAGTTGTAATAAAAAATTCATAATTAATTATTTACTTGGAAAAAAATTACAAAAAAATATGCATCACATTGGTACATGAGTCCTCTACTTATATCTAAAAATATTACAAGAAAATATTATCATTTTATTGTGGTTAGGGTGGTCAGACAGACACCTACTTCTTATTTTTTCCCTGAAATTTAAGTACTACTGCATTGAAATTTCAAATTTTCACCAAATAAATTTTTTTTAAAACAAACCTAGTAGCTTAGAAACTACATTCAATTTTATACAAATTCTATTCTTACATATTTTTGAAATAATATAGATAACTTATTGAATTTTTTATGTCAAGTTGCCTAACTTTGATTTTTCTGATTTTTTTGCCACTTAAGGGCCCGTTTTTTCCATGATGATCCTGCACATACCCTTGATGCATATGTTCTTGTTCAAGAATGCTGAATTTTTCTCTGAAAATATGGAATTAAGGCAATCGGTTGATGGAGAAAGATTGCCAGTACAATTATGGGTTGCAGATTTATCTTGCAATAAGGAAAGAACTAGTTATGTGCAATTTGATGATTGCTTTACTTCTAGATTGAGGTAGACTGATGGTGAATGTACCCAGGATCCCTGAGGAATTGCATGATTTCCTTAGGCCAAAAAGAAGGAAGCCATAATTGAAAGTTTGGCATAACTGGGGTGACATTATCACATACCTAGTTAGCACTGTTTTGAGAGTATATAGTTTTCAAGGAACCCACCATATACTTCCATACAATGTGCCACCAAGAGTGGGGTTTACAGAAGTTATGTGGAAAATAGGTTGTATCCATGAGGACAACCTCACAGTGAGGGGTAAGGGAACATTTTTCCCTAATTATAAAGTGGTGTCTGATTTTTCCTTTTCAAAAGGAGGCTGGGTACATTTTGAGAAATTATTTGATGATTACCATTTGAGGTGTGGTCCAAAGTGGTAGCATGATCCTGAGGGTTTCTTTGCCATTTTCAGACAAAGAATAAAGGCTGAAAAAATTGTGCATGAGTTTAACTTTTCTGAGGATTTGATCAGAAATGAATTTGATCTAAATAGACAGGAATTGAACTAGGAGAAATGGATAGCTTATGATAAGCTATTAGATGTTGTTCATAAGATGAATTTGAAGTATGATCCATTGTTGGAGTTCAATCCATACCATAAGAAGATTGACTTTCTAATGCAGAACTTCAAGAAAATTATGGGAACATTGAGGACCAAAAAAATAAATTTAGAATTGAGTCTAGGTGTACAGGAACAAGGTGCCAGACCAATTGAAACAAGGCCAGCATACCAACCTACATAAAGGTGGCCTATTTACAAGAGAAAAAAGGATGATAGCAGTGATGAAGAGGAAGTGGATAGAAAGGGAAAGCAAATAATGAAGTTTCTTTCACAACCAGGTCCAAAATTCAAAGTGCTTGGGGAAATTAAAATTATTGATTTAGAATCATCACTAGAAGACAGTCCCTCATCACCACCATTCGATCCAAGCCCTAAAATGCAAAGAATTGATCAACCACAGGAGGATCTGATGGATGAAATTATTGTTACTAATCATGATATGTAGGTTGGTATGCCTTCCCCTCCTAGGCCACCTGAATTAGTTTTATCTGATTTAGATATGAAAGGAAAAAAGTTTACAAGATGCAAGAATGGAAGCATGTAA
Organism: Sequoia sempervirens; assembly: GCA_007258455.2. Lineage (NCBI taxonomy): Eukaryota > Viridiplantae > Streptophyta > Pinopsida > Cupressales > Cupressaceae > Sequoia > Sequoia sempervirens. The sequence goes on from VDFB02271358.1 coordinate 613,617,984, forward strand.
GGAGTTTCTAGATGACAATATATTTCTAAAAACTCATTTATTCTTGAAATTGGTATGGAGGATGAAATTTGAAGAATATCAAGAGAAATGTAAGAAGAAAAGAGAACTAAGGCCTGATAGGTACAAGCAGGATAATGATGAGGAGGTAAAATTTGAATTAATGGAGGAATTTAAGAACATCACTCCTGAAGAGGGAAGAAGATTGGTGAGTCAGGCTAGTGTGTTGATTTTTCTTGAATGGGACGTTGAAGATGTTGTAGCATTTAATGATATTTTAAAGTCCAAGCATCCTTTGCAAGACTCTAAAGAAGAAGTAAAGGAAGCATTGCAAGATTCTGCCTTTAGTGAGGAATATGAAACTTTGGCAATTTGGGAATTGGCCCCTCAGGGAAGAATGCCAAATGTTACAGATATTAATCTAAATTTTAGAGGAGGATTAATAATAAAGAGAGCTTTAGAGACCTCAACCACTAAGGCCACTAATTTGACTGTGAATGTGGCCAAATTGACCCAAAAGATTGTTGAAAGGGAGGAGGGTGAAAAGAAGAGCCTAATGGAGAAGTATAACCTTATGATTGAGGAATACAACAAGATGCAACAAAGGAATGTTGAGTTACAGACTAAGGTGGAAAGGTTTAGGTATAAATAGATTGGGGAGACATCAAGTGCTCCAGGGACCAATATATTACCTCCCATAGTAGGGTCAGTGCCTCCTGCTTCTCCAATTGTTTCCACCCTAGGATCTCCCAGTCATAATCTTTCTCTCAACCCTCCTTTAGAACAAATTGATGAAGAGACAAACTGATCTATTGATCCTACAAAGAAGCAGCTCATGCAAACAATTGATGAATTACAGACATCATTGAAGGTAAGTGAGGAGGTATCTCTTTCAAAGAAAAAGGAGATTGTTACTATTATCTTGAGGCATTTAAATGAAAAGGTTGATAGTAAATTGCTATCTATACATTATGTATAGTTTTTGTTGTTAGATGCAATAAAGAATATTGATAGGGATCAAGAAGTAGTGATACCATTGATTGAAAATTGGATCCCTAGGGCCAATGATTTGGATTTCATGTATAAGGCTTCAAGGTTTGATACAAATAATAGACCCCAATCATTAAAGCCTACTCAAGTGTTGGTTAAATCATTGCAAGCTTTTCAAAGCCTACCAGATGATTTGAGTAGCAAGATCAGGGAATTGGTGAAGAATTTTAATGATTGGGGTAACACATTGTTACCAAATATAATTGATGAGTAGGAAAAAATCAGGTCACTCCAGTAGTGGCAGGATCAAGCAAGTGAAGTCATCAATGATCAAAAAAATTAATTTGTGATGAGTCATATTATGGATTGTTGGAGAGCTATATGGATAAAATCATTAGTACCTTCTCATTTTTGGAAGCTTTTGAAAGAGATCCAAATCAAGTAGCGGTAAAATACACACCTTATAATACCAAGGTGAATGAGGTGATTAATTTTGATTGGCTGACTGATGAAGGATACCAGAAATGGGTAACTAAATATTTGAGTGAGGAAGAGTAAAATGAATGGACTACTAATAGGTGGTAAATCAAATGTTGCGGTTACAATGGTTTCTAGTTTTTCTATGATGGAATTCTTGACATGGATTTCTTGTGGTTTTTTGTTGTTGCATCGACTTTTCTCAGCTGACATGATGAAAAAGAATATTCTCCAAGGTGATGGTTGTTGTAAAATTTTTTGGAATATCACCAGTTGTGCCAACTGGCTAGTGACATGTGTACTTTCTGGCCCAATGCTTGTTTTCTCCATCATTTTCTATAAGAAGAATTTCAAGGCCAGAAGTATGTGTTAGCAAGTTAGATAATTTTTGGTCAAGTCTAGGTGAAGTTGAAGAGAAAATTGTAAGGTCTGATTGTTTTAGAGAGATACAATTTAGGTTCTGAGTTATTCTATAATCGATTTTGAATTCATGGGGATTTAATGTTGTATAACAATACTAGCATTTGAGTTGAAATGATAAATTCAAACTCATGTCTCTCCACTATACATCCATATCTAAATTTTGAATAAGATGAGTAAGGGTTACAGTTTCATTCATCTCACTGTTGTGGTGTGTATAATCCTTATTTTAGCTTTAATTCAAGGAATTAATTAAAATGTTTGAATGGGATTATAGGCGGATATGTTTTGTATAAGGATTTGATAAGTAGTATTGGGTGACAATCCATATTGATGAAATTGTAATGCAATATTGTCAAGGATCTTATAAGTTATATGTTATGTATTAAATATGTCATAAACCTTTAGATGCTTATGAATTTGACTCCTACAATAGATATATGGCATTGATCTAAGTTGTACTTATTTGTGTAGTTCAATAATTGTTTGTCTTTTCCTAGAACTTGCTACAAATTGTAAATTAATGACTATATTTTACTATAGATTGTGTTTTAGTTATCTCATGCTCCACATAGTTGATATTATCGGTGAACAACCAATTTTATTCGATATTATCCTATTGTGTTGAGCTATTCAATGGGATTATCTATTATGTGTTAATATGATATTGGTGCAGAGGTTGTAAAAACATTAAGGGATCACCCTCCTAGGTCTTGCAAAGCCCAAAGTGTAGGAGGCTTTTTAAATTCCTCGTCAGTTGGTCCAGGTCCTTCGAGAAATATTGTTATCATAGTGAAAAAATATTGTTCTTATGTGTACAACAATTGGGGTAGCAATGTACAAGCATTGGATAAATTTATATTAATAGTTTGTCCTATCACAAATATAAAAGGCGAGCACAATAAATAACATGTATTTTCCCATTAAATGTGAAGGATTTTCAAAAAGTTTTAGTGTTCAACTATTGGTCCATTTTTGTTCAATATAAGTTGTATTTTAAATAATTATGTGTTTTTTTTATAACAACAAATAGATTTTTTGTGTTCAACTATTAGTCCATATGTGTTGAATATAAAAGGTAGAGATATCAAAGATTTATGGTTATCAATAAGTATTTGGTCCACTTAGCTTGTATAGTAATTTTAATTTAAATAAAAATATCATACTCTACAAGCATAAAACATCAAATCCCTATGAATTCAAAACCTACTACAGAAAGACTCAAAACCTAAATTGCATTTTTCTTAAAACCATCGAACTTTAGAATTTGCTCTACAACTCTACCTAGACTCAACCAAAAAATATCTAACTTGCTAACCTATACTTCTGGACTTGAAATCCTTCTTATAGAAAATGAAGGAGCAAACAAGCATTGGGCCAGAAAGTACCTCGCATTTCACATGCTTTTCTTCACAAAACTATTGAGGACAACATCTATACCTTATTTATTTCTCATCCTACACCCTATTCATGCATCCTAAAATTACAACAATATCCATGGTGCCTCTTACACAAGCTACAGTAATCAAAAAAAGTGTAAGAGACCCTTTATATCATGTTTGGACTATAAAACTCTCAAAAATAGGGTAACCAGGTTGTATGCAAAGAAATTAAGCTTTCTAACTCAAATCAACACCTTAAGCCCTCAAGTCAAATTCAAATAAAAGCTAACACATATATTCATGACCTGAAATCAATTTCACATCAAAATATGGCTGCATGTGACCGTATAGTGCTACATAACAGGAAAAATACAATTTTTTTGAAGAAAAACACATATTTTTGAATGTCAAGAGCTTGCATTTTAAATGCTCAACCATCAACAACCATTACAATGATCACTTTATGCCTTTTAAAGGCCTTTACACATCAACCACTGGAAAACCACCTCTACAACTGACTTTTTAATCTTTTATGATCACATGAAACATAAAACACACTAATTTCAAGGTTGTTAACATCACTATTGAAATGTTTTAATTTTTTGACCTTTCAAAAATTAAAAAGTACATCATTAAATTAATTATGTAATGACATAAAAATTAAAAACATCGTGAATTAATTATGTAACCACATAAGTCAAATATAATTCTATCAAGAAATTAATATCTTATAGATAATATAATTGCATAACTCATACATTTCAATGTCATTGATATTCTTATTCATCCAACTCTTTGTCTATATCATCCGATCCAGATATGACATTATAAGGATTGGTCATATCATCATCATCATCATCGATATCAGTTTTGATAATGTCATCATCCACATGGATATCATCTTCATGAACATTAATTCCTACATCATCATGATCTAGTTCCTCCTCTTCGACATCTTCGCTGGGGACATCATCAACTAGCTGTTGATCCTGATCATCATCTACATCATCTTATAGTTCTTCGGTATCTTCTTCTTCCACCACATTATACTTTACTGGCCTTCCTCTTGGATCATGTCTAACAACAAATGACCAACCCGGTTTACCTGGAACCTCTGAGTAAAATACCTGCTCACAATGGCTTGGAAGAACATAGGGCTCATTTCCAACTCGCTCGATCAACCTTGTATTAACCATGGTAAATCCATTATCATGTTCAATGATAGTTTTCTTGGGATCATTTTCATTCAATCGTATCCTATACCATAGGATGACAAACAAAATTCATCTGAAGGACTTAAAGTCACACTCAAGTATGTCATCCAAAATCCCATACAATCAATTTTCTAAAACTTCTAGATGTATGTCGCTTCTAGATGAAACATTAGTCACCTAAAAGACTGTAGTTATACCAGAATCACAAGTTTTCTTCATGTCATCCAACATTTTGATTTGAAATTTATGACCATTGCACCACATTGTCTTGTAGTGTTTCACCTGCAATATGTCAAACATGTAAAAATTATTGCAATATCGTCAGTTTGTAAGGACCCACACTACCTTGAACCAAAATTTCACTATTTTTTTTTATTTTTTTAATAAATCCCTTAATGTCTTGCTCAATTAGTTGTATACTCAGGAACTTCTATCCACATGGGTTAGGATAATTTCCATACGAGACCAAGACTCATCTATCCATTCGAGATAGGCATCTAACCTTTCGGGTTAGGTTAATGTCCATTTGGCACCAAGATTTATCTATCTAAATAAGGTAGACATCTAACCAAATGGGTTAGAAAATTCTCTAGCCAGAGACTTAGACTCATCGGGACCATCCGGGTCCTGAGTCACTCTTTAAAGACTACACTCCCCTACTAGGAGTGCACTGAGGTCAATGTCCTTAGGAGTATGTGAGATAATAATAAAAGCTTGAGTCCTGACTCAGAATTTGGCCTAAAGCCTTGAGGAATCAAGCGAATCCATCCAGGATTCCTTCTGAGTATAACAAGTAATCTATGACTTCAATTTTCATATTTATTTAACTTCCTTTATCTTATGGTATCTTAACAAGGCCAATAAGGTAAACACCCTTAACCAATCCTAAATCTCCATCCTGAGCACCTGCGTACTAGGGACAACTCCATCCCTAGACTGCCTACATACACCGTTTTAGCACGAGATCAAGGCGTATAATATGTAGTTCTATTTTCTAATCTATTGTTGGATGTAAACTATTTTGTGCGTACGTGACCCTTTCTAGTGTCGTTGCCCAAATAGTTTCTCTTTGGTTACTACCCACATAAGGTAGCATATAAAGCATAAAGATTCATGGTGATCTTTTGCTTGTTTCCTAATTCATTTGTCCTAAATTCCTATAAGTCACATCACCCTTTCCCGTTGAACAAAAAATCATCAAAGATAAAAGAATTAAAAAGTCAATTTACATGCCCAAACCCTATTGGGGTTTTCTATGATTTTCACTAGCGGATGTAAGTCGATTATAGTATTATCTTTTTTAGATTATCGATCCAAGAGGGATTTCCTGCCCCTTGGATTTTAATTCCAAAAATGTTCCTTATTACTCCCCGATGATTTATAGGGATGATGCCACATATACTGTTGTTGCAACTTTATTAGGCTATAAGTGCAGTAACTCAAGCACGACAACATTACCCATAAATGTGAGCCAGAGGTGCTGTTAATACCGAACACTGCTAGTTTTTATGTTTTCCTCCTCTTATTTAAGTTTTCTACCTAAGAAGAAATTAAATGCATTATCAATAATAATAAAAAGTAGCTTGTGCACATAAACCAAATGAAATATAAAAACTTTATACCTTCTTGCTAAGGACATAAAATTAAATGAACTTACTAAATAATTAAAAAACCTATTTATTCAAGTATATTTGCTAGAAAGAAGTATTACATCTACTTACATCCTATGAAAGTATAAATTTTTGTAACAATGAATTGAATAGTCAAATCCATTTATGAAATAAAAATATTTAAACATAAAGTTAAATTCTTCAAGATGGGTGATCTAATTTATAGATGGTATGAATCTAATTATTTTGAAATGTTAGTATTTTCTAGAAAGGAAAATTTGAATCTATTCACATAGTCTATGTCATAGAATAAGTAGTTTTGATTTAAATTGCATGACACTAATATTTTCAAAATAAATATTCATCTAAGATAACATAAATAATTCCAACTCAAAGTGACTTCATGGCATAATCTATTGTTTCAAGACAAAAAGTTTATTAATTTTGGTTGCATAAATAAATAAATAATCCAACTAAAAAGAGACTTGATTTAAATTGTATAAGTTATTACACTAATTTCCTTAGATAGTTAAACCAATACAATGTCTTAATAAGAGCCTTGATTTTTAATTGTATAAGTTATACTACTAATGCCTCAAGATTTATGATCTATCTAAAGAACGTTTACATTAATTTGTATAAATTTATTCTTGATAATATTCTAATAATTACATATAATTATTTATTCACTATGACCCTGTTGTAATTAAATGAGTCAACCTTGTTTTAATAAAAAATGAATTTACTTGTATATTGAGAGAGAATTGATTTAAAGAATAACCATGATATTTAAGTTTATTGTAAATGTAGAAGTTGAGAAATTCAACTTCACAAACCCTGAAGATCACCTACATGCAAATGACCTGTCACAGAAAGAAGAGATGGAGACAAACAAGCAAGGGTGCTCTGAAAGCTGAAAAATGTATTCATCTGAGAGAGAGGTAAATTACAAAGATGAATCCTTATAAAAGGATATTGTGCAACCCTAAAAAGAAACCCTAATAGGTAGACATTTAATAATTAATATAATTATTAAATGTCACAAAATGCAACTAAAGTGAAATCTTAAGAGAGGATTAAAGGTAATTTAATCAACATGATTAAATTAAAACCTTTACTCTAACACCCCCCCTTAAGATGAGCAAAAGTGCAGTTACAAACATGTGCAAGAAAGCAAAGGTAACTACAATGCAAGAAAGTAAACTTGGGTCCCGGCAACAAGGCCTGATCAAGTACCCAATTACAACCAAATCTCTGTAAAGTGGAGAAAATAGAGAAAACCTCATGGGAAAAACTCTACTCCAAAAAGAGATGAAAGAAATAAATGCACTAATAACAGAAGGATAGGAGGCGGATAACATAAGACCCCCCATAGATAACTTCTATCATATAAGTACATGTACAATGGTCTCCATAGGAGAAAAAGAAAGAGACTAGAAGGCCCCCCCACAATGAAGAAACTCCTGTCGTAATGGTAGATGCTTGATGTAGAATCTAGAAAGATATCCTGAAGCGGAAAATAATATTCCTCCCCTTGGGAAGAAACAGATCCAAAGGACAATGTCGAAGAAACCCTGTGAAAAGAGAAGAACCAAGATGTCTCAAGATGTGTGCCATGATAGGATGCTGAAGAATCTCTCTATTTGAACTAAAACAAAAGATGTCAAATCCAAACTGAACTGAATACTCTTGAACTGCAACCTCTAAATGCACGGATGATGGTGGGCTAACAGTAGAAATATGGTTGTCAACAAAGAGAAGTTGAAAATCCTCAAAGTAATCCTCTAGATCTGCAATATAGGACTCTACAAACAAAGACGAAATGCCTGCAAGATAAGAATCCCAAGTAGCCATGTCTAAAAGATGTATGATGTCTTGCTTAGTTGAATCAATAGGAGCCAAAGAAGAGGCAATATCAAACTGATCAAGAACAACAGGAGAAAATGTTGATACAAGTATAATCTCAGTCTGAAGAGTAGGAACTATGAGACGATCCTCTTATCCATCAGAATATATAAGGGTGTCTAAATACTGAAGTTCCTTTAAAGTATCATGATCAAAGGGTGTGTTCTCTCTCCAACCAATGGGTACAAGACAATCTGAAGCAGGATCCTCTAGGAATGGAGAAAGACTGGGGTCTCCATAGATCTCCCAAAGACGTGTCCAAAGCAAGTGAGGACAATCAATGCCCGATATAGCCCACACAGTGTCAGAATCAACACTAGACAAAATAACTCCTACTATGTGATTTCTAATGATATTCCAAGCTAATTTTCACTCTAAAGTTTCTGGTGCAGGTATGAGATCATACAAATAAGGAAAAATATTAAGCCACCTACAATGTGTAAGTATACCCTTTTCCCATGACTCATAATTACCCCATTCCAGAAAAACAACTGAAGGGTGAGTAGAAAAACCCATGATAACTATTCAAATTAAAAATTTGAGACTAACTGACCTCAATACTGATAAATCAGATCAAATAAAGCCATCCCACGTAAACAAATCATTTCCAAGTGCCAAAATGTCCAAGTAATTGACAGATGTGTGAAAACAAAAAAAACTAAATAAAATGTACCTGGGGAAGATTCTAGAAAAATAAATGATAGATCTGGAAAGGTCATAGAAACAACTTTCCAACACTTATTTGTTTGTGAAAAACGGAGTTTGGATGCAAAAGATACACCCCTTAGAGTGAAAAATATAAGTTATGACTTTGACTGGAAAAACAGATGGCAAAACGGCAAAATCAGAAAAAAAGACATGCATCAATTAGATTGGGCTCAGAACTAGCTTTCCAATACACCCGATTTCATAAAACAGCTCCAAAAAGACCAACTAGGTCCCCAAAGCCCTCAAGGGCTAAAAAACAAGGCCCTTGGTCGCATGCAGGACCAAGGGGCTGGTGGACTAAGTCAAGGCGCTGAGCTCCTGGTCACATCAATGACCACCGGCTGGGGCTAAGGTCTGATCCGAGGCTGGAGCGCGGCTCCTGGTCCTCCAAAGGACCGCGGCCTGGAGCTAAGGAGCCGAAGGGGCTGTGGGAGCGGCAGACCGGCGGTAGAGCTGGTGGCGGATGGGAGTAGGTGGCGCGGCGGAGGCCGCCCAGTGGCTATATTTTTTTTAGACTGGCCGCGCCCAAAACCTAGTAGAAAAAATGATTTTTTATTGATTTTCATGCAAAAATTGCATCAAAAAACGTGCCAGGGGCCGTATGGCCCTAAGGCTAAATTTTTTTTCCTCCGTGATCAACAGTAGCCAAACTGGGCAAACCATATATGAAAATATGGGTTTTTGGCCGCTCTGAATCCAATCGTGAGGTCTGTTTGGGCCCAAAATGCAGCCAAAAAATGGAGTTACCCAGATCCTAAAAAAAATCAACCAAAAAACCTAAAAGCCAGATCTAACCCTTGTAGCTCCAAATTCTCTAGAAGACAAATAGGAAGCAGTAGGTCTGGAGCTCTGATACCATGTAGAAGTTGAGAAAGCCAACTTCATAGACCCTGAAGATCACTTGCATGCAAATAAATTGTCACAAAAAGAAGAGATGGAGACAAACAAGCAAGGGTGCTCTGAAAGCTAAAAAATGTATTCATCCAAGAGAGGTCTGTGAAGTTGGCTTTCTCAACTTCTACATGGTATCAGAGCTTTAGACCTGCTGCTTCTTGTTCGTCTTCTAAAGAATTTGGAGCTACGAGGGTTAGATCTGGCTTTTAGGTTTTCTGGTTGATTTTTCTCTCTCTTGTAACTTTTTCTACTGTTGAAGTTAATTGCATACATTTGTTTGCAGATCTCTTGCATGGAAGGTGTTTTGTTTGTTGTTTGATCATGTGGCTCGTGGTTTTGTGCTTGTTTCACAATTCTTAGTAAATCTATTAAATCATAACTATGATTTGCTATAAACCTTAAATCCCAAGAAAATAAATTTATTACATAGAGAGAGAGTTTACAATAAATTTAAGAGCTAAGTTTATGGCATAATAGAAAAATAAATTTGATTAAAGATATGTTATTAATGCCTTAAGTTAAATAGTATTTTATAAATTTAAGCTTATAATTTAATGTATAATGGTCATAATTATTATTATAGAATTGTAATTATTGTCATAAAAATATAGTATTGCCATAAGATATAAATGTTGTCATTCCTCTATTTAAAAATTTCTATAACTAAATCCATACTCATAGTTTATCATTATTTATGAAGAAGAGAGATATATTATAAGTCCATTAATTATATTCAACATTAGCTAGTAATCATTTCCATATTTGTTCAAAGGAAATTAAATACTATCTCATAGAACCATAGTTTGGATTAAATCTTGATCAACCATCGATGTTAGTTAATTTATTGTCTTGCTAAGTTAGGATAACATTATTAAAATTAAGAAGTTTATAGATTATTATTATTTTAATGAATAAACCCACCCTTTGATAGTTAATTAGACCGCATATTTTATTATTTAATCTATCCAATTGATACCCCTATTTATTTAAAAAAAAAATTCTATCAATTTATTTATTTTCAAATAACAATCTAACTTTAAACTTATTTCATTTAAGAATTAAATGAATATTAATTAGATGTTCTAAAGAACTTGAATACAAAAGCACATATGTATGTTAACACTAATAAAATAATAATTCATTTAGTTATAAATTTTATTTTAAAAAAATTGATTTATATTTGTAATAACATTATCCGGATTAAAGAAAAATAATTTCTTTGTAAATAAACATAAATGAGAATAAATATATTGATTTAAAAAAATAAAATAAAATAGGAATAATAATAGTAGAAAGATTAGTTCCATTCTAGATTTAGTTGGAAAAATAAAAATAAATAAAAAATAAATTGATTTTACAACAAGGATAAGAAATAGAGTAATGGATTGATTCTAGCAAATTTTCTAGATTTCATTAGTTATTCTAAAAACAAATCAAAGTAAAAAAAACTTGGATGTTGATGGAGTTGTAACAAATCTTCTCTTCAACTTGATTCTTCCTCCTTCAATCCTATCCTTCTTCAAAATGATAGCATAAAAATACCATTCATTTGTTATTGATGAGAGAAGAAATGACTTTAATTTATAGACTTGAGAGGAGGTAAATGGAGGGTCAAGATTGAAGATTGATTCAATGACTAGGATTGTTTGAGAAGGTGGGGTTTGGATTGATAGCCTCTCTTTGTGACAAGTTTCACAAGAAGGGGGTTTTAAAAATAGGACCACATGGCATGGGGAGAGGATTCAAGGGTGCTCACACATGTGTGAGAACACTTTGGGAGAGGTGGATATGACAAGTCCCCACACCTTTCCCAAGACCATAAAACTCGTCACTCTTCTTTAAGTGACTTTTTAGGGGTTCATACTTTTCCCAAAAGGCCATATTATGTTTTCAATAAGCTTCCACTCCATAGGTACTTACCCTAGGGGTTCATTTTTACCCTAAAGTCAATAGAACAAGCCCAAATAACCATATGAAAGAGAATTCTAATTTAAATATACAAATTTTGATTTGTGAGCACACCTTAGGTAGATGGGATGTTGACATGTCTATGACATATAAAAGAGAAGGTGGCTTGATAATGACATGTCTATGACATGTAAGGGAGGGTGGTTTGACCATGTGTGCTCACACATGTGTGAGCACACATGGGGAAGTCAAATGGCTAAAAGAGGAAATGTCACATGCATGGTGTGAAATCTCACACAAGGGTGAGTGGGGATGAGTTGTAAGGTGATAGTGACTTGTGCATGCAAGTTACATGTGAGTAAGATTAGAATGAATTTTTAAATTTAAAAAATATAATGAAGATTAATTAATCAATTAATTTAAGATTAACTAATTAATGGATTATGAAGGATAGTGACATCTCCCTAATCATAATTAATTAGATTAAATGATGTATTATATTAAATTAATATGACTTATGAAAATGGATAATTTTATTAATTAAGTATAATGATAGATTGTGTCAATTAATAATGCTTAGGATAGGATGGGTAAACTTGTAACTTAATGAATTAGCTTTTTTTAATTCACAATTATTTTATTCATCATTGTATTTTATTTTATTATTTTATTATCTTTATTTTTCTCTAACACTTATTTATTAATATTGTTATCTTTTATTTGTTCCTTTTTAGGAGTGTGTATTTAATAATTATTTTTATTTTTATTTTTATTTGTTTTATTTATTTATTTATTTATTTAATCTCTACCTTCTTCACACATAAATTAATTGTATAAAAACACTTACATAATATTACCACACACAATTATAATGTCTAAAGTTTTATCAAAAAGAGGGTCATGACATCCTCCCCTCCTTAATTTGTGCATCGTTCCGATGCACACAATACTAAGATAAGAAGTTTCATGTTAAAAGTTTCAAAACAAGAAAGGAAATACTTGTTGCATTTCATTTGTATCTTCCCATGTAGCATTTCCCTCGTCATACTGATCCCACTGTACTTTTGATTGATTAATCTCTCTGTTGCGCAATTGGTACTGGCACCTCTCCAAGATTTTGTATGGCTCTATCATTATTTCCCCTGTTTCTTGGACCTGTAAGGCATTCCAATCCAAAATATGTTTTTCATCAGGTATGTACTTTTTAAGAAGAGAGACATGGAATACATCATGGATTTGGCTCAATTGGGTAGGTAAGGCCAATCGATAAGCAACTGGATTTATCTTTTCCAAGATTTCAAAAGGCCCAACATAGCAAGGTGCTAGTTTTGTTTTCTTCCCAAATCTTATGAAACTTTTGTGAGGTTTAACCCTTAGGAAAACTCTTTCCCCCACTTCAAATTCACTTAGAGATCTATTTTTATCTGCATAGCTCTTTTGTCTATCAGAGGCTTCTTTTAACCTTTGCCTTATTTCCTTAGTTTTTCTTTCCATTTCATTTAACATGTCTAGACCAATTATTATTCTATCTTCAAGACTATCCTAGCTTAAAGGTGTACGACAAGGTCTACCATAAAGTGCTTCAAAAGGAGCCATTCCCAAGGAAGTTTGGAAGGTATTGTTGTAAGCAAACTCTACAAGTGGTAGGTACTCTTCCCATTTCCTTTGTTGGTCCATACAATATATCCTTAGTAAGTCCTCTACAATTTGATTTGTCCTTTCTATTTTCCCATCAGTTTCAGGATGATATGTTGAGCTAAAATTTAATTGAGTACCCAAAGATGACTGGAGAGTTGTCCAAAACCTTGAAGCGAATCTTGTATCTCTATCTAATATGATCTTCTCAGGTATTCCATGTAACCTAAATACTTCCTTCACAAAGCATCTTGCTAAGGTAGGAGCATCATCAGTTAAATTCCCTGGTATAAAGTGGGCCACCTTGGTGAGTTTGTCAATTACCACCATTATTGCATCATGTCTATAAGGTGTCATTGTTAGCCCCTGTATAAAATCCATGCTAATAACTTGCCATTTATGGTGGGGTATATCATGTGGGTACAATAGACCTGATGTATGGTTATGTTCTACTTTTACCCTTTGACATTCTAAACATTTAGCCACGAAATGAACAATGTCATTTTTCATCCCTTGCCAAAAATACAATTTTTTTAGATCTAAATAAAGTTTATTAAATCTAGGGTGTCCTGGATAAGGAGTGTTCTGAGCCTCAATTAGAACTATATTTCTCAACCCACTTAGGTTGGGAACATATATTCTTTTATTATATCTCAATAGCCCTTCTTGATCAAGAGTGTACCCTTCAACCTTAGGATTTGTTGGATCATTTTCCAAGATTAGCTTGACTTGCTCATACCACGGGTCTTGTTTTTTCTCTTCCTTTACTTGCTCCTTGAATGAAGTCTTGAAGGTAGTCATGGTTAGCAAGTGTCTCCTTCTACTTAAAACATCTGCTACCCTATTTTCCTTTCCCTTAATATATTCTATTTCAAAGTCATATTCACTTAGAAATTCTAGCCATCTCCTTTGCCTTGCATTCAAGTTAGGTTGAGTAAAATATATTTAAGTCCTTGATTATCCATTTTTTGTTCAAAGGGCTTCCCAAGAAAAAAATGCCTCCATTTTTGTAAGGCATGAACAACAGCTGCTAACTCTAAATCATGGGGGGCATAGTTTACTTCGTGGGTTCTCAACTTTCTAGATTCATAAGCCACTACTCCTTCATCTTGCATAAGCACTCCCCCTAATCCTTTGATAGATGCATTTGTTACCACTATGAAATTTCCATTTGGATTTGGAACCCTTAAGACAGGTGTTGTAGTTAACTTTTCCTTTAAAATTTGAAATTCTTTATCACTTTGTTCTGTCCACATAAACTTTTTATTCTTCCTTTGTAATGATGTGATAGGATTTGCAATCTTAGAGAATCCCTCTACAAACCTTTGATAATACCCTGCTAAACCCATAAAGCTTCTCACTTCTGACACATTTTTAGGAATTGGCCATTCCACTATTGCCTTAATCTTTTCTGGATCAACTACTATTCCTTCTTTAGATATAATGTGACCAAGGTAATGTATTTTTCTTTCAAAAAAGGCACATTTTGACAATTTCCCATATAATTTATATTCCTTCAATCTTTGCAAGAGTAGTTGTAGGTGAGCTAAATGTTCTTCATTTCTAGAATAAATTAATATGTCATCCAAAAACACCAAGACAAATTTGTCCAAGAAATCATGGAACACACTATTCATTAGGTTCATGAAAGCAGCTAGGGAATTAGTCACACCAAAAGGTACAACTGTGAATTTGTAATGCCCATATCTTGTTCTAAAGGTTGTTTTTGGGATATCCTCCTCCTTAATTCTTAATTGATGATAGCCTGATCATAAATCTATCTTGGAGAATACTGCTGCTCCCTTCATTTGGTCAAAAAGGTCTTCAATTTGGGGTAATGGATACCTATTCTTTATTGTGACCTTGTTTACCATTCTATAATCAATACACAACCTTAGAGTTCCATCCTTCTTCTTGATAAACAAGACTGGTGCTCCCCAACGGGACGCACTTGGCCTAATCAAGACCTTCCCCAAAAGTTCTTCCAATTGCATTTTAAGTTCCTATAATTCTATAGTGTTCATTCTGTAAGGCACCCTTGACACTGGTTCAGACCCTAGCAAGATGTCAATGGAGAAATCAAATTTCCTTTCTGGGGGTAAACCTGGTAAATCTTCTGGGAATACATCCTTATATTTTTGCAAAAGGGAAAGTTTTCAAAGGTTGGAGTATTTTCTTCTTCATTCTCATCAAAACTTACTAAGTATATTTGAGCTCCTCTTCTTCTTTCCTTCTTTAATTGCATTGTTGAGATGGTTTATGCATTTATGGGTTCAAATTTTCCTTGTATTTTGACCCTTCTTCCCTCATCATTGTAACACTCAACCACTTTATTGTAATAATCTACATTATCATGGTGATGTGTTAGCCAAATCATCCCAATAATTACATCATATACTCCTAAGGGATCCATATAAAGGTCCACTGTTGTTTCAAATTTAGGAAATTGTACCTTTTCCTTTGATAAATATTTGGTTACTTCCCTAGTTGCCTTATCCCCATACTAAACTGTCCATGATGATTCCATATGGTTAACTCTTAGTGTTAACTTTCTTACTAATTTTGGTGAAATGAAACATTCAGATGACCCAGTGTTGACAAGAATTGAAATTGGTTGGTTGAAGAGGGTACCTATGGTTTCTACGAGAACATTATGGAATCTTGTCCTTTGATTTCTAACTGCTGCATGAATCCTTTGTTGTGGTCCTTGTTGGGGTTGGTTGTTTCTGATTTGACCTTGCATCCTTGGGAAATCTCTAGCATAATGATTTCCTCCACACATAAAACACCCACCTGGTGGTCCTCGTTTAACTTGGTTCCTAGGAGGATTATTCCTTGCTTCATTGTTCCTTGGTGGATAAGTTGCCTTGTTAAAATTTGGTTGATTATTCCTGTTATGACTGTCCTTGTTATTATTGTATCCATTCCTTGGATTCTAATTTGGTGGTGGTCTTCTTTCCAATGCATTATTCCTTTGGTTTTTGTTGACATTGGGGTTTCCCTTGAACTCATGTTTCCTTTTATTGTTAAAGTTTTGTCTTGCTATTGCTAGGGCTTCCACCTTCCTCTCTTGTTTAAGAGACTTTTCTAATACCTCATTCATGTTCTCAGGTCCATGCATATCAACCTCTGCCCCTATGTTGGTATTTAGTCCCAATATGAATTTCCTTGCTTGCCTTTTTTCATCCTTTTGATTCATTGGCACATATTTCAATAATTTGTCAAACCTATCCCAATATTGTTGAACTGTCAGGGTCCCTTGTCGAAGGTTGTGGAATTCTGCCATTTTCTCATCAAAGAATAATTGTGGTAACCACCTTTTATGGAAAAGATGAACAAATTGTTCCCATGTGATTGTGTCCTTATTGTATCCAATTTTTTCCTTAGCATTGTTCCACAAACTGGCTGCCTCCCCAATGAGTTGATAAGATCCCCATAAAGCCTTCGTGGTTTCACTAAAATCCCTTAACTCAAAATATTTTTCCATTTCATTCAACCAATTTTCTACACCTTCACCTATCTGTTTCCCATCAAACTTTGGTGGAGTTATTTTCTTTAGATCCTTTGATAATTCCATTATTTCATTCCCCCTTCTTACTTCTACTTCATTTCCTTGATTGCTCCCAAGATTCTCCCTTTCCTATTCACCCCTATTTTCAATATTGTTTTTCCTTGTCCTAAGGCCTTCTATGGATTGTTCCAAGTTGTTGATCTCATCCCTTTGTTCAGTTAGAAAATTTATTATGGCCTCCACCCCTATTTCTTTATTTCTTTGCTCCTTCTCTTGGGAAACACTAGCTTGAGTTACCCTTCTTCTTGCCATCTAGAATTTCTTGGAAAATTTAAATTCCTAAAATCAAAATTGGATTTAAAAATTTGTTGTAGATTTTCTATCTCAATACTATCAAACTTACACAAAATATTTTTATGTTAATCAAGTTGTAGTGAGCTCAAGGCCTAGTCTTTGAACTCTTTCTCTAATACCACATGTAAAGACCCACACTACCTTGAACCAAAAAAAATTTAATTTTTTTTTAATAAATCCCTTAATGTCTTGCTCAACTAGTCGTATACTCAAGAACTTCTATCCATACAGGATAGACATCTAACCATACGGGTTAGGATAATGTCCATATGAGACCAAGACTCATCTATCCATCTAGGATAGGCATCTAACCTTTCGGGTTAGGTTAATGTCCATTTGGGACCAAGATTTATCTCTCTAAATAAGGTAGACATCTAACCACATGGGTTAGAAAATGCTCTGGCCAGAGACTTAGACTCATCAAGACCATCTGGGTCCTGAGTCACTCTCTAAAGACTACACTCCCCTACTAGGAGTGCATCTAGGTCAATGTCCTTAGGAGTATATGAGATAATAATAAAAGGTTTAGTCCTGCCTCAAAATTTGGCCTAAAGAATCAAGGAATCAAGCGAATCCATCCAGGATTCCTTCTTAGAATAACAAGTAATCTCTGACTTCAATTTTAATATTTATTTATCTTCCTTTATCTTAAGGTATCTTAACAAGGCCAATAAGGTAAACACCCTTAACTAATCCTAAATCCCCACCCTGAGCGCCTACGTACTAGGGACAACTCCATCCCTAGACTACCTACATACACCGTTTTAGCACGGGATCAAGGCGTATAATATGTAGTTCTGTTTTCTAGTCTATTGTTGGATGTAAACTATTTTGTGGGTACGTGACCCTTTCTAGGGCCATTTCCCAGATAGTTTCTCTTTGGTTACTACACACATAAGGTAGCATATAGAGCATAAAGATTCATGGTGATCTTTTGCTTGTTTCATAATTCATCTATGTCCTAAATTCCTATAAGTAACATCACCCTTTCCTGTTGAACAACAAATCATCAAAGATAAAAGAATTAAAAAGTCAATTTACATGCCCAAACCCTATTGGGGTTTTTTATTCTTTTCACTAGCGGATGTAAGTCGATTATAGTATTATCTTTTTTAGATTATTGATCCAAGAGGGATTTCCCGCCCCTTGGATTTTAACTCCAAAAATGTTCCTTATTACTCCCTGATGATTTATAGGGATGATGCCATAGACGCCATTGTTGCAACTTTATTAGGCTATAAGTGTTGTAACTCAAGCACGACGACATTACCCGTAAACATGAACCAGAGGCACCATTAATACCGAACACTGCTAGTTTTTATGATTTGCTCCTCTTATTTAAGTTTTCTATCGATAAGAAGAAATTAAATGCATTATCAATAATAAGAAAAGTAGCTCGTGCACATAAACCAAATGAATAATAAAAATTTTATACCTTCTTGTTAAGGAAGTAAAATTAAATGAACTTACTAAATAATAAAAAAAACTATTTATTCAATTATATTTGCTAGAAAGAAGTATTGCATCTACTTACATCCTATGAAAGTATAAATTTTTGTAACAATGAATTGAATAGTCAAATCCATTTATGAAATAAAAGTATTTAAACATAAATTTAAATTCTTCAAGATGGGTGATCTAATTTATAGATGGTATGGATATAATTATTTTGAAATGTTAGTATTTTCTAGAAAGTAAAATTTGAATCTATTCGCATAGTCTATCATAGAATAAGTAGTTTTGATTTAAATTGCATGACACTAATATTTT
Organism: Sequoia sempervirens; assembly: GCA_007258455.2. Classification (NCBI taxonomy): domain Eukaryota; kingdom Viridiplantae; phylum Streptophyta; class Pinopsida; order Cupressales; family Cupressaceae; genus Sequoia; species Sequoia sempervirens. Next base: position 613,636,759 of record VDFB02271358.1, read on the forward strand.
CAAGATAAATATTCATCTAAGATAGCAAAAATAATTCCAACTCAAAGAGACTTCATGGTATAATCTATTGTTTCAAGACAAAAAGATTATTAATTTTGGTTGCATAAATAAATAAATAATCCAACTAAAAAAAGACTTGATTTAAATTGTATAAGTTATTACACTAATTTTCTTAGATAGATAAACCAATACATTGTCTTAATAAGAGCCCTGATTTTTAATTGAATAAGTTATACTACTAATGCTTCAATATTTATGATCAATATAAAGAAGGTTTGCATTAATTTGCATAAGTTTATTCTTGATAATATTCTAATAATTACATAGTTATTTATTCACTATGACCCTATTGTAATTAAATGAGTCAACCTTGTTTTAAGAAAAATTGAATCTACTTGTATATTGAAGGAGAAATTTAATTTAAAGAATAACCATAATATTTAAGTTTATTGTAAATATATTAAATCATAACTATGATGTGCTATAAACCTTAAATCCCAAGAAAATAAATTTATTACATGGAGAGAGAGTTTACAATAAATCTAAGAGCTAAGTTTATAGCATAACAAAAAAAGAAATTTTATTAAAGATATGTTATTAATGCCTTAAGTTAGATAGTATTTTATAAATTTAAGCTTATAATTTAATGTCTAATGGTCATAATTATTATTATAGAGTTTTAATTATTGTCATAAAAATATAGTATTGCCATAAGATATAAATGTTGTCATTCCTCTATTTAAAAATTTCTATAACTAAATCCATACTCATAGTTTATCATTATTTATGAAGAAGAGAGATATATTATAAGTCCATTAATTATATTCAACATTAGCTAGTAACCATTTCCATATTTGTTCAAAGGAAATTAAATATTATCTCATAGAACCATAGTTTGGATTAAATCTTCATCAACCATCGATGTTATTTAATTTATTGTCTTGTTAAGTTATGATAACATTATTAAAATTAAAAAGTTTATAGATTATTATTATTATTATTATTATTTTAATGAATAAACCCACTCTTTGATAGTTAATTAGACCAAATATTTTATTATTTAATCTATCCAATTGATACCCCTTTTTAAAAAAATAAAAAATTCTATCAATTTATTTATTTTCAAAGAATGATCTAACTTTAAACTTATTTCATTTAAGAATTAAATGAATATTAATAAGATGTTATAAAGAATTTGAATAGAAAAGCACATATGTATTTTAACACTAATAAAATAATAATTCATTTATTTATAAATTTTATTTTATAAAAATTGATTTATATTTGTAATAATATTAACCGGGTTAAAGGAAAATAATTTCATTTAAGAATTAAATGAATATTAATAATATGTTATAAAGAACTTGAATACAAAAGCACATATGTATTTTAACACTAATAAAATAATAATTCATTTCTTTATAAATTTTATTTTATAAAAATTGATTTATATTTGTAATAACATTAACTTGATTAAAGGAAAATAATTTCTTTGTAAATAAACATAAATGAGAATAAATATATTGATTTAAAAAATAAAAATAAAATAGGAATAATAATAGTAGAAAGATTAGTTCCATTCTATATTTAGTTGGAAAAATAAAAATAAATAAAGAATAGATTGATTTTACAACAAAAATGAGAAATAGAGTAATAGATTGATTCTAGCAAATTTTCTAGATTTGATTAGTTATTCTAAAAGCAAATCAATGTAAAGAAAACCTGGATGTTGATGGAGTTGCAACAAATATTCTCTTTGTGACTTCTTCAACTTGATTCTTCCTCCTTCAATCCTATCCCTCTTCAAAATGATAGCATAAAAATACCATTCATGTGTTGTTGATGAGAGAAGAAATGGCTTTAATTTATAGACTTGAGAGGAGGTAAATGGAGGGTCAAGATTGAAGATTGATTCAACAGTAGGATTGTTTGAGAAGGTGGGGTTTGGATTGATAGTCTCACCTTGTGACAAGTGTCACAAGAAGAGGGCTTTAAAAATAGGACCACATGGCATGGGGAGAGGAGCCAAGGGTGCTCACACATGTGTGAACACACTTTGGGAGAGTTGGATATGACAAGTCCCCACACCTTTCCCAATACCATAAAACTTGTCACTCCTCTTTAAGTGACTTTTTAGGGGTTCATACTTTGCCCAAAAGGCCATATTATGTTTTCAATAAGCTTCCACCTCATAGGTACTTACCCTGGGGGTTCATTTTTACCCTAAAGTCAATAGAACAAGCCCAAATAACCATATGAAAGATAATTCTAATTTAAAAATACAAATATTGATTTGTGAGCACACCTTGGGTAGATGGGATGTTGACATGTCTATGACATAAAAGAGAAGGTGGCTTGATAATGACATGTCTATGACATGTAAGGGAGGGTTGTTTGAAGTCAAATGGTTAAAAGAGGAAATGTCACATGCATGGTGTGAACTCTCACTCAATGGTGAGTGGGGATGAGTTGTAAGGTGATAGTGACTTGTGCATGCAAGTTACATGTGAGTAAAATTAGAATAAATTTTAAAATTTTAAAAAATATAATAAAAATTAATTAATCAATTAATTTAAGATTAACTAATTAATGAATTATGAAGGATAGTGACATCTCCCTAATCCTAATTAATTGGATTAAATGATGTATTATATTAAATTAATGTGACATGAAAATGGATAATTTTATTAATTAAGTATAATGATAGATTGTGTCAATTAATAATGCTTAGGATATGATGGATACACTTGTCGCTTAATGAATTAGCTTTTTTTTATTCACAATTATTTTATTCATCATTTTATTTTATTTTATTATTTTATTATTTTTATTTTTCTCTAACACTTATTTATTAATATTGTTAACTTTTATTTGTTCTTTTTTAAGATTGTATTTAATAATTATTTTTATTTTTATTTTTATTTGTTTTATTTATTTATTTAATCTCTACCTTCTTCACACATAAATTAATTGTATAAATACACTTACATAATATTACCACAAAAAATTATAATATGTCTAAATTTTTATCAAAAAAGGGTCATAACACAGTTGATAAACATATTTATTCTTGGCTGAATGTATGCAAAGAAAATAATCTCAACATATATATACATAAATATAATTAAAAATAATTAAATAATATGGGTGATTAATATATTTATACATACCTATTTATCTCTTAAACCATATGCTAAATCAATTTACCTTTGTGTAACATTGGAATCTCCATTATGATGAGCTTCTTTAACCAATGAAGCCACACCTTCCCATGTTAATGTGCGACCAAATTGTTGACATCGTTCAATCCATACCGTCATCCAATCAAGATTTTTGATGATGTACAAATGTAGTGCATCCCACTCTCGACCAATTGTATAAAAAAAATTTGAAATTTACAAATGACATATAATTAGTTAAATACCACAATATACGACCTTAATTTATAATTGATGTATATTGAAGATTAAAAATTAAATAAGTACAATATACATAAAAACCATATGTAAAATGTATTCTAATTAATCTCCATGACCATCTTATAATTACCTCTCACTTTTCTTAATCTACCTTTCCCATCAAGTACTCCTCTTTGAATTTTTTAGTGGAGTTGGGATCCCAAATGCGATCTACATGGATTTTTGCTGCAAACTTAGGAAGATATTCATTAATGTACACCATGGTCTGGTATACCATATATCCCTCCACCATAGGACCCTCAATATGTGCTCTTTGTCTAACCAAAGCCTTCAAAAATTTTAAGTGTCTCTCAACCATCCACATTGACCTTATGTGTACAGGTCCACGCAATTCAATCTCCTCAACCTGGTGTATGATGTAGTGTTCTTGTGCATTGAAAAATGTCGAAGGTAGAGACTTTTTCATTTCACATATTAGATGAAGAATTTTTCTCTTCCAATAATTTATATCTTCTTTATGGATTTTTTTAGATGACAATCATCTACAAGTGATTCAAGGCACATATATTAATGAGATTTAACAAAAATATATAGTATATTATATAACAAGTAAAACAAATGGCAATTATAAGATGTATAAAATGAATTGACTAAATCTCGCTACTTACCTCATGTATTTTCCAAGATCATATATAACTTTCTTGACATTGTTGTCAAAGTTGTTTGGGAGAGATAGAGGTAAAACATACTACAACAATTATAAAATGATCTTTTCATTATTTTTCCAAAAGTAGTAAACACAATACACTGAAAAGTACATGCATTACACAAGTGTATATAATATACTAAAATAATTACCTTAAAGAAGGTGTGCCAATCATGTGTTTTCATCCCTGAACAAAATTCACCTTTCTTTGTTATTATATTGTTTATGTTCGTAGCAAATTCTGTGGGAAATTGAATTTTTCATATGACTTTTTTTATAGCATTGCTTTGTTGCTCTATTAATAACCAAGGAAGGGCACTTATATTAATTTGGTCTCCATCGCTATTTAATTGAATAAAAATTTTCATTGCATGATTGGCTTCCTGAATATCACTACAAATTTTGACAATTTTTTTTTCGTCATGCCTTCCATCCAATATTTTCCATAACATTTTTGTTATATTCTTTCCAATATGCATTGTATCAAACCAATGCACAATTTGTAGTTGCTCATAGTAGGGCAACCTACTAAATTTTCTAGTATAAATTTTCAATCCTTGTGGGAGCTAGACATTAATGCCTTGATGACCTTCATGAAGCATATAAGTTAAACAAATTAACAATGACAATCATTGTCAATTACAACATGATTAAACACAACACAATATAAAAATATAAATTCAAAACATATCATATATGATAGATAAACAATTTGATCTGATTTATAACCTTGACGATTAATTCTATTATATTCCAACTTCCATAGGTGAGGTGTCATTCTTTTTGGTTTTGATGTAGTCTCCTCTTTTCCATTGAAAAGATATTTTTTCAGTAGTTCGATACTTATGATTTCTATGGAGGTAGTGTCTATACTCATCAAACACCTGCTTTTCTAAACTTTTTGAATGATGATATTTCATCTTTTGACCACAAATTGGACATGCAAGTTTTTCTTTTGTTTGAAGACCTGCAAAATCATATATAATTGGATTAAATATGTCAATTTTTATAATTATATATAATGAATAGATTATTTTAAAAACTTGCATGATATCTACTTCATCAAATTAAATATTGTTAGCCCTGGGGCATCATGAATTGTCCATACAAGCATTGCATGGAATTGAAATTGTCTGTCTTATTGGTCTAGAGACATCATACATAGTGACGTCATTCCATAACTTCAGTAACTCATCATAAGAGGCTCGATATATACATTCATATATTTAACTTGGTACTTACCTAGTTGAATGAACATAAACATTACATAATTATTATAACCATTTTACTACAATATATATAAATTAATCTACATGACTATTGAATGAAAAAAAATATGTCATTATGCAACAAATAAGACAAATGAGATGCTACTACGTTAAAGAAAATTGATGTAAAAAAATACCTAGAACAATCATTGAAAACATTATCTTCTCCCTTTTTATTGACATCCATAGAGGAATGTTATTGTTGATAACAAAAATAGGCCACACTGAGTAAATAGATCTTAGCTCTCCAAATGGATTGACACCGTCTGCTCCCAATGAAAGCCTGAGATTACGAGGTTTTTCTTTAAAGTGTTTTCATTTTTCTTCTGTCCTTAAATGTAGAACCATCTGTAGATATTCAAATAATGTCATCTCCACTTCTATTCTATGCATGGTAATCCATAAATTGCGCTAAGCTTTTGCACTTAAATAATCGTTGCATACGTGGAATAATGGGATTATAACGAAGAACCTTGCGAGGCACCTTTTTTGTTAGTTGATCTATTTGATATCTACTGATATGACATTCTTGGCATTCTTTTGCAAATTCTTATTGTTTATGATATATAATATGATTATTCGGACATGCATCTATTGTTTGATACTCCATTCTGATATCTTTTATAATGGCAGATAAATCTCGGTATGAGCGAGGTAAAATATTTGATGGTGATAACAAAAATTCACCAATCAATCTATGAAAAAAAATAATTTGTTAATATGAAGAATATTAATGGTACATATTTCATCCTTTATTTAATAGTGATGAACTAACAACAATTAAAATAGATGAAAAAAGATGACATATATGACATACCTTAACATCTATGAGATTGCTATGTTTAATAAACCATTCATAACCTTCAAGTTCAACAACAACAACATAGCAGAGAGAAGAGTTGTTTGGGAGCCTTCATAAAGGGGCTCATATGCCTTCTCAAGTATAGGTAAATCATGAACATCATCAAAGTCATCTTGATCATCATGATCAGCTCTGCCACTAAATGTGTCATGGATCAATGTATTTGTACCGTCATCTTCAACTATTTTTTCTGGTGCATAATCATCTTCTCCCATAGGATCATTAACTTTATCTTTGATATTCACAGGTCCATGTTTGTCTGCTTGTAAAACCACATTCTTTGGGATGTGATAATCCATATCATCTTCCCTAGGGAACTCCACCTTTATAACAATGATAGACACAAATAAACCATGATCATGATCAAGTGATAATATATATATATATATATATATATAATGTTAAAACGATATAAAAATTTACAAATTCAATCAATATAAACACATATAATGAACAACTTACCAATGGATGATAATCATGCCCCCCTTCAATATGACCATGTTGCCTACAATGTTTCTTAGCTATTGTGATTAAAAATTGTCTCGTCTTTAAGCCCTTACAATTGTTGCAAGGATAATAACATTTCCCATCACCCTTTCTTTTCAATCTAGCCCACGGTCTATCAACTGTCTCTTCATTTTGTTCTGGACTAATATTATTTGACATGATTTTTCTTTACTAAGCTTGACTATTTAAATATTCAAAAAATAACAAACTCACACTCCAATAATTTTTATTCATAGAAAAGTAACATAATCTAATAATTCTAATATTTTACACCAAAAAAATTTGGCATGCAACCACCCCTGCAACAGAGAAGATAGTTTGAAGTTAATAACCCCAAAAAACACTTTAAAATGATAATTCCAAAACTTATTAAATTCTTATTTTACTATGATTTCCAACCATTAAGATTCCTAAAATTAGAATATTGAACTTGATCACAAACTTCCTACAATGATGGAGGTAGCGAGATAGTAAGAGAAAGTGACCCATCCTAAGGAGCAACAAGTTAGAATCATCATTGCTAATGTCAATACAGATTTATCCTTTTAGTTAAAAATGCAATGTGTCATTTCTTATGACCAGCTTATCCCTAGGGCCCTCAACATTGAGAGAGCCCTAATAAAAAACAACAGAAGCATTGGTAAGAGCATGATTAGGGTACAAACCCTAGGCCTCCGTAGAAACATAAACAATAACTATAGTGGATTAGTGAGGTTGCAATACCAGAAAGATTGAGACATTGTAGGTAATAACAAAATCTTGTAATCTAAAGATTGTAGCCAATAACAAGCACACTATGTAGCTTAGTGACATTTGTAAATGCAATCTACGGTAAGAAGAATGACAGTCACTTGAGATGTGACAGTCAAAAAGAGGCTGAGCAGTGACAAGATAATAAAGCTCAAACCTTACATAGTAAAGTGAAGATTTTAACAGTGAGTTTCCTTACCCACTTGCTGACCTTAATGGTTTTCAAATGATTTTGGTAGTGTTAGACAAGGAAAATCAAATGAATGATTCCAAATGAAGTATCAGTGGTAATCATAGGTTCAATCTTTCTTCTTAGCCATTAATGTATAATGGAGGTAGTGGATTGCATGTTTGAGCAGTGTTTTGAGACTCATCAAAGATGGGAGAATAGTGAATAATACCTTGTGGACTATGAAGTAGTGTCAATAAGGTTGAAGGATCTTAAGAACTACAATACCATGAAACAATGATTCCCTTGTAGTAAGTATGCAGTCTATAGGGAATAGTTTGATTTTATAGAAAGATGCTCATGAAAGGAATCTTCAAGTGATAGTGAGTGAGGTGTTTGAGATTGCAGCTGAGGGTGCAATACCCAGTCTTAAAAGAAGTTAGCAAAGCAGTAAATGTGCAAGAAAATCAAATCTTACACAATGTTCAAACAATTCGCAATGTTATCTTGCATAATGCCTTGAGTTTGAAGACAAAAATATCATTGTATCTTCATGATGAAAGTGGTGACCTTAATGGTCAATCACTGGCAACTATGATTTTAAAACATTCTATTGTGCTTATGGATGCAACATTTTAAGCAAGGCAGTGAGTGGTGGTTTGGAACAATGGCAGGTATGAAGGACTTGTTTTATATGCATACTATGTAGTCTAGCTTAAGACATAGTTCTTAGAAGAGATTGAAGGTAGATTATGGAACTCAAGGGTTACCATGAAAATGATTAAGGAAGAGACTAAGATCTATTTAAAAGCCACGGTCATGAAGATATTAAAGATTTCACATGCAAAACCCTAGTAGCTGGAGTAATGAATACAGTGCCAAAGAGGATAGTGTGTTGGGATAGATTTAGGAGATCTCCACATTATCTAATTATAGGGAAATACATCATTTATTTATTTTGTAATTAAAAGAAATCATTCTAAACCCTATATAGGATACATTGATACTTGAAAATCCTCTAAAGGAATTTGAGATTATGCAAATATATATCAAGTAACATTCATAAGGTTTAGAAAATCTTGATCACTCTCTAGAATATCCTATTAAACATGGGTTGTGATTGAATGCACTACATAATTGATATAACACAACCACTCTGCATGTCAACTAGAGTTATAGGCTCTTTATTGCAACAAGAGGTAATCACTCTTTAGTCATGCTATAAATACATCCTAACCTGTTAAACTTGAGACAACCTGAATGCACCCAATGATGATTGACACCTAGATTATACAACTTGAATTAACTACATTATATGAGTGCCTCCATTTCTATCACAACATAGCTATATTAAACTTGGGTCACACATGAATGCATCATATTTTTGTTATAGCACAACTGTGCCACATGACCAATAGAGTTATGGATCACATAATTACAGTCAAAAGAATATGTTCCTTGGTTGTGATCTTATGGTGATTCCACACAACAAAATCTGGACATGAAATTCTCAAAACCATAAACCTCTAAAAATGAAATCTAATGAGATGTTTCTTTAAAATATGATTTTCAAACCTAGAACTACAAATTTGACTTCACAACTAAATTCTGCAAAAAGAAAATGACTACCCTCAACCTGGGGATATCTTCTTGATTTTTTTTAATTTTTTCCAAGAAAATCATCCTTAGTTCTCCACAAACTGTCTCAAGTAGAGCAAAACATTGTCGCAATAAATTAGGCACAAACTCACTTTTCTTTATGTTGGCCACATTTTATTTTTTTCTATTTTTCATGTTTGTCAAAATTTTGATGAAACTAATGAACGTCGGGGATAAACTTTCAAAAAATTGAAAATTACACATCAAATTTTACAAGCACCTGATGATACATCAAATTATACTTATTTCATAAGAAATTTTCATTGTATTTTGTAGTCAAATGAGTTAGTGAATGCTTCATGTGGATGATCTAGAAACATTCAACAATAAACACTTTAATCCACATCAGGCAATCTTCAACGAACATAACACAACACCTTCTTGACTTGCATAGTTCCACTAGGAACCAGAGATACTTTGTTTTACAATTTTCTCAATATCCTTGATATATATGTAGTCTTAAATGCACCAAATGCTAATAATGTTGACATCAATGAAAACCACATATCATCAACCATATCCACAACATCCAAAAATTTCCCCCTTTGGCATTGATGGAAACACATGATGTGAAAATTACCATCAACCCAATAGAATGACTTCTATACTTCTCCTCACAACTAAAATTCTCTTCTCAAGGATTTTTCACATTACACGTCTCCCCCTTTGACATAAATGGAAAAGGTAACCATGAACTTTCCATGCACATGCTCTGAACCACATATCCACACATCTGACTACTCCCCCTGAGTAGCAGCCACATAAACATCAATCTAGATTAGAATATAGCAATGAAGCTTTTGGATTGATGCAAATAAATGGATCTTTAGTTCTTATCAAGAGGAGTGATTACCCCTATCATCCCTTTTGAGATACTCAAAAGTATCCTTCAGCAAGGGCTTAGTAAATAAATTTGCAATCTTTTCTTTGGTAGGGACATATTCTAGTTTGATTTCTTTCTCATTCACTTTCTCCCTCAAGAAATGAAACTTAATTGAAATATTCTTAGTCTTACAATGCATTACTAGATTCCTTAAGATGTTTATTGCACTTGAATTGTTACTGTATATGGAAATAAGCTCTTCATATATCACTTTGATGTCTCTCAGCAATTGTTTCATCCATATCACTTGAGTACAATTATTGGCAGCAATAATGTATTCTGCTTCAATAGTGGATAGAGAGATTTAATTCTACTTTTTTCTCAACTAGAATATCAGCTTCTTCCCTAGGAAGAAAGCACCATCACTAGTACTTTTCTTGTCATCTACATCACTAGCCCAATCTGCATTAGTATATGCACAAAAAGTAAGATCATCATCCTTTGGATACCAAAGTCCAAAGTCAACTATTTCTTTCAGATATCTGAAGATTCTCTTGAAAATAATCACATGTGATTCCTTTGGGTCAGCTTGAAATCTAGAAACCATACATACAACATTCATAATGTCTGATCTAGTCTGTGTCAAGTAGACCAATCCACCAATCATTGATTTGTACCAAGATTGATTTTCCTTTGGAGAATAATCATTCTGTGATAGCTTACATCCAGTTACCATGGGAGTACCAACAGGTTTGGAGTCATCCATTCCAACCTTCTTTAGTAGCTCTTTCACATATTTGGACTGAGATATTAAAATACCTTGGTCCAATTGTGTAACTTGTAAACCCAAAAATAAATTCATTTCACCAATCATGCTCATCTCAAATTCACTCTTCATTTCATCAACAAACTTCATGCATAGATTATCAGCTCCTCCAAAAATGATATCATCAAAAAAGAATTCTATAATCAATTCCTTATCATGATCTAACTTGAAGTATAGGTTGCTATCAGTAGTACCTTTTGTGAATCCAAGCTTTAGTAGATATTTTTCCAATCTAGCATACCATGATCTGGGGGATTGCTTAAGTCCATACAGAGCTTTCTTCAATCTACAAACCATATCTCCCTTGTTTGTTAGTTGGAATCCATCCAGTTGTTCAATGTACACTTCTTCTTCTAGTCATCCATTCAAAAATGTAGACTTCACATCCATTTGATAGAATTTATAATTATTATGTGCAGCATAAGCAAGAAATAATCTCATAGCTTGAATTCTTGCTATAGGGGAAAAGGTTTCTTCAAAATCAATACCTTCCATTTTAGAATAGCCTTTACATACCAGTCTTGCTTTATTCTAGACCACTTCACCTTCTTCATTCAACTTCTTTTTGAATACCCATTTCGTACCAATCACATTTTTGTTTTTAGGCCTAGGAACTAGTAGCCACGTGTTGTTCTTTTCAATTAGTGTTAGCTCTTCCTTCATAGCTTCCAGCCAATGTTCATCGTGACAAGATTCAATGACACTCTTAGGTTCAATCTTGTATATCAAACAATATTATTCTATGTTTTTTCTTCTAGTTTGTACTCCTTTACTCTTATCTCTGATGATTTGACTTTCAGAATGATTCAACTTTACATATCTTGGAGTTTTGGGAGTTTCATGGACTTCTAATTCTTTAGATTTTTCTTCTACACTTCTACTTGTATGTGCCTCTGCACTTGTCTAAGCTTCCCGACTGACTTGATTTACCAGAACAAATTGAGGTTGCTTCACTAGAACATATAGAATAATCTGAAGTAGATTTGGTGTCTAAGTACTTTTCACTTGACTTGTGTTGTCTTCATTTGAATCATAGCTACATTTTCTGGATGACTTGATAGAGTTCTCATCAACTTTGACATTTTCACTTTCAACCATCTTTCTCAGTCTTTTATTGTAGCACCGGTATTCCTTGCTCTTAGTAGAGTAACCTAGGAACATCCCTTCATCGCTTCTAGCATCAAATTTTCCTATGTCGTCATCTCTTTTGATATAACACTTACTTCCAAAGATCTTGAAATACTTAATAGTGGGCTTGTGACCAAACCATAACTCATAAGGGGTATTACCAAAATTTCACATTTACTTGGTTCAAGCTATACACAACAGTACTTATCACTTCACTCTAGTACATCTAAGACACATTTCCTTCCATCATCATGGTTCTGGCAACATCCAGAATTATTCTATTCTTTCTCTCTACAACTCCATTTTGTTGAGGGGTTCGAGGAGTAGATAGTTGTCTTTTAATTCCATGTTCCTCATAATAAGTGTTAAATTCCTTAGAAATGAACTCACCACCTCTATCAAATATTAGGCACTTGATTTTTAGACCTTTCTCATTTTCTGCCATAGCCTTGAAGCATTTGAATTTCTCTAGATCTTCACATTTTTCTCTCAAAAAGGAAACCCAAATCATTCTAGAGTAATCATGAATAACCAACATGAAATACCTTTCTCCATGAATAATTTTCACTCTTGAAGGACCACATAGGTCAGTATGTAGCAATTCCAACAAATTATTTGAATGAAATTATTTGCTCCAAAAAGAGACTCTATTCTATTTACCCATCTAGCATTCCTTACAGATTACATTAGTAGGCTTTACTAATCTAGGTAGATCTCTTACTGCTTGAGCAAAACTTATCTTGATAATGTTGTCAAAATTTACATGACATAATCTCCTATGCCACAACCAGCTTTCATCTATCTAAGAAATCAAGAAGCTTCCACTAATAGTATTCAAATGAAAAATGTCACCTTGTGTTTGTTTTCCAATTGCAATCAAGTTTATGGGACTTCCACATATCTTACATCTCTTGTCTTTGAACTGTAGTTCATATCCCTTGTGAATCATTTGTCCAACACTCAATAAATTGTGCTTTAGATCTTCAACATAGAGGACATCATCAGTGTTGTCCTTACCACTAAGGAAAATGGATCCTTTGCCATGAATCACACCAACATTGTTATCTCCGAATCTTACAACTCCACCATCTTATTGTTCTAGACTCACAAATTTGTTGTTATCACCAGTCATATGATGTGAGCATCCACTGTCAATGACCCACTCATCTTTTTCTTCAACTTGAGCTACAAGAGATTTTTCATCTTTAGTAGATTTAGTAGCCATAGGATTATTTTCAATGGTAGCAATGAAATCCCAATAATCTTCTTTTCCATTATCTTTATCAGATTCTTCATCAATCACTACTTTTTTAGAAAAGTAGCATCTCTTCGGAAATATATACTTCCTAGGTTTAGATCTTAGAACTCTTTCGAGACATCTTGATGCAAAATCACGTATTTTACTACATGAAAAACCTTTAATAGGTAATACATCTTCATACTTACCTTTTCCTCTACCTTCTTGCTTAGCAATCAACGCTTGCAATTCTTCTACTTCTCTTTCTTTATCTTCAAGTTATTTTAGTTCTTCATAATACTTGGATACCTTCTTGGAACTCTCTCCTAGACTATATCTTTGTATGTTGTTTCTGGACATAGTAGCCTTAAATGTAGATTCAGTCTTTGGTGCAGATTCACCAAACTCACTTATCTCAAAGGTAGCAAGTTTCCCAACTAGCATATCTCTTGTCAACTTTTTTACTAATCTCAATTCTTCAATAGCATGAACCTTAATTTTATAGGAGGGAGGCAAGGATCTGAGTACTTTATCCATTATTTCATCCTCATCTATAAAACCGCTGACACATGTAATACCCATCACTATCTCATTTACTCTTTGCATAAAAGAAGTGATATTTTTTATCTTCACTCATCTTCAAATTCTCATACTTTCCTTTCAAGATTTATAGCTTAGCCATCTTCACATGTGCTTCTCCTTCATACAAAGTTTCTAGTTTCATTCACATTTCATGAGTTGTATTCAGACCTATCACATTAGCCATCTTTGAATCTGTCAAGGAACTCACCAAAGCTTCAATAGCCCTGATATTACTTTCAGCATCTTTGATCTCATCAACAGTAGAGGGACCATTCTAAGGAATAACATATTTTTTTTAGTAATCTTCTAGATAGCATCACTAATACACCTTAAGTGACATTGCATCCTAACTTTCCACAGTGAATAGTTAGAGCCATCAAATCTAGGACTATCCTTCTTGAATTTAGTTTCTGTCTCAGATCACCTCAAGCTATTAGACTTTCTTCAGAGGAACCTGGTTTGATACCAATTGTTGGAAAAACAAGGACACACAACTGAGAGGGGGGGTTGAATTAGTTGCAGAAAAAACTAAAACTCTCCCTTTCTAATTTTGACTCAACCTTAGATTTGATGAATAAGCAATTAACCATAAATAATCAACACATCAGAGAGACAAATAACAAAAAGATTTTTTTGTGTGGAAACCCGATTGGGGAAAAACCATAGTGGATGCTAGTGCACAAGATTATACTCTGCTAGAAGTATAAAAGAAAAAATAAGGGGACCACACATGCATTCAGGAACACTTCCTAGAGCTCACTACTCAATTACAAAGGAGGAGTCACCATCCAACAGGAAGAAGTCAATCTGAAACAAACAAGTCAAAACCCTAACTCGAGTAACTAGAGATCAAAGGGAATTGATAATATCCACAATCAAGAATTTAATGACAAGGTACATTGTGCATGTAATATCTTAGAAAACCTTTTTCAAAAATAGAGAAGGTGCTACTTTGGTAGGTGCAGTTTATATTTGTCACAAGATGATAATGGAATATCAGGATTTTGATCTTTGTGGGTTGTTGAAAGATCAACTAATGGAGAACATGCTATTGGAAAAGGAGATAGGTTACCTTTTCAACTTTGGTACTCTGAATATATTCCTTGTGATGTATTTTTTGAAATGTTTATCCCTAAACAACAATGTAAAGTGGAAAAAAAGTAATCCAATCTATAAACATATTTACATATATTCTAACAATATGGAAAACTATGATCAAGTATATGAAAGTTTCTTTAAGGGTTTGATAAGGAAGTTTGGTTCAACTGTTGTTTCCATTTCGGTAAGAGGACTTAAAGTTGGTTCCTCCTCTAGTGAGATAGAGAGAAAGAAGAGAAAAAAAAGGAAATTGCTCCACTAGCATACAAGACTCTGAAATTTGAAGGGAAAGGAAGAGAACAAGTAATTGTGGACATACCAGATAAGGAATTCGATGAGAAATGAGGATACCCTTCAAAAAGAACTAAAAATTTAGCATAACTAGAACAAGAAAAGGAAATGGCAGGAGGAAGTGAAGAAGAAGGTGATCTAACCAAGGAAGATCTAATGCAGCTTATACATGAGGAAGATGGAATGCAAAAGATTGTGAATATGTGGTTTGTCAGACCCTCATATGAGCATGACATGATCTTAAGTGTACTAAGTGCTCATTTTGTGCACAATCATATCAAACTAAAGAGTTTGTAGAACAAGTTGCTAGAAGAGATGATTGAGTGTAGCAAATAAATAATGGACTCAAAATATAAGAATAAGGAAGAAGAAGAAGTGATTCTACACCTGAAGAAGTAGTACAGGTTATCACTTACCAAGCTGAAAAAGAACATGAATGAACTAAGACAATGCATAAGCATTGCAAACAATATTCATAACTACTATCTTCAATGGCCTCATGCAATCAACAAGGACAAACAAAAGTTGTAACAAATTAAAACTGTGTTGAACAATATTGGCCAAAATTTTGACTTGCCTCAGGATAAAGATGGTGCAATCAGGAAAAGGATTCTGGAACTGCAGTCAAAGCATACAAATGTTCAAAACACTAGGAACAAGATTGTTGACACTTTTTGGAAAGTGTAGGACATAACCAAGCATAGGCTGGAATAATTGATTGAAATACTGAGGAAGGGAGAAGTATTCCAGAAGATGTGTTCACTATTCTAGAATCCCTCATCAAAATTATCAACCAAACATTTGAGAACAACATGATCATAATCACTGGGATTACAGTGGAAGCATGGAAGAATTTTATTTCAAAGATGAAGGAGAAGCACAAAATGATCTTCATTTAGCAGATGTATTTCTTCAAAATTTTGAATCAATTTTTTGCTTAAGTTTTGGTTACACTTCTAAAGGGGAGAAAGAAAAAAAAATATTATATTTTTTTCATTAATGTCAAAGGGGGAGAGAGAGAAGTGAAAAACGCTTTTTCAAATTCAAGGAGAGTTGTGTCAGTTATAGGGAGAGAGAGAGTAGTGGAGAGAGTAGTTTGTTGATACAAACACTTAGTCATTTTTCACTAAGTGTTTCCATCAATACCAAAGGGGGAGATTGTTGGAATATGGCTTCTAGTGTTGTCATTGATGGAAACTGAAGTCACTGATCTGGTCCACACTGTAGTATTTAACTATAATGAAAGGAAAAGTGCAGAAAAAGGTATATGATTGAATCTTGAATCTATCAAGTAGTTTGCATTACCAGGATATCAATTTTGGTTGTGGATCTTAGGAAAGGTTATTGGGCATATGAAATATCTTATTGTCTAGTTTTGTGTTGTGGCATTAACTGGTGTATGAGCTAGGAGATCCGATTGATCGATTTTTTTTTTATTAGTATATGAAGGCCAATTAAGCGAATGTTGGGTATTACAGATGTTTAAGATGGAATTGTCGAAAGTATTTTTGTGTTCAAATACTTTGTTTTGAGTCCTAGTTATTCATGATTTGAGCCGACAGTTGGAAGATATTTTCTATTTCATTGAAACTGACATATATTGACTAAATTCTTGGTAGCAGATATATATGTGAGATCAGTTGATTCTTTTTGTAGAGCAGATATGTGAGATCGATATGTGTTTATGTGTGTAAACACCAAAATCTAGTCTAAGCCCGCGACTTCAATATTCTTCTTAATTCTTATTTCCATGGTCATGATTAAATAATGTCAATTATTTAATTAATTTACCTTAACCTTAATTCATCTATTAATTAAATAATCCTAATTATTTAATTAATTCTCATTTTCTTCATCTATTAATTAAATAATCCTAATTATTTAATTAATTCATATTTTCTTTATCTATTAATTAAATAAATGCTTTTTATTTAATTATGTTACTATTTAACCATATCTTTATTGGATTTCATCACTTAATTAAATAAATTCTACTTATTTAATTTCTTTCAAATATCAAATATTGAATTAAATGAATTATTTAATTCATAAAATCTATTTTAATGCATTCTCCTATAATTAGATAATTGTGTAAGTTATCTAAGTATTCACTCGGACTCGACTCAAGATCTATTTAAATTAGTCAGTTAACTCTGGATTTAGTGTCTGAGTGGCTTTCACAAGTAATCTCTCTTTTATGACTAGTCAATCCTCTAGTTCTAACTCAATTGCATTTACATGCATATTAATTAAATATTCCTATTTAATTAATTGAATATTGTGTGTACATTCAAATAGAGAGTTGCTTTAATCCAAATTTATCTTTGTCATCCAAAGACTATTCTTCTATTTTCGAATATGAAACAAGAAGATTAAATCATTTATTTAATCTTTATTTCTATTTTTGGTTTTATCATTCATTTCACTACTAACAGTCATCATAATGTATGTCCAATCCTTTGATCTCAACTGTCTGTTGATCTTTCAATCTTGACCTATCATTCAAATGATCAATTTTCTATAAATTGATCTCTCTTTCATCATTTTGACCTCTCTTGAAATCTTGTGACTTTTTGGAGCAATTATCTTAAATCTTCGATGTTTCGTTATTATCACAATCCTTAGGCTATGCTTGCACAACCATTGAAAATCTGAGGGCAAGTAGACTACAAAAGATGAAATGGAGAAGGATAATAGAGGTTATCCATGGGGTTACATCGATCTTTGGTGAGATTTTTTTATGTTTTAGCTTAGTTTCCTTTGTTCTTTGTTGTTTGACTTTAGATTACTTTAGAGATTGATTGCATTGTTGTGTGATTTTGACCTTTGTTGTTTTTATGTTTTAGCTTAGTTTCCTTTGTTTTGATTGCATTTTCTTGACAAAATGACACATTTGAAAAACTAGACCACATTTGAAATCAGAAATGATGCATTTAACGAATACTTACACATCTGTTATTTTCCACTCCACAACTGCCTGATACAATTCCCGCAATGCATATGACAACAAAAATGATGCATCCAGCTGGTAAATTTTTAGGTTTATATTTTCAATTGATAGTTTTCAATCATGCTTTTATTTTCGCTAATCTTTTGTTTTCAGTGTGTGTCTTAAGGAGTTAACAAAGTTTTTTGTAGATCGATAGTCGAAGAACAATATCAAAACTACTAATGAATCTTTCTATAGAACGCATGTCAAAGACCCTAGTTAAATTTTTGAAATAGATTGTTTGGTAGTGTAGCAAATATTTCCTTTGGATTAAAATTAACAAGTGTCTATTATGTTTGGTGTGAAAGCACAATTTTGTTATTACCCTTACGATTTAGTATATCAAAGTATCCTCTCCCCTTTCACATTCATGTGATCCTGGGTGTAAGAGAATTGGTTACCGACTCTAGAACTTGGGCTTGTTCTAGTGGGAAAAATCACTAACCCCAGGATGACTCAGGCTGGTAACACCCTAAACTTGAGGGAATTCCAACCAATATATAAAAATGGGTTCTTGGTGAAAGCCCAAGAATCACGAGTATCATTCCGAAGGGATGGATCGAAAGGGACTATCATTGTATGGATGATTCCCAATGAACAAAATGCACGAATTAAACACCTTTGTTTATAGAGTCAGAAATCCCTCTATTTACTAGTGCAATAGATCAGACATGTGAAGTCGTCTCATATTTTTATGGCTCATGTGTAGAGATGAAAGTATGCCATGGGAGTTTCATGGGTATTGTAGCTTGGCTACCCTGAAAGAAGTGTTGATCCATGGAGGGGAGCTAGTGGGGTCAAGATACTAGTCATATTCCTTGAATAAGTGTAGCTGAGGTAAAACCAAAGTGAGAACTCAATAAATATTGACCATCACAGCCTAGAATTTACTTTTCTTCAAAACTTACATAGTCACATCTATCAAAATACTTCTTTTTCAGATTGTCTTCTGTGTTTACAAAAACTTGATCTAACAAAGTCAGTTCCAATATCAGTCATTGAAAAACAATAATTGATAACCAAAGTCACATAATTGAGTTTCTGAGTTGCAACTGTTCAATATAGAGCCACATCTATATAAAAACTACATCTAATTTAGAAAACCTAGACTTGTCTTATTATGTGACACATCTGACCAGATGAGTCACATCTATAGTCTAGAATGACATAGTTACCCCTGTCACAAAAACATTACCAATGCATAGTCTAACAAAATTATGCATTTGTCTAGTTTTGAGTTGTAGTTTTCATCTTGAGTCACATTTTTCAGAAACAAAACTGCAACTATCTGATACTAGAATTATAGTTTGTCAAAACACTGCAATTGAGTAGCATAAAACTGCAATTGGAAAACAAGACCGCAACTATGAAATTCTACAACACATTTTCCTAAGTGTTAGGAGACTAGATTTGAATGTCATAGATCTAGAACAAGCCAGTCAAACTAGAATCTAGTTTTACCTTTCTCACTGATCTTGGATAGAAACCTAAATGTTTTCTCAAAACTTGCATAAACTACATTCTTTAGGCATCACTTAGTCATAGTAATAGGTACCATAGTTACACATCTTAATTTAAGATTAGAGGTGTTTACTACCCTTAGAGAGATAATATTTTACATATTCTAGGATAGGAACCCTTTCATACTTTGGTTAAACCCTTGTTCAACAAAATTTTGTCACTAAACCTAATCGTCATATCCTTTACGTGAATCCTCCCAGCTCATCAGTCTAGCCTAAGATTTCACTTTGTCTTTAAGTCTTAGCTCTATCAAGGTTCCTTGTTGAAAATAAATTGACACTTGGGTTAAAATGTAGTTGATATATACCTCTTTTAGAGTCGTCCAATTTGGTCACCTAGTCTTTTCATTTTAAGACATAGTCATCCTAGAATAATATCATTCTTCGGCATACCTTATTTGCATCTAGAAAATCCAAAAAACATAGGTTAGACTCATATTATCCATAGGATTAGATTTTGCATTACTTGCATCTTGAGCTTACATAACATGGTTGAAACTAGATCGAAAAGGAAAATAAGAGAATAAATGGTTGATCCTAACGAATTTATCAATCTGTTTTTGTCTAGACCTCACAAACAATTGTTAGAAAAATACATTACCAGAGATGCACTAGGGCGTATCATAGTTGAAGAACTAGATGCTGTAGCACAAGACCCTAAGTTTTCTATTTTTGTAGATTATTATCTAGTAAATGACCCTCAATGTCACTTACCCAAATTTCTAGCAGAAGGTGCTAAACTACCTCCTGGTTTTGACATTAATACCCTACTAACTACATCAACTTAGGGAACAATTAAAAATATCAATAGTGCAACTATACCTTAGGTAACCATAGCCATACTATCTGGAGGATCTACACTAAGTACCACAATGCATACATCTCCATTTGGTATACCTACTTTGACATAGGGATTAAACTTTATTGTGGGTGCATCCTCATCCAATCCCTTCAGTCCTCGTGTTGGGAAAAAATATAGAACATCCGCATCTACACCAAGTGTCAATGTCACTAGCACAACCCCACAAACACTAGCTATACCCAGTCATACCATCACTAGTACAACACCACCAATTGGAATCTCAGAGACATAAGGTATACCCTCCTTTCAGTACAGAAACTGACCTCATACTTCCCAATTTCTAACACAAAACCCATTTACACAAATCCCAACCAAATTTCCAACCCACTATACATACCAACATTCAATCAAAACCCCTCACAAAACATTGGATATCAGAACACATACATTGATCTGAATAATCCAAACACCACCTCGTTAACTCAAGTTGACATCTTGTAGATACAAATGTAGGTAGTTCAAACACAAATGGATAACATGACAGTGTCAACTAAGAAATATTTTTTAGCAAAGGATCTATGTCCATTTCCCCTTGAAAAAACATTGTACATGACACCTTTCCCTCATGGGTATGTCATACTAAATCTGCCTAAGTACAATGGAAAACAAAATCCGATAGAACGTATAAGGGAATTTTCTTCCATGCTCATCAATGTCGCTTATGACCCCACTTAGCTTATGAGACTATTTCCAAGAAGTCTTGTAGGAATTGCACTTGAGTGGTTTTCAAGTCTAGACTATGGCATCAAATCATGGTGTGAACTGGCTGAGAAATTCATTGAGTAATTCTCCTTCAACATAGACTATGAGATAAATATAGTGACCTTAAGTCACACAACACAAGACAAGGGAGAAACTTTCATCGCTTTCTTCTAGAGATGGATGACTATAGATAGTCGGTGTCCCATCTAGATACCTTAACTCAAAATTGAGGAGTGACTTAAGCGTACATTGCTACACATCCTTTATGGAACTAGTGGAAAAAGGTCTTATCCGAGAAAAAAAACTTATTGAAAAAGGAGAACTGAAGACATAGACACTTAATAGAAATCCAAATGTGAAAAACACCCCAAAAAATAGAAACATTTTTTGGTCTCGAAAGAAAAACGTTACCAATGATGGGGTAGTGGATGCTAAGACTTTACAAGAATGACTCATCACCACCCTTAGAGGAAACCACCCCTCTACCAACATACTTAACACTGTCAAAAAAACACCAAACACCACTCAAAACACCCAATGGCCACAACAACAGAGACAATTTCCTAAACATGAGTTCACTCCCCTTAGAGAACCCATAGAGTCAGTTTTCAAGCAACTATTAGAATATGAGCTAATACAATGACAAGAGCCAACACAATATGATCCAGGACAATTTAAGCCATCTTGGTGGGATGAAAATTACTTTTGTGAGGGTATGTGTAGGATCATGATGGGCCAAAAAGTGGCAATATGATGTGTATTTGAAGGGTATGTGGTTGACAAATTTATTTTTACCCCAAATTAATGAAACGAAAAGGGATTTTAAAGTATATTCTTAGCTTTCCCCCAATATAAATTATTCTTTGCATTGAATTTAATAAATAATTATTATTCATTTTCTAATTGAATTACAACTAAAGTCTTGATTGACGGGCTTATTGAAAAACATCTATAGCTTTCAAACAATATCACATTTTTTGAATCCAAAACATGTGTCACATTCTATGCTTTGTATACTATAGGATTTTAAAAAAATGAATTTCATGAAGTTTTGACCAAGTTAAGGTGGTTAGACGATGAGTTTTTTATATTTTTTTAAATTTTTAATAAAAAAATCATAATTAATTATTTACTTGGAAAAAAATTACAAAAAAATATGCACCACATCGGGACATGAGTCGTCTACTTATATCTAAAATCTTATAAAAACATATTATCATTTTATTGTGGTTAGGGTGGTCGATGGACACCTACTTCTTATTTTTCCTTGAAATTTAAGTACTACGCATTGAAATTTCAAAATTTCACCAAATAGATTTTGTTTTAAAAAATAAACCTAGTAGTTTAGAAACTACATTCAATTTTCTACAAATTCTATTCTTGCATATTTTTGAAATAATATAGATAACTTATTCAATTTTTTATGTCAAGTTTCCTAACTCTAATTTTTTTGAATTTTTTGCCACTTAAGGGCCTATTTTTTCCATGATGATCCTACACATACCCATGAATATCATCAAACTAAAGCACATACCCTCCATAATTGTCGACAAATGAAAAATATAATACAATACTATGTCGACAATAGAACTATCGAAGTTGTTCGACAAAAATTAACATCTACAAACACTGACCACAAAGTCTTTTCAGACCCACTACATGACCATGGGAAAGGGAAAGCCCCTAGTTTGGGTAACAAGGCCAATACTTATGCCAACTATTCTAGTGTGAAGTATGATTATAGTGGCCCCATCGTAAATCACCTCTGAGTTGATGATGAACATGTTGATATTATAACCATAAAACAAACTCTTGAGAGTTTTATTAATACTCACCAAACCAGAATCATTGTCCAGGGCCCTTCAACACAACAAATACCACAAACTTCCAAGTCACAGTATAGCCTACTAGGTTAGTTGGGGAAGACCCCAACTCAAATCTCTATCTTGAAACTCTTGTATATTTCACTTGAACATTTCTCCATTCTGGACAAGGCCCTACAAAGTGTGACTATCCCAAATGATCTTGATGTCAATCAATTTGAGGAAATGGTAGGCTACTTGGCTAATAACGATCATGCCGCATTCTTTGAACAAGACTATTCCACTAAAAATACCAATCACAATGACCTATTACACCTTGAAGTCCTTGTTCATAAAACCAAAGTTAGACGAGTCCTAGTAGATGGAGGAGTAGGGTTAAATCTTTAACTTTGAAATTGGTTAAGGCACTAGTTTTCTCAGAAGCATGTGTAAATTCCACTAAAATCATAGTCATCAAGGCTTATGACAATGAGGAATAGAAATCAAAGGGATTAGTAACACTTCGTATCAGGATTGGCCCTGCAAAGTTAGAGACAAAATTCCAAGTTTTGGATCTCACCCTTCCATACAACCTATTGTTAGGCAGTCCCTTCTACATACTGTCAATGTCTAAAATTCCCCTAGAATGACACAAAAATAATATATTGTGACCCATATCCATTTCAATATTGCACCACTCTATGAGAGATGCCCCAAGGACAAGTGCTAGTCAACCAAGAGGCTGCATCATCCAAGTCATCTCACTATGTTGATCCATCCACTCTCAACAAAACATCCATTCCATGATCATTACCATCCACTCATAGGGTTGAGATCCAAGACAAGGATTGTGGAGAATATCATGTGAAGACTTCCTATTGTGTTAGCTACTTGATTCCTCCTAAGTCTTATGGTTTTCCTACAATAGATAGGAGATAGTCAGTAGTCACTATATATATTCCTCCCAATACAACTTTTGTGAAATGGGGAGAATTAAGTAAAGAGGACATAAATGTAGAAGAAGTGACTTTGTGGTTGTATAGAGAAGATCTTGAAGAACCTCCCTCACTTTCTTACATTCCTATAGATCTATATGGCAAAGGTTTCACAATCATGCAGAGAAAGGGCTACAATGGACATAGTGGTTTAGGCTATATATCAAAATGGGAGGATATAACCAATATTTGTTTCTTAGTGGCCAAAAGGATTAGGGCTTGGGTTTCAAATGATTCAGATTGGTGTACCTAGTACCACATCACCCTTAAATGAGGATGTAAGTGCTTCAGAGGATATCAAGACATTTGACGAACCAAATGAACAAACCTACTGCAACTCCCTTGACTCAAATGAATATGAGTGGGATTCCTTGTCATCCATATCCACTATGGACCTTGACAAAATTTTTGGAGAGCTAGACTTAATGCAAAAATCCTCACCAAACCTAGTGAAGTCTTTTCCACATAAGAACTTGACCCCACGTCTTGGGAACCAAACCTTGGCAATAGACCCACCTCAGAACCCACCTACATCCAAGAAAATACCAAAGAGGACTTGGTACAAAACTTCCATGACTAAATGAACAACTTAGCATTTACCTTAACCCCTATATATTTTGACAACTCTATTGAAAGCATGCCTTTAGTTTACCCCCAACTTATTGATTGGGACCAATAAGACATGCCTATGTTAGACACTTTTGAGAATGACGAAGCTATCATTGAGTTCATGTGATTATGAGAAGGCATAGCTCATGGTAATCACAAGGCTAGCTTTACCATTGACTTGAACAATAAAGCATATTTTGGGGAATCTGTTCATCCCTCCAGTCACAAAAATGAGAAAAAGAATAAAAAATATTAAAAATAAGAGTCTCTAGGTGAAAATTGAAAGGTGCCTCTAGACAATGAAAAATAAAATAAAGGATGCATCCGAAGGAAAAAACCTCTCTAAGGCACCTAAGGATGGAGGTTTTAACATTCTACCCATAGCATAGTGAAATTCACCCATGTTAATGGAAGAATCAGTTAAAGTCAACATAGGCACAAAAAGAAAATCCCCGGCTAGTTTACTTTGCAGCATCATTAACAAAAATAGAACAACTGGAATTTTACAACTTCTTTGCAAAGAGACAAGTTATTTTTTCCTGGTCATACACAGAAATTCCAAGGCTAGATCTAAAACTTGTACTACATCATTTTTCTTTGCAACCGGGGGTAAAACCAGGCAAATAGAAATTGAGGAAAATGCACTCACAGATTGCTTTACTTGTCAAGGTTGAGCTGAAAAAACTGTTGGACATTGGGTTCATTAGATCAATTGATTATGTTGATTGGATTTCTAATTTGGTATTAGTCACCAAAACAACAGGGGGTATTTTCATCTACATAGATTTCAGAGACATAAATAAAGCATGTCCTAAGGATGAATTTCCTTTACCCAACATTGACATGATTGTTGACATGATAGAAGGCTATGAGATGCTATCCCTTATGGACATATTTTTAGGATATAATCAGATAAGAATTGCAATTGAATACCAACCAAAAGAAGCTTTCACATGTCCTTAGGGAATGTATTTCTAGAATGTTCTGCCCTTCGGACTCAAGAATACTGGAGCAACCTACCAACAAGCTATGACCATAATTTTTCATGACCTTATACACACTCTTATGGAGGATTATGTCGATGACATTCTTGCTAAATCACTGACTAGAGAGAATCATTTATAGGTTTTAGACAAGATATTTCAAAGGCTAGAAAAGTATAAAGTGGGACTAAATCCCAAGAAATGTGTGTTTGGAGTGAAATTGGGAAAGCTTATAGGGTATATCATTTTCGAACGAGGCATTGAAGTGGATCCAACCAAGGTAAAAGAAATCATAGACATCCCTCCACCAACTAATCTCAGTCAACTAAGGAAATTACAAGGGAGACTGCAATCCATCAAAAGAATTATATAGTGAAATTAGTAGATAAGATGCATCCCTTCCAACATTTTCTTAAGAAAGGAGTGCCTTTTGCATGGACAGTTAGGTGCCAAGAATCTTTTCAACTGATCAAATAATATCTACTCACACCACCAATCTTAATACCACCTATTGAAGGACGACCATTGATTCTTTATATTTCAGCAACCCATTCATCACTCAGAGCATTTCTTGCACATAAAGATGATGAAGGTCATGAAAGGGTAGTATACTATATCAGTCAGACTTTGGTAGGTGATGAGGTCAACTAAAGTACCATTGAACATGCTTTTCTTGAGGTAGTATTTTCTAATAAAAAACTAAGGCACTATATGTTGAATCATCAAACAATGTTGGTTGCAAAGATAGATCCTTTAAAATATCTTCTAAGCTGCAAAGCAACATTAACTAGGTGACTGGCCAAATGGGTTATCATACTTAGTGAGTATGATATCCAGTATGTATAAAGGAAAACTATTAAGGGACAAGTCATTGTTGATCAATTAGCCGATGCACCAATATAAGCAGACCAACTATTATTTGTAGAGTTTCCTGATGAGTTTATATACATAGTTGACACAAATACAACATGAAAAATATACTTTGATGGCTCTCATACAAATCATGGCTCAGGGGCTCATATATTTTTTATCACACCATAGGGTGATTCCATCTCTAAGTCATTTAGGACTGAATTCCCATGTACCAACAACACAGTAGAGCATGAGGCTCTAGTGACAAGGTTACACATGGCAGCTAAATGGAAAATCAAGAATCTACAAGTCTATAGTGATTCTCAACTGGTAATCAGATAGGTAAATGATGATTATGAGACTAAGGATGAGAATACTGCTCCATACAAATGCATGGCAGATAGTTTTAAGGAGTACTTTGACAAGGTAAAATTTTATCAGATACCTCATGTTCTAAATAGGGCAGCAGATACTATGGATACTATTGCACCACTTCTAGACATTCCTAGCAATGTGCCTAAGTTTGAGTTCTTGGTAGAACAACTTTTGGCCCCTTCCTACGATATCCTAGATTCTGAGATGGTATGTGACATTGTTGGTCTTGATTCCCCATGGTACAAAGAAATCTATGACTAGCTCCATTATGAAATCATACCCCTTGGCCTTTCAAATAACCAACATAGGACATTCCTTCGCAAGTTAGCCAAAAACACCATTGTTGGAGACACCCTATATAGACATTCCTTAGATAATACCCTACTGATATGTCTTGATTCCAAAGAAGCACAAGCAACCTTGCATGGGGTGCATGATGGTATATGTGGTTCCCATTCTAGTGGTCCTACCTTAGCTAAAAATATTATGAGATTGGGTTACTATTGGCCTACTATGAAAAAAGACTCATATGTATTTGCAAATAAATGTCACCAATGTCAGATACACAGAGATTTGATACATGCACCAGCATAAGAGATTAGTCCAATAATTTCAACATGGCCCTTTTCCCAATGGGGACTCAACCTCATAGGTAAGATCCATCCCACATCATCCAATTGCCACAAGTTTATCATTACCACCACCAAGTATTTTACAAAGTGGATTGAGGCTATTCCCTTGACATACATCACTAGCACACAGATCTCTAAATTTATCCTGAACTATATCATTTGTCAATATATGGTGTTTCTCAATCCATTATCACAAATAATGGCCACCCATTCAAGAATCAAGAAGTTTATTATCTTTGTGAATAGTTCCATATTCAACATCATTTTTCCACTACATATTACCCACAAGGTAATGGCCAAGAAGAGGCATCTAATAAAACTATCATTAGAATCCTCAAAAAGACTATCAATGATGCTAGTTGGGATTGGAATTTACAACTCAATCCAGCTTTGTGGGCTTATCGAACAAGCATCTGTAATCCCACTGGTGCCACTCCATATTCACTAGTATTTAGTTTTGAATACATTCTACCTATTGAGGTCGATATCCCTTCCCTATGGGTATCTTTAAAAGGGCACATCGATGATGAAGAGCACTGGGTTTCAAGATGGCATGAACTAGAATTCCTAGATGAGCGAAGAAAAAAGGTACTAGACCATCTCCAGGCATATTAGAATTGCCTTCGTTGTAGCTATAATAGGAAGGTCATAAATAGAAACTTTGACATTGGTGATCTAGTTTTAATGGAAAATCCTAAGAATCAAGCTGACAAAGACAAACCAGGGAAGTTTGAACCTAACTGGTTAGGACGTTATATTGTCACATAAGTCTTTGGATCAGGAGCTTATCAACTCTCTACTCCTAAAGTAGAGCCATTGTCAGATCCTATCAATAGTCTTCATCTAAAGAAGTTTTATGCATAGCTTCTAAGAACCTTGTCTTCATTATAAAAAATACAAAAAAAAAAAAATCATAAAAAACATTACCTACGTGAAAACCTAGCAAACAGGCACCTTGGTAATATAAAAAAAATAGAAAATTAGGAAAATAGTAAAGAGAAATAAGTCGTCCAATAGTGAAAACCACCTCGGTGGTGCTTTGGATAAGTACCATGGTGAAAACCTGGAAAATAGGCCCATGTGTAGTTAACTTTGCTCCTTTGTCTACTATTATTCTACTTTGACTTCCTTGTACATATCACCTATTTTATCCATCCATCACTTGTACATACCATTCATAATAAATGGTAGTCCTTCCCATAACTTGGAACAATTAACATTGAGTGCATTTCATATCCCCCATCCCATCCTATTCCTAATCAATTGGTTTTATGCTCGACTGGGGGAAAACACTTGATTTGTGTCATATGGGTTTTAACATTGGCTGTTTTGAAGACATAAAACCATCAAAAATCCAAACAAACATCACAAAATTTCCTAAAAAAATCCTAAAACATCAGAAAACTTCAAAAAGACAAAAAATCAAAAAATAGAGTCAAAGTCAGTTGCACTTGTCAATTTTTGTCATTTGTTGAACTACGTTGCCTCTACAACTAGACGTAGGAAAGGCCATTTGTCGATGTGCCCTTGAGGCATTAAGTCAGTCCTTTTTTAGGTTTGTTTGTATAAAATCATGATTCAATCCATTTGTCTATAAGACAAGGTCATTAGTCGTGTCGAACTACGAGGTCTCTTTGTGTATAACGTAGGCAAGGCCATCAATCGATGAGCCCCTATGGCCACACTAGGTCAGTCCTTTAGGGTTCGTTGTCATGCACTACCACACACATCAGTTATCTTCATATAAATCAAGCTTTTTATAGTTAGTCTTGTCAGTCAAGTCAAGTTGAACTACGAGGTCTTTGCATGTATAACGTAGGCAAGGCCATCAATTGATGAGCCCCCGAGGCCACACTAGGTCATTCCTTTAGGGTTCATCATCACACACAGTCAACTATCAACACCTAATATTAGGTCATATCTCAACAAGATCAATAAGTCAACAATTTCATCAAGTCAGATTAAACAAATTGCGAAAGCTACAACTTATGTTTGCTATAGGATGTGTCCTTCCTGAAAATAGACATCATCAAAACAATCAACCTATATCTTATTTAGGATGTGTCCTTCCTGAATATAGATATCAACAAAAAAATCCATCTATGTCTTATATAGGATGAGTCCTTCTTGCATATAGACACTTTCAAACAATGAACATGACCTTACACAGGTTACCACATCAACGACATTAGACTCAACGTCTTATACA
The DNA here is from genome assembly GCA_007258455.2 of Sequoia sempervirens. Taxonomy (NCBI): domain Eukaryota; kingdom Viridiplantae; phylum Streptophyta; class Pinopsida; order Cupressales; family Cupressaceae; genus Sequoia; species Sequoia sempervirens. The sequence continues at coordinate 613,666,614 of VDFB02271358.1, forward strand.
ATACGTGTCTTTCTAAAACTAGGCTTATGTCATGCCTTATACAAATGGTCATAACATCGAAACTAGACTCAATGTCTTATCTGGTATGTGTCTTTCTTGAAACCAAGTCTTGTCAATCAATCATCTTATTAATCAAAACAATCAAACAAACATATCAAGTTTTGGAAAATATTTTATTTCCTTTGTGACTTGATAGCTTGTTTATCTTATAATTTTATTGAATTTATGATTGGAATCCTATTACTAGCTTTTTCAAGGATGTCCCATGAAGGATTTAGACAAGCAATGACATCTTAGAATTCCATTTTCTTTGATTACTATTTGTTGACTATCTTTTAATAATGAATTTTGAGTCATGTTACTAGTTTCCTCAAGGATGTTCCATGAAGGATTAAGAGGAGCGATGATGTATCATGACCCGTCTTTCATTTGTTTGTTGTCTATTTTTTTTCTTGACAAAAAGACTGGGGAAATTTTTCCCTTAGTATGAGTTAAGACAATCCTTGTTTGTGAATGTTTGTTGTTCATAAGTGGATGACCTTGCACACCATGATCTATGTCATATCATGGTGTTTGTCTCCATTTGTATTAGTCCTGCCCAATGATGATAAAGTGCAACACCTTTTATGATACGACAAAACATCAAGGATTGCTAATACTAACATCATAGTCTTTTACTATTAATCTCTCTTTCCGTACTAACATTTCTTCTTTCTCACATTATGGTGGAGTCCTATGACACACAAAAATATTAATCATCCTGCATATACATTCATGTTAGAAATATCATTTCCAAATCATACATCATCAATCATACATAAATATTGCACTTGAAAAATACAAACATATAGGCATTTATTATATCTAAGACATCATGGCATAATAGACATTCATCATCATAAATAACATATCATAAACATTACAAATAAAAAATTTCAATACATGCATCACATTACGTCCATCATCAAATGTATAGCATCACATGTAGAAAGCATTGTACATATAACATCATATTGCATCTCATAATCATATATTGCATACATAACATCCATCAATATAATAGAAATTAATGCATACATCATCACATAGAATCAACATCACATCATAGGCTACATAAACATACCATAGAGTAAATTTAATCATCTGTCATATAGGCATATCATATAGAACATATGCATAAATAAAAGACTGCATAATCAAAATAGAATTGCATATCATGAGAATCACCACAAAAATCATATATATATATATATACATATAAATATCCCTCAAAAGTGTCACATCAAAAGGTCATAATGTATCAATAAATATGGAAGCCAACAAGCTATAAGATCATAATACAATGTCTCAGTACAAATCAAGAAATGTCCCTATCCAGAACTGCCACTACTATCATGACTAGAGTGTGCAGATGAATGATGTCAAGATCTTGATGATCTATGTGTAGAAGGATGCCTATCATATGGTCTAGATCAGCGAAGCCCATCAACACCCTCTGTGCTCATTGTCCTGTTGTGCATCCTAGTCTTAGACCTACTATTGCATTCCTGTGAGAAACTAAGAGGTCATCTCTCTAGAGGAACCTCTGCCTCATAAAAATATCTATAATAGGTAGCCCTCTCAATAGATCTAACTAAATCTCTAGAAAATGCATCTTATGGCCCACTACACAAAGCTTTGATCTCATAAAATTGCTGCTCGGTCCTATCTTTGAGCTATAGTCTAGTCTTTGTCCATGTAAGCCCTGTGTCTCTCCATCCATAGTGCATCTCACTCAGTCATCAAAGCCCTCATCTGTCCTCCCAAGATGAAAGCTAGGCATGAAGTGTAGTAGTGTAAGGATCAACCACCCCTATATGATCTTGTCTCACCCTCTCCAACCCATCATCATCATCCTCTAACTCCTCCAAAATCCTATCCCAGACCTCAAGCTCCTGATCATCCTCCTCCTCATCATCATCTTGATATACAACAAGCAAACCAAGGGCATCAATATTAGCCTCCTCTCTCCTTGCCTCCTCCACATGCTCCTCTCCCCCAATCTTAGCCTCCCTAATAGGAATCTCCTCTCCCCCAACAACATGCACCTCCTCCTCACCTCTATCCAAGTCTAGCATATGAGCAACCTCTCCCTCCTATCCCTCCTTGTGGATAGGTGATAAAGGTGGACCTTGTCCCCTCCATCCATGTTGCCCTCTCCCACCACCCCGCCAACCACTTCCACAAACAACTCCATCATCACAATGACCACCATCACCTCTTCGACCTCTGCCTCTACCACACTTGTCATGCAGTCTTGTCCCTTGCCACTCTAATAGTGCATCCTGATCTGGATTTGTAAGAGGAATTGGCCTATGAGCAACCCACCACCAATCATATGCCTCGGTGGTACCTATATCTACAAAACCATCTCTACACCCCCACCGCACTGGCCATAGTGCATTAATATTTTCCTCGATAGTGGCCACTAGAATCTTAACACCCCATAGTGTTATTTCTTGCAAAGATCCCGTAAACTCTGCTCATCCTGAACCTCTCCAAACTCACACAAAACATGATCTGGCAAATGTATCTCTATAATATGCACATGAGAAACTATCTGTCCAATCAACAACAAAGTCTGACGGTAGTATGTCAAATGATCAACCTCATCGGACCATTGTAGACAATCCATAGAAGGCCTCCATTTGAACAGTACCATGGTATCAATTGCATGCCTATAAAATCTTGTATCCCCAACATGATGCTGAGTGACTGCCCCTGCATAACAAAAGGCATATGGTGATTCCTATTGCACATCAACTGTCATGGGTGGAAAAAAAATGGCAATGTATTCTCAAACCCAAACCATCAGGAGCATGGTACCACAACTCATCAACTGACCATCTCAATATGCTATATCATGCAAATGAAAATATAACATCGCTAAAAGAAAGGGCCCCAATCATAAACTACTCGTCTCTCTAGCATACCCACTAACATCTCCCCCCACCCGACAGTTAGGGAGGACTATCCCACCTATCAATGTACACAAAAGATAGTCTTACTTCCTATATCTCTGTGTTAGGACATGCCACCTAATCTCATCGTGGTCAATACCTAACTATCTAATGTCTATGTGGGGGTAATATTTGCACATCTTAGAGAAACCCCTCTATGTATCACACATAACTCTAGTACCTTTGATAGGTAATCTAAGGATCCTATAGACATCCTCGAAAGTAACGGTTGCTTCCTGAGTAGGCAAATGAAATGAAGAAGTCTTGGAGTGCCACCACTCACACAATGCAGTCAGCAACCCCTGGTTTGCCCGAATAGTGGGCATGAATGTAACATGATTCAGTCCCAAATGCCATAAAAACTATTTCTCCCCGCTCCACAAACTATCATGGAAGCAAAAAGTCAATGGTCTAGACTCCCTCATGTAGACAAGATCTAATACGACTTGCAAAGACATTATACATGCCTCATGTTAGCATCAACATAAATCCATCCAAAAATCAAATTAAACAAATGCGTCATTTTAATTTGCAAATGTGTCATAGAATAACAATTGCATCATTTTACATCACAACTGTGTGCACAAATAGCAAATGCATGTAAACATAGAATTCATTTCATTATATCTACGCATAACAAAACAATCTATTCATGCATATGCGTCGCTATAGTTTCAAATGCGCTTCAAATTAAACAAATGCATTTAATCAAAATTTGAGCGTGGTACTATTTATCATGTGCATTGAAATAAAAAACAAATGTGTTGAAATTTTAAAAACCTACGCTAAACCATAAACGTCAAATTGCACATGTGTCATTCCACATGCAAATGCATTGATTGTGCATTCACATGCGGTGTTTCAAAAAATCAACGCATCCTTCAAACATGAATAAAATGCATAAAAAAGTGCAAAAATAAAAAATTCAAAAGTCAATGATCTAGTACATACCAAGGGTCTGCCTCGGCTGGTCGCCTAAAGGTTAAGATCTTGTAGGCTCGATGGTGGGTGTGGGGAACAAGGGACATCTTCACTGAAAATCCAGGGGACCTTGTCTATTGGCCGCGTAAACTTCCAACTTCAATCAACCCGTACATGTCACTAAAACTTCCAAATTCGTTTCCATCAACTCCATTGCATTTTTGACTATTAAATTGACTAATCAGGACCATTTCCAAATTTTTTGAGTTTTTTTGAAAATTTGTCAATTTTCCCAAGGGGGCATACCTTCACCTATTTTACACCAGGGCATGACTGGGGCATATTTTTTATCAATTTTCTTTGACACAATGCTGAAATCACATTGTATCAAAGAGGGGCAAATGTAGACATTGAAATCTAGTCTAAACCTGCAACTTCAATAGTCTTCATAATTCATATTTCCATGGACTTGATTAAATAATGTCAATTATTTAATTATCTTCTAAAGTTCTTCATTTATTTATTAATTAAATAAATCTAATTATTTAATTAATTCTCATTTTCTTTATCTATTAATTAAATAATCCTAATTATTTAATTAATTCTCATTTTCTTCATCTATTAGTTAACTAATCCTAATTATTTATTTAATTCTCATTTTCTTTATCTATTAATTAAACAAATGATTTTTATTTAATTATATTACTAATTAACCTTATCTTTATTGGATTTCATCACTTAGTTAAATAAATCCTATTTATTTAATTATTTTTCAAATATCAAATCTTGAATTAAATGAATTATTTAATTCATAAAATATATTTTAACACATTCCTCTATATTTAGATAAATGTGTAAGTTATCTAAGTATTCACTCTAACTTGACTCGAGATCTATTTAAATATGTCAGTTAACTCTAGGTTTAGTGTCTGAGTGGCTTTCACGAGTAATCTCTCTGTCATGACTAGTCAACCCTCTAGTTCTAACTCAATTGCGTGTACATGCATATTAATTAAATATTACTATCTAATCAATTAAATCTTGGGTGTGCATTCGAACAAAGAGGTACTTTAATCCATCTTTATGTTGGTCATGAAAAGACTATTCTTCTATTTTCAAATACCAAACTTGAAGATTAAATCATTTATTTAATCTTTATTTCTATTTTTGGTTTTATCACTCATGTCACTACTAATAGTCATCATAATGCATGTCCAATCCTTTGATCTCAATCGTCCATCGATCTTTCAATCCTAACTTATCATTCAAATGGTCAATTTTCTATAAATTGATCTTTCTTACATCATTTTGACCTCTCCCAAAATCTTGTGACTTTTGGAGAAATTATCTTAAATCTTCGAGGTTTCATTATTATCACAATCCTTAGGCTATTCTTGCACAACCATTGAAAATATTAGGGCAAGTACACTATAGAAAATGAAACGAAGAAGGACAATAGAGGTTATCCATGGAGTTACATTGATCTTTGGTGAGATTGTTTTATGTTTTAGCTTAGTTTCCTTTGTTCTTTGTTGTTTGACTTTAGATTACTTTAGAGCTTGATTACATTGTTGTGTGATTTTGAGCTTTGTTGTTTTTATGTTTTAGCTTAGTTTCCTTTGTTTTGATTGCATCTGCTTGACAAAATAAGGCAATTGACACATTGGACCCAATTTGATATTGAAAATGATGCATCTGACAAATATTTTTGCATTTGTTACTTTCCAGGCTGCAACTGACTGATAAAACTCCCGTGATTCATCTGATAATGAAAATGATGCATCCAATTGGTAAATTTTTAGGTTTAGATTTTTCAATTGATATTTTTCAATCGTGTTTTTATTTTCGCTAATCTTCTATTTTTAGTGTCTGTCTTAAGGAGTTAACGATGTTTTTTGTAGATCAATAGTCGAAGACCAATATCAAAACTACTAATGAATCTTTCTACAGAACGAATGTCTAAGACCCTAGTTAAATTTTTGAAACATATTTTTTGGTAGTGTACCAAATCTTTCATTTGTATTAAAATTAACAATTGTCTACTATGTTTGGTTGAAAAGTACAATTGTGTTATTACCCTTTACAATTCAGTATATCAAAGTATGCTCTCCCCTTGCGCATTAGTGTGATCCTGGGTGTAAGAGAACCAATTATATACTCTAGAAATTGGGTCTGTTCTGGTGGGAAAAGGTAATCACCCTAGGATGACTCACACTGGTAGCACCCTGAACCCGAGGGACTTCCAACCGGTATATTAAAATGGGTTGTTGGGGAGAGCCCAAGAATAACAAGTATCATTTCAATGAGATGGATTGAAAGGGACTCTTGTTCTATGGATGATGCCCCACGAACAAAATACCTGAATTAAACACCTATGTTTGTAGTGTCCAAAATCCTTCTATTTACTGGGGCAGTAGGTCAGACCTGTGAAGGCATCTCATATTTTTATGATTCATGTTTAGAGATGAAAGTATTCCATGGGAGTTTCATGGGTATTGTGGCTTGGCTGCCCAAAAATAAGTGTTGAGACGTGGAGGGAAGCTAGTGGGGTCAAGCTACTAGTCATCCACCTTGAATAAGTGTAGATAGGGTAAAACCCAAGTGAGAACTTAGTAAATACTATCCATCATAGCCTAGGATGTACTTGTCTTCAAAACTTACATAGTCAAGTCTGTCAAAATACTTTGTTTTTAGATTGTCTTATGTGTTTGTAAAAACTTGATCTAACAAATTCAGTTACAATGTCAGTCATTGGAAAACTACAATTGATAACCAGAGTCACACAATTGAGTTTCTGAGTCACAACTATTCAATATAGAGTCACATCTATAGGAAAACTACATCTGATTTAAAAAACCCACACTTGTCTTATTTTGTGATGAATCTAACTAGGTGAGTCACATCTACAATGTAGAACAATGCAGTTGCTCCTATCATAGAAACATTACGAGTGCACAGTCTAACAAAATTATGCATCTATCTAGTTCTGATTCACAGTTTTCATCTTGAGTCACATTTGTTAGAAACAAAATTGCAACTATCTGATACCAGAATTAAACTTTGCAAGAACACCACAACTAAGTAGCAGAAAACTGCAATTAAAAAACAAGACCACAACTGTGAAATTCTATGACGCATTTTCTTGAGTGTTAGGGAACTAGATTTGAGTGTCACATATCTAGGAAAAACTATTCAAACTAGTATCTAGTTTTACCTTTCTCACCAATCTTGGAAAAAACATAAACATTTGCTCAAAACTTGCATAAGCTACATTATTTAGGAATCACTTAGTCATAGTAATAGGTACCATAGTTACACATCTTACTTTAAGTTTATAGGTGTTTAGTACCCGTAGAGAGATAATATTTTACAGATTCTAGGATAGGAACCCTTTCATACTTTGGTTAAACCCTTGTTCAACAAAATTTTGTAACTGAACCTAGTCGTCATATCCTTTATGTGAATCCTCCCAGCTCATTAGTCTAGCGTAAGAGTTCACTTTGTATTTAATTCTTAGCTCTATCAAGGTTCCTTGTCCAAAAAAAATTGACACTTGGGTTAAACTTTAGTTGATAGATAACTCTTTTAGAGTCCTCCAATTTGGTAACCTAGACTTTGCATTTTTAGACACGACCATCCTAAAATACTACCATTCTTAGGCATACCTTATTTGCATCTAGAAAATCCTAAGAAAATAGGTTAGACTCATATTTTCCATAGGATTAGCTTTTTCATTACTTGCATCTTGAACTTACATCACATGGTTGAAACCAAATCGAAAAGGAAAATAAGAGAAAAAATGGTTGATCCTAACGAATTTATCAATCCATTCTTGTCTAGACCTCACAAATAGTTGTTAGACAAATACATTACCATAGATGCACAAGGGCATATCATAGTTGAAGAATTAGATGTTGTAGGACAAGACCCTAATTTTTCCATGTTTGTAGATGATTATCTAGCAAATGACCCTGAATGTCACTTTTCCAAATTGCTAGCAAAAGGTGCTAAACTACCTCCTAGTTTTGACATTAATACCCTACTAGCTACATCAACTTAGGGAACAAATACAACTACCACTAGTGCAGCTGTAACTTAGTTAACCACAACCATACCATCTAGAGGACCTACACCAAGTACTATAATACATACATCTCCATTTGGTACACCTACTTCGACATAGGGATTAAAATTTACTATGGCTGCATCCTCATCCAATCCATTTGTTCCTCGTGTTGGGAAAAAAAAATATAGAACATCTACACTTACACCAAGTGTCAACGTCACTAGCACGACCCCACAAACAATAGCTATACCTAGTCATATCATTGCTAGTGGAACACCACAAACTAGAGTCTCACAAACAAGAGGTATACCCTCCTTTCAGTACGGAAACTGACCTCACACTTCCCAAATTCTAACACAAAACCCAAGCATTTTTTCTCTATCAGTGTGTATCATGCCTTATAATCAATCAAGTTGGTGCTACTGTAATAAATAGGATATTCCTTACTGTTGTCATTGTATTGAGCAAATAATGATGCAAGAGCATGGGCTGATGTTGCATTGTAAAGTATGAATGACTTAAGTTGCATAGCAAGTTGTAAAACAGGTGGAGTAGCAAGATAATCTTTCAAACTCTCAAAGGCCTATTTACAATCCTCATTCCTATTAAACTAAATGTATTTTTTAAGGTGTTGTGTGAATGGTAACGTTCGACTTGCTAAGGAAGCTATGAAATTATGGATAGCTTGAATTATTCCTTATAAAGTACATAGTTGAGAGATGTTTCTAGGAGGTGGCATGCTAATAATATCATATATTTCTTTTGTCCACCTCAATTCCTCTCTGAGATATGATAAAAGCTAAAACATTTCCACTATCTACACCAAAGACACACTTTTTTGGATTCAATCTCATGTTATATTTTCATATTTGCTCAAATATTTTTTTAAGAACATTTACATGGTCTTGTCAAGTTAAAGATTTCACTAGAATTTCATCAACATAGTCTTCCAAAATCTTATGTATGTAATCATGAAATATCAATGCCATTTCTCGTTGATATGTTGTGCCTACATTTTTCAATCCAAAAGGCATGACTTCCCAAAACAATGTTCCCCAAGCTATTGTGAAAGTTGTCTTGTATTGATCTTGAGGATTGATAAATATTTCATTATATCCAAGAAATCCATCCATAAATGACAACAAAGCATGTCTTGTAGTAAATTATACTATCATGTCAATATTATGAAGGGTAAAGTCATCCTTTGAAGATGCTTTATTCAAATCTTTAAAGTTCATACACATCCTAATACAATTATCGGGTTTCTTAACTGCAGAAATATTCAAATCCAAGGAGAATAATCAATAGGTCAGATAAATCCAACATCAAGAAGTTTCTGAATTTTAGTATTTACTAATAAATCTATCTTATGATTCATCTTTCATATTTAATATCGTACTGGTTTAGCATCTTCCACAAGGAATATATTATGTGTTCAAATCTTAGCATCAATTCTCAAAATGTCTGAGTAATTCCAAGCAAAGAGTTTAGGAAAGTCATGAAGTAAGGTTGCATGATCTTCTTGTTCATCTTCATCAAGGCACTTCCCTATTTAAATTACTTTCTCCTCGTTATTGATATCCATTGGTATATTGAATGTATCTCTTAAAGGAAGTACATTTTGTTTTGGAATTTTAGGATTATACTCTTCTTTTTCCTTGTTATCTCCAATGCTTTCCTTTTCTACATTCTCTTGTTTAGTACTAGCTATAACACATGTAGCTCATTTATTTGTAGGAGGAGTGAATGATTTATCATAAACTCCTAACATTTCTTTCAAACATTCATCATCCTCAAAGTATTCCAAAGACTCATCAGAATTTATATCAATCAACTTGAGATTCTTCAAGGTGAGAGTTGGTTTATAAGGGTTACATATGATAGTGTTGATGTGGAGTGAAGGTCTTTTGGTTGCTTTTATTATCTTAGAAGGGAAATATCACAAACCAATTTTTGTTTCTTGTGCATTAGGATCTATAAGAATATGGATGCCTTGCTATTTCTTTCCACATCCTTTTCCATTATAACTATTTTTTTTCGCAAACACATAACCTTTCCCATAAAGACTTTACATTTCTGTCAAGTTCAATGGTTGTTGGTAGTCTATTTCATCAAAATTCATTGTATAGCTTGTGTCTTCTTCTGAAGTAGATGATGTAGATGATTGTGAAATGTCTTTTGAATTCTACATTGAAAGTACCATAGGTTTCTTTTCCTTTTTATTATTTTTTGTTGCAATCTTATATTCTCCCATGAATGTTGGTGTAAAATCCAAGGAACCATAATCATCATCCAACAACTTAGTAAGTTCATCATTGTATGTTTCATGTTCTTATTTTTTTTAATTTCTTGTGTTTTACTAGATTTTAGCACTTCTAAAGGATCTCATACTTCTCTCCTGGCCATCAAGAAAATTTTGGTTTTAGGATCAAATTTTAGTAAGTAGAATTTTTTGTTATAGACATACTTCATGACGTGATGCAATGTAGAAGGAAGACCTTTCATTTCATGAATCCAAGGTCATCTTAAAATGATATTATAATAAAGATCTTCAAACATAATGTGGACCGAAGTTTGTAATGTTACTTTCCCAACTCCGATAAGCAATGTGATGAATCTGAGCAGTTGTTTTCCTATATTATCAAATCTATAGATAGATAAAGAATCAGGTTTAATATCTTTTTACTCATCTTGATTTTTTCCAAAAGGCTCACACTACACACATTCAAGGTTGAACCATTGTCAACAAGGTTTTGTTTTATCTTGATTCAATTGATGTAGACTATTGTGTTGAAAGCTTCATGTCTCTTCTAAATTTCTAAGGGAGGTAACTCAATCTGGTGAAAAACTATGTCCAAGTTCATTTCATTCATTCCTTGAATTAGCATTGCTACATCATTTGAACTAGTGTTAGAAAATTGTAACTTGTTACAAAGTCATTTGAAGCACACTATGATAGCTAGGTGATGTTTGAAGAAGTTTCCATAGGGAGATCTTAGCAAGAGTATTCTTAAGTTGTTAAACAAGATTATACTCCTTTCCATTGTTTGCAGTCAAATGAGGAGCACTAGGAAAGATATGATTAGGCAAGGGTTGTGAAATAGGGGTTGTTTGTTGCTACCTATTGTTACTTGTATTGTAGGTATGCATAATAGTATCTTTTTTTTGGGAAGAATTACCATTTTCAAGTGAAGTCTTATTTTTTGGTGGTTCAAGGAAGAGCACAAGTTTGTTTTGAACTTGTGGTTTTTTCCAAGGAGGGTAAACTATGAGTTGTGGTGTGATGGTATTAATTCCTTTGTATTATGATTTTTTCATGACAAGCCTTAGTGGATGAACCTTGCGAGATGAAATCCTTAAGGGCTTCATCTAACATGTCAAATTCATCACTACTAAAAGGATTGAGGGATAGGTTAACTTTAAAAAGAAAAATTGACATAAATTTGCTTTCCCTAAGGGTATCATTTGATGTTTTTGTCTTTTATTTTTGTTTCCTAATGAATGAAAAATGTAATCTAATTTGTCTATTGATGCAGTAATATTGAAAATGTAGAATTATAATGCTACTTTTAACTAAAAAATGCAATAAATTCATTTCCCAATGTTGTTAAATCTATTTAAATAAACAAGAATTTGAATGTAACGACAATCTGTTTTAAACTATTACTTCTCAAATTTAGAATAGAGATAGAAATTCTTATCAAAAACAAAAAACTACTTAGAATTTTTGTTGTCAAAAGTTGTACAAGGACTCATTTTCCACTAAAGGTGAATGGGTCCTAGTCTAGGTATTTGCAGAGATCAAAAAGGAACCTAAAACACGAGAATATACCCACAAATCTTGTTGATTAAGGTTTTTAGGAACTCATTCGCCACTAAAGGAAAGTGGGTCCTAGTTTTAGGGTTTTTTGGGTATGATTTTAGTTTTTCTAAGTTATTTCTATGTATATACTATCTGAGAGCTATAATAGTGAATTCTATAATAGATTTTCTAGATATGAGGTCTCTAAATGCAACCTTTTACTAAGATTAAATGGTGACTAAGATGACTAAATCTATAATGCAATTTGAATGTAAACACTTGAATGATGACCTCGATGTGAATTAGATGGAAAAAAACTAGATTTAAACCACTTTTTCTGATTTTTAATGAAACATATGCAATGCAAACATACAATTTTACTCTAAATGCAATGTTCACTAATGCATAATGAAGAAACCCTAAATGCAATGCAAATTTAATGAAAACTAAGATCTATGGTTTGAATGCACTCCAAACTAGAAATTAAAATTCTCAAATATGTCAGGTTCACTAAAATGAAACATAGAAAAAGAGAGAAGGGAGATCTCTAACACCCTTTTTCTATATTAGGGTTTCATTCAAAAGATGAGATCCAAGAACCTTAAAATAACTATCAACCTAGGAAGTCAATTAAGTCAAGATTTAGGGATCTTGCAATATTTCCTTTATGAAAGGATGAGGTGGTGAGCTAAATCACAATTTATTGAGAAGGAATTGGATTATTAAACACAACCTAATTATTCTAAGTCTAACACTTATAATGCATGAATCTAAGAAAAAACAAAAAGAAACTATAACTTTTCTTGAAATAGAAGGAGATAATGTGGAGCACCTCATTAAACCTTGCTTTTCTAAATTTTTAGTAGGGACTCATTCACCACCAAAGGAAAATGGGTCCTTGTAGTCTTGTTCGAGGAGTTTTGAACTAGACACAAAAGCTTTTCTAGTGTAGGATATACTACCCTTCAATCCTTAACGGGGAGTCATTCGTCACTAAAGGTGAATGGGTCCTACTAATTCGTTCTGGAAACCTTTGAATCTGATATTCAACTTCTTGGTTTTCACTTCTCCCTTGCACTTTGAAATTCCAATTTCTAGATTTAGATCTTCCAATAACCTGTAAGAAAAATTTTGTAGCTTGTTAATCGATAGGGGTTTTCCTTAGTCAAACCCCTTGTTGGTAATTAAACCCTTAATCATGAATGAAATTATAAAACATGTTATTATTTGTGCAATCCTAACCTTAAGTGTGTCTAAGGTTAAGATCCATAAGAATGTAAAGGAAATTCTATCCAATTTTGTTAGAATAGAACCCTAAAATGTGACATGAACAATGCAAGTAACTTACTAAAGAAGATCTTGAATCCCCTTAATAAGCCATCAATATGAATATACCTCTCTTTAAGATGCAAATAGGATGATCATAGAAGATGGAATAACTTAGGAAACAAGTCCTTAGGCTTGGTCATATGTCTTGTGCATCTCCCAACAACTAGAATCCCTCATGATTATCCATAGGAATCTAGCATCAACCTTCACTAATGCTTGATCTTTGAAACAAAATGAGCTTGAAGGCTTGCAATGTTGCTCTAAAGCTTCACTATTGCTTGCTTCTTGACTATGACTCCTTAATCTCGTGAAAATCCCTTGTCTCTTAGCTTTCTTGAAATCTTCTAGGTGAAATTTTGCAAAATATCCTTACATTTATACATGATTTAGAGATTAACCCTGATATTCAAATAATTCAAGCCAACATCGGATATAGGAATGGAAATTATTAAAATCCCACAAGAATTAAATTAAAAAAGAGGGGTCCTACTAGGGGAGGACCCATTCACCACCTAGGGAGAATTGGTCCTTCCAAAACTTCCTAGGACCATGCTTCGAGGGGTTGAAAGTACATCAAAAACCAGTATAAAAAAATGCATAGAAAGGGGTGTCCTATTTGGAGAAGACCCATTCACAAGTAAAGATGAATGGTTCCTAACACCAATTTATAGGAGTATGATTTTTCCAAATTAAATGTTATTCCATATGATTTTCTAGGTGTCGGGATAGATCCTTCAGAAGGTGTCATAAAGAGGGCTTGAATTTGAATTAAAGGGACTAATTAAATCTAATTATCCACAAGTAATTAACAAGACCCTAGATAAGTGCGAGAGTGTGTTGTCACACTTTACAACACCTTAAATAATGTATCGATTAAGTATATTTTAATTAAAAGGGTCCTAGATTAATGTGAAATTATACAACACATTACAACATTAAACATAAGCATTGGTACATAAGTTATATGTCAATTATGGAACAACCATGGTAGGAGGGTCCTCAAAGAGAACAATCCAGACCATGCAGCAAGAGTAACACAACAAAAGGAAAACCAAAATTGGAAGAAAATGCAGATTAGAACATTTTTATTAATATGAACTTTGATTACAATCGGCTAGAAACATCTAGGCTTACAGATTTAGCTCACAGGTTTGATATAACATGGTCAAATACATATTCCAATATGTTCCTTAATGTGAGCTAAGATCTTACAAATCCAATCCAAAAAATTATCTATTTATTATTCACTACCTTTCTAATGATCCATTACAAGCTTTATATCATATCCATAGATCTAGAAACATCCATGTTAGCTAGAGTTCATTACAATCTCCAATGAAAGAAAATGTAATGTGCGGATGAATATGTCAGCCTCAAATTAGAATTACTCCATCAATAGGTGAATAGGATGAAGTGTGGACCCATAATTAAGGTCGAGGACATTCCATAGAACAATTTGAAACACACCATTGAGATCCACAAGCTATGACAAAGATCCACAAGCGATCAAACTAGCAGTTGGGCTTGAAAATTATTCCAATGTCAGTTCAAGAAACTACCACTAAATCCGGAAGTGATAACTTGCCATAAAAATATCCATTCGTGCTAAAATCTTGGAATAAGGAAAATGAACATGTCCATGATGAAAATGTAGATCCACAAGGTCTAGTGAGAAAATATTATGAATCCACTAACATGAATTGAGCAAGAATAGAACAAGAACAAAAAATGAAAGAAAATATTTTTTTTGTTTATGCAAGATTGCCAAGAACCAAGGATGCCCCTGCATCAAATGATTTTCAAATGAAGTGTGAAAAAGGGTTACTTTTTTCAACACTACAATAGGTCTAAAGTCATACATGGTTTGGGGGTCATCATTTTTAGGAATTAGGGTTAGAAAGGTATGGTTTAGTTATTTTAGAAGTTTAGGTAACCTGTGATTAAAGGAAATAGGGTTCCACCTTTTGAGAGATGGAATATTGGACTTATTTCACACTTTAATCACTGGGAAACCAAGATACCTCAACCAAGTGACAATTGAGGGAGGGACTAGTGGTTTCCTTTTGTGATTAGACAGGGGTTCACCATTAAATGATGTTTCAAAGGAGAAATGTAAAGACTTATTTACAAAACCCTAGAAACTAAAAAACATGGAAGTAGATTGATAAATAAAAAGAAACACAAAAGTACTTGGAGGAGTGAAGATCAATAAACAAGATTTGAAAACTATAAAAAATGCTAATTTTGAAGTGCATTGAGACTGATACGCCAAACTATGTGATTAAGTCCTAGTTAGGGTTTCTTGGTAGAATTTGCAATCTCCTGGTGACTGATCTAGATCTGCAGAAGGTTGGAAAAAATGGTATGCTATGACTCATTATCCTAGATAGTCCCAAAAAAGTGAGAAGTGTCCTAGGATCTATTGGCCAAGTTTTGACTTGACCCATTTTCAATTAATAATTCCTTTTAGCATGCCAAATCACAAAAAAAATTATTTTAAAAATCTAATGAAGCCGGTACAAAATCCTTTTGTAGATCTAATCCTAACCTCTTTTTTTCCAATGTGGCTTTTTTTCATGCGAAGATGCCTTACCATTGGTGAGATTTTAAAATTTTAAGTTTTTGGATAGAAATATATAAATGATACTAGATCTTGGAATGCACGCATCCAAAGAAAAAATGATTCATGGGTTTTATTCTAGAGAGTTCATGCTTCTTTCTATTTAAATTTTGTGGAAAACGGACCTTTCAGTTGAAAGTTATGAAATTTTTCATCTTCAAGCTCAATGAGGTGATTACAAAGTTAAAAAATTTACACAATCTCACCACACGGAGATCCACAAGCTATGACAAAGATCCACAAGCTATGACAAAGATCCACAAGCTATTAATATTGAAGATGATTTTATTTTATCTAAAGTGTGGAAGAAAGATAAAGTTGAAAATTTTGCACAAAATTGTGTGGTTCAAAATCATAAAACTTTAAAGTTTCAAAATAATAATTCATCAAATCTCTTTCACCCTACAATTGAATGTTCCAATCTCACTATTTTTTATCAAATTTTTCTTTAGAAAAATGAAGTGATGTGAGGACTGAATCGTTTGATGCTGAAATTTATAATCTTAACTATGAGATAGATGAAGATGATTCTGATTCTTCTAGTGGTGAAGAAGATTAATCTCCTTGTAAACAATTGGTATGTATGACATCCTCTACTTTGGCTACAATAAATACTAAAGATTCATCTATTTTTATGGATAGTCTAGAATTAAACAAAAGTGAGCAATTGTTGATTCCTCCTTATGCTCCATAAATTAAAATTTCCAAATTTGAAAATATTGATATAGATTTATCAAATGATTTGGTTAACATGAATATACAAGATCAATTTCTAGGAAAAGAAGATGTCAAAAAGTTATCAAAAATAGAGGCATTCATCTTTGAAGATGTTAATATGCATTGTGTAGTTGAAAGTAAAAATAAAATTCAGCTTCAAGAAGTAAGTGAATCATCAAACATTCTTTCTTTTCATATGCATCTTGAATATGAAATGTTCCAATTTTTTGATGAATTCCATGAAGATATTGCAGAAAATCATGAGGTAATTAATCATCCCATTCTTGAGTCTTTTCATTTTGAAGTAAGCATTGCACAAGATTCAAGTTGTTCCAGTCAAAATTTTGAAACAATATGTGGGATGAATACTAATGAAGAAGCAATTGAGATAGATAAAGTGGTGGTTAAATCTAGTGAGTTTGTTGATATTGCAAATTTGGGGCCAAAATTTTTAGACAATTCCATCACTTCTTCATTTAGTACTCAAGAAGTGTCTTTATCTCATGGTTTCTATGTGGGTTGTCAAATTCGTGGGCTAGTTTATTTTAACATACAAAATCAAGTGCAACTGTTGTCCCTCAGTATTATTTGGAATTAATGTCATACAACCAAAGTTGAGGTATCAGGTAATGCACATGGTGATCTTTTAGTTCAGTTCTTCTTGCATTAGTTTATATATCTATTGTGATCTATCTTGGCATCATCACTTGCATTTGGCATTGATATGTTTCACAATTTGGTTATTGTCAGCTTGGCATATGATTAGTTTTTAGTTTGAAATTATAAATTCTATTTGCATATTATATAGCATAGGATGCTTTCTAAAGACTTCATGCTAACATTGTGTAGGTGCAATGATAAGTTGTTTATCCAAAGTTTGTTCAAAAGGTACATTGTATTTTTATAAGGAAACATATTGCATCTACAAATAAGGTTTGGAATCATTGCGAGGAAATATTTGATAGGTGGAAAAATGTGTTTTCTTAAAGACAATAATGAAGTGGAAAAAGGTTGCAATGATAACGTTTTATAAAGTCAAAAATAAAATAATCATTGCATTGTCAGTGGAAATTATTTTAGTTGAGTGGGAATTTTTTCCATCATAACTCTTGAAAATGAAAAATCATTATGTTGAAATTGAAGCTTTGATGGGCATCGATACTTTATTCATTTTTATTTGTTAGGGTTTGTTACCCTAATCATGGCATTGATAGTATGCAAAGTTTGTTTCAGATGTTGACTGGATGGACAAGAAGTTGTAGTAAAAAGAAAAATAGTGAAGAATTTTTGGGTGTATTCTTCTGACCTCAAGTGTACTCTTTATCATTTTTTTTTTCTTTTCTTTTCTTTGTGTCAATATTTTAAATGTGTTTTTTCATTATCTATTCATTTGAATTTTACAGTATAAGTTCTTTCATGATCAAAAATTTGTTAAAAGAATTAAAAAGAGATAATTTTTCTATTAACACTAATTCACCCCCCCTCTCAGTGTTAACTGTACTCCAACAACAATATGATATTACAACAGACATTGAATAGGAAGATTTTGATGATTTTATGCAAGAAATGCTAGTATGAGTCATCTGATTGCTGAAGTATACAATGAGGAATGGATTTTTGAGCATAAGACTTTATCTAGAAAGTCTTTATAGGGTGTTGGTTTTATTTATTTGATGGCAGCAGTCACAATTTGGTAGTTGGTTGTGCATGCAATTTTTAGTCACCTAACATTATTTCACATAGGAAGCTAATTCTCCTAGCTTGTAAATGGATTTACATGACCAACTTGGAGGCCATTTAAGGTAGGATCTTCCTACCATGTACACAAGAGGAGCTTTTGTTGTGTTGGTAGCTTAGTTTCCTTTCTTGCTTCTTCTGGTTTTTGGCTTGCTCTTGCTCCTTCTCCTTCATTCTCTTTGACTCTGTAGCCCAATTGAATTTAAGCACTGGTCCATGCTTGAGATTCAAGATTCCATGCTTCATCCTTTATAGTCCTTATCCCCCAGATAGAGCCAATTTTTGGCCAAGTTTTGACTTGGCCCATTTTAAACTAATAATTCCTTTCAGCCTACCAAATCACAAAAAACAATTATTTTATAAATCTAATGAAGTTGGTACAAAACCCTTTTTGTAGGTCTAATCCTAACCTCTTTTTTCCAATGTAGCCAATTTTCATGCCAAGATGCCTTACCATTAGTGAGATTTTAAAATTTTCAGTTTTTGGCTAGCAATATATAAATGATGTTAGATCTTGGAATCCATGCATTTGGGGATAAAGTGATTCATGGTTATATTCTAGAGATTTCATGCTTCTTGATGTTCAAACTTCATGGAAAATGGACCTTTTAGTTGAAAGTTATGAAATTTTTCATCTTCAAGCTCAAAGAGGTGATTACAAAGTTAAAAGTTTTATACAGTCCCACAAGTGGAGAAATAGAAAAAGTTCACAAAGCCCCACCTAGCTGGAAATTTAGAAAGTTTGATCAAAATCCCACTAGGTGGAAAGTTAGCAAAAGTTCACAAAACCTCGCCCAGTGGAGAGTTAGTAGAATTGATCAAAATCACGCCAGGTGGAAAGTTAGCGAAAGTTCACAAAACCCTGCCAGAGTTAGCAGAAGTACATGAAATCTTGCTAGTGACGTCTGAAGATCTTTTTTCTGAATTTTTTACCAAAATGTTAAAGGTCATATTATAACTAATTCTTTAAAGATGAACATTTACAAAATTGAAAAGTCTTTGGGGCAAATAAAGGCTATATATATTGTATCTTTTTCTTAGTATGTAGAGGAGATCCTTTTTTGAAAGCTCAATTTTGTATAGACTTTGCTACTATTTTTTTTAGAATGAAATCACTACTTGTCTTTGTGCATTCAGATTGGGAGGATAATTAGATGTTCTTAAATCCTTGTGTCTAGGAGTATCTTAATGTTATTCTTTACCTTTCTGTGAGTTACACAATTTCTTCAAGATAGATTTCATTTTCTAGATAATATTGAGTGTATCATTTTATTCTCTATGATTTTCAATATTAAACTGGTCTTTGTGCCAATATTTTATTATTTGTATCTTGCATTTGATATCAGGATTCTTCCTGATATTGGGTTTGGACTTTTTTTCTTTCTTGTTAAAAGCATACATTAGTTTTATTTTCAGTTTTTCTAATTCCTTGAAGGTCATAAGAGCGAGTTGTACCTCTAAAATTTAGAGGATGATTGCTAATCCATTGGTGATCTCGAGAGTTGTTGGTAATTGATTTGTGTTTGTTGCTAGGAATTTTTGAGTCATTCATCTGATCCTTTGAAAATGGCAATCTATTTACCAACAAGATCAAAATTATGAACTAATTTTTTTGAGCTTCTAAAGATGGATTAAATAAGTAATTTCCCATTGGTTTCATGCAAATAAGTTGGATATATTGCTCCAGATATAATTTTCCATGAGCTTTGAAAACTTCTTATGACAACTTTGAAAACTTTTGCAACTTTTCCTTTAAAGGATTTGCAATCTCTAATTCACCTAGATCTTCAAACACACATCAAGAGAGAAAAATATTATTTTGTTAGGGAATGGGGGTTTGCCTTGGTTAAACCATGTTTTGATAATAAAGCCTTGAAATAAAATAGAAAAGAATGAAGGAATGATGAAAGAAAAAATGAACATAACAACTCACCAAACCTTGTTGAAACCTTGGATTTCAAGTTTAAAAACTAGCAAGAAGTGGCCTTAATGAGTGTAGATCTTGATCATGAAACTTCAATAGGATAATGCCTTTAACACTTGATTACATCTTGAATGATACATCAACATAATATCTCAACAACATGCATGGTGCACTAAAAATTTTACATGATAATATGGACCTTGATTATTGCAATAATCCTCTACAAATATGCCTTTGAATGCCTTCTTGAATACTCTATAATTGTCTTGTCAAATCTTAGGAAGGTTGACTAAAAATTGCTAGGATAAATTATGTGAAATAACCTTGTATTTATACTTGTTTATGCCATTTTTTTTGAAATTGCAACACTACAAGTAGACATCAAATCTGAAATATTAAAATCCCACCAATAATTTGATTTAAGATAGGTCAAGGTTAAAGTGGAACTCATACACAAGTTGGGGAATATGAGTCCCAATGGCTAAAACCTAGGACATAAACCCCAAGAAGTGTCTTGTTCAGTGTTTCAATTGAAATCGAGTCTCGAGACCTAGGTGGGAGTCATATGCCCAAGGTGGTGTATGAGTCCTATATCACTAGATCTAGAATACATAACCTCAAACAATGAATTATGATTTTTCATTCGTTAAATGTTAGAATTATCCTCAGAATAATGCATTAAATTAGGCTTGTGGATGCAAAATAGGACCAATTAAGGCATAAATAATCCCAATTAAGTAATAAATCCATAGATTAGTGTGAAAGTGTAAATAAACACTTTAAAACACCTTAAACAAGGCACAATTAGGTCCATTTGGTTTAAAATGACCCTAAACTTAATTTGAATGTGTAAAACATATTACAACACCAAATTAAGTCACCACTTAGCTCATTTTATCAATTATTCTAAAATTAAGTGAGGAAAAGGGATACTTTTTATGTTAATACATTTATCCCCCACTTTAGTGAGAGGAGGAACTTGCTTCAAACTCACACTAAAGTATACATTGAGGAGGGGTCCAAGTGTACCAACGTGGATGGTATAGAATGACAATGATCAAGGGGGTGGTCAAGCCCCTAGGATCCAATATCCTACCTCAAACCACAATAAGAAAAAAATAACATGCATGAGTTGTATGATATGTAGCATTAAGATACACAAACATACAATGTAAAAGACTTAAAGAAAGAAAAGATAAAAACCAAAAAAGAAAAATAGTAATAATAAAAAGGGGCGGATCAAGCCTTGACAATATATCCAACATGATGTGGACTAGGCCTAGGTTGTTTTTCCAAAAATGTTTGCAAGTGGAACACAATGTCCACTATGCAAACAAAATGCACACTCACAAGGGCTAGTGGAACCTCAGGTCATCCACTAGGTGATCCCCCAAAGACACATACGCATGCAACCAATATTTTCTCACACACAAAAGAAGGTGGCTATGGGAAATTCATGCATAAGTTTAACTTCCCATACGTACTAACCATACCAAAGCTATACCTCCTAATAACTTTGATAAGGTGCCAAAAAATGAAACTTTGAGCTTATGAACAACATGTAAATAAAGATTTGTTCAAAGGGGCTTTGCTTATTTCATGTAAGGTATCTTCTTAGGGAACATCATGACTAATGTCTTCAAGAGAGGTAAAATCAAAGAAATATCACATTCTCAAAGGAAATTAAACCCAATGACACCACCAAAAAAAGGACACATCGCAAGAAGAAACAAATTCGCACAATGAAACATGAGTGTTGATGTATGCCCCCACTTTAAAATGGTTTCTAACACCATTGTTGTGAGAAATTTATTTAAAGTAGAAGAAAACTTGAGAGAGTATTCAAAAAGCCCTATTCCAAGTCATATGTTCCCAAATGAACCTACATCATGGATAAGGGGTTGCACCCAAAATTCAACAACTAAAAACAACTTAGTACGTCACATGGAAGCCAACCTAATGGAGGTTTTCGATATCCCAAGCTTTCTCTTATATATACATGGAAGGAAGTCAACTATCCAAAAGAGACAATGACAAGTGTCATATGAGGACAAGGCTATGTAACCCCCTTCCCCCACTTTGTGTAATACAATGGTGAGATGAGGTGATTGATGAGAAACATGAAAATCAATATCAATTATAGGAACTAGGTGCTTCAATAGAAGAGCACCACAATCATTCAGATGTTGAATTTTATTACTCAAAGCTATACATTCCTTAGTAGGATGACCATGAACTCTATGATATGCACAAAATGAACTCTTTTAGTAAAATTTCATTCATTTTCTTCCAGGGAGGGATATCAAATGATCTTGGAGGAGTCTCGAAAAGATACTCTCTTGATTAATAGTAGAAGATGTTCATTTATTTTGCAACAAAGATATCTCTTGCTTAGTACAAGGTGTCATACTTACACAAGGATCTTTAGATGGTGATATTTTGTACTCTTCTTTAACGGAAGCTATAAAATCTAACAAATTTGAATCATTAGTGTTTTGTGTGATGAAATTGATATTAAGCGAGGATTTATTTGATTCTTTTGTTTCTTTTGAAAAGGAAAATAACCAAGAACAATAGTCATTTCTTGCATGTTATGCCATATAGGGACATATATACATTTTTCTCTAGCACCACATCCTTTTCCACTATAACCAAGTTGTTTCATAAGTTCATAACCTCTTCCATAAATATTTTTAATTTCTTATGGATTCGGTGGTTTCTCATAATCAACTTTATCAAAGTTTCTCATGTATGTTGTCTTTTATTATAAAGTGGTTGAAGTTTGTGATTTTGAATTTTGTGTTTACATTATATCTTTTCCTTTTCATGCTTTTTGGTTATGATCTTGAGTTTCCTATCAAATCTAGGCATGAAATCCAAGGAACCCCAATCATCTTTGACTAACTTCGTGAATTATTCAATATTCTTCTCTTTTTATTTCTCTTGCACATGTTCCTCTTATATAGTTGGTATCAATATTTTCAAAGAATTTTCCTTACCTTTCTCAATATTCAAAAAACTTTCTGGTTTAGGGTTGGAATCGATTGTATGCATTTTGTTGTTGTAGACATACTTCATTTTACAATGAAGGGTATAAGGCACCACATGCATCTCATGAATCCATGGTCTTCCTAAAAGGAGGTTGTATGAAAGATCATGAGGCATAACATGGATTGGGGATTGTAATGTAGCTTTTTCAACTATAATAGGTAATGTGATCACTCCAATCGGTTGCTTTCCTACATTGTCAAATCTTTTAATAAATAAGGAATTAGGTTCAATTCTTTATTTATCTACATCAAGCTTATCCAAAAGGGTTACACTACACATTGGGAGCTGAGCCATTGTCATTAAGGGTTCATTTTATTCTTTTCCTATTTAAAATATCTATTATCATGAAAGCTTCATATTGTTTTGGCACTTCTAGCTAAGGTAACTTATCTTGATGGAAAGTAATGTCTAAGTTGACTAGAGTTATAACTTGAATTTGGGTTGCTACTTCATTTGACTGCTCATTAGGAGGGGTAGGAAATTGTTGTAAGGCACTTTGAATCATGTTATCTTCATGAAGGGAGGCTTGAATAAGGTCCCATAATGATATCTTAGGAAGAGTTTTCTTAAGTTTTTCAACAAGATCATACTCCCTTACATTATGTAAAGGCAAATGAGGGGCACTAGGCAAGATAGGTGGAGGAAATGGGAGGGATGTTGGAGTTGTTTTTCTTGGTTGCAGATTGTTTCTAGTGTTATATGTATGAGGAATGGTATTGTAACTCAACTGCTTTGACATATTATTCTTGGGTGGTTCAAGGATGAGGACAGGTTCGTTTTGTGTTTGTGGTTGGTTTGAGGGTGGGTAAAGGATATGTTTAGGCTCAAGAGAGTACTTCAAGGGGTGTCTAATGTGGATAACCTCAAAAGGCTTGGCCTTATTTTCATGATCTCTTAGTGAAAGTGACTCTAATATCACTTCATCATCTTCATATAAGGAGGCCACATCACTATTGTTTGAAGAACATGTGTCAATTTTCTCATTTTCTTGCACCACGATATCCTCCCTAGGAGGATATTTTTTATGAGAACTACAACCTAGGTTTTTATGAAATTCAAAGGTTGGTTCTTCTAAAATGACTTGATAACAAGTAGGGGAGTCATTTATGGTTTGATTTTCTTACTTATCAATGATGGCATTATCTTGTTCAATAATTTTTTCCCTAGGGGAAGAGAGACAAATAATATTCTCACGACTCTCATCGATTGCATTTTTTAACATCAAAATATCTTCTTTTCCAATAGTAGAGATATTAGGAGAAGGCCCAATTTTATTGTTATGATTTCCATGATTTCATCCGTTTTCTCTAAGGTCTCATTATCTTGTGACATAATATCTATCATAGTAGGAGGGATTTTAGGAGAGGAGAAAATAAGATGTTCATCACATTTTATGATTATATTTTATAAACTAACCTCATCATCAATAGGAGAGGCATTAAGAGAGGAAAATCTATGAGTTTCCAACTTACCAATGATTGGTTCATTTCATTTTACTAGATCATTCCAAATGGTAGGAGCATTAGCAAAGGGAAAAATTAGATTATCACGACTCTCAATAAGTGTATCTTCTAACACTAAACTATATCCTTCACAACTAGGAAATATATTAGGAGAAGAACAAATTTTATTATCATGGTTATGTACAATTACATCCCCATGTTCTATAATGTCTTCCCAAGTGGGAGAGGTAGGATTGTCCTAGCTCTCAATCATTAGATCATTTAACACCAACATGTATGTTGTTCCTTCTACACACATGCCCCGCTTGGACTGGGGACCCCCTCTCCTTGCTTTTCCTTCACCAGGTCGGTTCACGTTCACCTTATTTTTTTGTGCCCCTGTTTTTGGACCTAGGTTGATAAAGTTCCTTGAGATTGCAAAATATTAACATGACTAACCATTTTCCAAAGTTTTAGGAGGTCTCAAGCTTTTGTGTAAGAGTCTAGATGTGTGTTTTCCCCATGCGAAGGTCATGCCCCCTTTTTTTGTACGTAGAGATTTCCTTGCGGGTTTCCACGTGTGGGTCACCACGTGTGGGACATCATCTCTACAATGTCATTTATTATAGCATCTACTTATCCACTATCCACAATGTACTTCTTCCCCACAACTTATGCAACTTGTTTCCCTGCATAAATTTTTTCCTAACTTATGCCATTTTTGTTTCTATTTTGTACCCACATGTGCTTTTTGAAACACCTACAATTAATGCCCACATTAATGGTGCCCAGGCTTATAAATAGAGCTTTGAGCTATAATTTTCACCATTTGAAGTTTCAAATTCTAAGGGCATTGTGATTTGTTGCTTCCGCGAGCTAACCCAATGATCAAACCAACCTTCCTATCCTCACTTGCATAATTGTAGGTGTGGATTATCTTGTTTTTATGATGATTTGAGTTTATCAGTATTGTGCCCTAGGGTTTGTATTTGAAATTATAGTAGGGATTCCTTTCAAAATTTTAGCAGTATAACCCCATTCACCATTGTATTTGAAAACCTGTGCCCTAGTTCTCTAGTAGCCAACACACGCTGAGTTTTGGAGGGTCTCTAGGTAATAATTTGTCACATGTCCATACTCATGGGTGTCCATTCCCAATGCATCATTACAAACAATGCAAGCCTTGATGACTCCCACTCTCTCTACTCCCACACTCAGACTATTGATCCCCTTAAATTGTCAAAGTTTTAAACAAAACAATACTTCAAATTGAAGCCCATGCAGGCCCCTTTATGTGGGATTCTATGGGTGGAGGTCCACTTGGCCTAGCCATGTCCAATGGTAGGGCCCTACCATCCTCCTAACTAGTGGGTTTTTCCCATCCATTTGTCACAAGCTTTGTGGTAAAAAAATTTGAAAAAATGACAGTCTTTATCCCTTGTGGGGTTTGCTTAGCGGGTCTCTATATGTAGGTCATCATGGGACCATGGCCATTATTAATGAAAAATAAATAGTGGCTTTCTGACTAGAAGCTTCCACGCCATCCACCTCCATGAGCATCAAAGAAACCCAAAACCCTAAAATTACTAAGTCCTTAGGTATTTGCGGGTCGTCATCAGCGGAGGACCATCCACATTAAGTCGTTGTTCAATGCCAAATCATACATGGAATTATGCTTGGTGCCTTCCACTCATGAACTTTTCACATGATCCTAATGCCAACCCCTAATGACGTAAGCACCAAATCTAGCATTATCACATCAACCCTTTTGAATGAAATGAAAGTCTAAGTCAAAACATTGATGTAGGTTTCCCGTGCATAACACCACTTATCTTGAGCCTTTCATGAACTTCCAAATACCCATCAACACCCACATTGGTGAATTTCACTTTCCTGTGCGTGTATCACTTGGTGGTCACTCAAAAGATAATGTCATTAGACCCTTTGTATTATGTGGTTTTTCCCATACGGGTGACTGTTTGTAGATCTCCATGATCCTAAGGTCTTCCCCTAATTGCCAAACACTTGACAACATCCACTTGAGTGATACTACCATTTCAATTTTTTGCAACTTGCAAAGTGATTATATTCTCAAGTCAGGTAATCAAATATGATTTTTAATCCTATTTCTCACATGCTAAAACCACTTGAACAAAATGTGCCAAATGTAAAATCATTTTTGAGATTGAACTATGGAACTTCATTTGCAAAATTCCCTAGCCTCAAGGCTGATATTAGCATCAGAACTCAAACAACTCTCTAGGTGATGACTTCCACATCATAATTTTCTGCATGAACCTAAGAAGAAAATTTTTCCAATGAAATTGATCAAAAGTGGTCCAACTTTCATTTCCCACATGACTTAATGAGTTTTTCTTAAAATTGACTTGATGCTTAAACCTTACAAAAATTTCCTTCTAGAACTTTGTGTAAGGTCACCAAGCCACCACCTATAGTGTGTCTAAAGCACCATGACATATAT
The DNA here is from genome assembly GCA_007258455.2 of Sequoia sempervirens. NCBI lineage: Eukaryota > Viridiplantae > Streptophyta > Pinopsida > Cupressales > Cupressaceae > Sequoia > Sequoia sempervirens. The sequence goes on from VDFB02271358.1 coordinate 613,693,704, forward strand.
GGGTTCCAAGACTCCTAACAACATGGTTGAACAATAAAGATATGATAAATACATGCACAAATTTTACAATTGTTATGATGTAAAATATTATGATTCCTATATCATATATATACATATATAGTTTAGGGTATCAAACCTATTTGCATTTGTATTCTTGTAGAATGAACCTTATACATAGATTCTCTCATGCATAATGTCTTTTTGATTTCAAGGCTTCCATGAAATTCTAATATGTGTTAAAACTTTTATCTCTTATATTTAATGCTACATTATTTAATATAATCATTTTATATATATATAAAAAGAAAAAGAATTGAAACACAACATTCTTTAATTTAATTTCTTTCCAATTAATTTTACCCTCTATAATAATGTCTTTATTTATTATTAGTTTATTTATTTATCTATTTCCTTTATTTAATTTCTTATATAGCATTTTTTAATTTATATTTGTTATATACAAAGTTAATTATATATATATATATATATATATATATATATATATATTACATTTATCTACTTTTAAGGAAAGGAGAAAAGAAAAAAAAAATGCTTTCCTTTTTAAAGGTGATATTATTAACTATCTATTTTATTTTTAAAAGCTAGTAGTCTCCCCACACCTTAAAAATATTTTATTTGATTACATTCTAACCAATTTTAGGTCATACATGATATGCCATGCAAGGCCCACCCACAAAACATGACCTTAGATGTTATTCAATTCACAACTAAATTTTGTTTGCCCTAATCTAATCTATTATTTAATATCCTATTCATTATTATGGCTACAACTAAGAGTGGTTGATAAGAATATTAAAGTAGCACACAAATTTGTTAAGAAGTCCTTAGAGGGTTAAAGTTTGAAATAAACGGTGAATGCGGTGAAGATAACTTGATAAAACTACAAACATGTGTAGTTATTTTTTAAGGCAATAGTCTTGGTTTTAAAGTGTTTTTCTTTGCTTTCTTTGCTTTCCTTGCTTTTGTCTAATATTTTCTTCATAGCCCAATGGCTGTCCTCAGATCTCTTGATATTAAAACTGTCAGTGGAATATATAAAAATAGAAAAAAAAACTAACCAAGCAGAGGAAGAAGGGGGAACGATGCATGAATAGAGGGGGTGTTATATTTTATGGGGATTCCTTGACTTGGGAGGGAAGGTAGTGAGCTCCAGACGCAACGGCTCAAAGGAAATCCTTCACATTTTTTTAGGAGCAACAAGTGTAGGCTTATAATGAGGATATATCATTTTATAGAATTTCCTTTGGCAGTAGCTAACACCAGGATTTGATAGAATTATGATAGAGTCTTATAACTACCCTATTCTCGGTATATGATGGAATAGCATGGGAGATGTTGGATGATTCAAATAGTGTCAAATTTTAGGTATTTAACGACTATTTTTTTTATTTGATTTTATAAACAATTCCATTTTTATCTGTGAAAATAAGACATTAGTTTTATCTATGCAACATAAAAAATTTTGATGTAAATGATTGAAGTAGTTTTGCAGTATAAATATATTAGTTTTTAGTTTCTACCTCTTTAAAATTGGAGTATAACATTTAACCATGGAATATATCATTACTTTAGCATTTAGTGCAAGATTTAGAAATTTATCATTAGAATTAGGGAGAGCTTAATACAAGATTAGTTTGATGCCTTATGGGTGCTCCGATAGTCTTCATGCATTTCATTCTTGATTGTTAAGATAAATGAAACATATAGTGCTTACTCTGAAATAGACCACTGAAACTTCTAAGTCCTTCAATAGAATTTATCTATATATTCAATAAATTGAACTAGAGTAATCTCATACCGATACCCATGCATGATTGAAACCTTGTTAGCTATCTATGTGCCTACTGCTGAAATTAAACAGAGCCAAGATTGGACTATGTAATTGACGAGGATCTATTATTTTGATTGAACTTGTAAAGTAGGTTTTAATCATTTTTCCATATCATGTGGTAAATCACGTTTTCATTGAAATTGTGATTAAATCAACATTAAACTGCTTGCACACAATTGGGATCCATGATAAACGCTTTTATGGGTTTTGTTCCTCACTCTTTCCCCATTTCAAAACATATTAAACTTTTCAATTTGGTGAAGCAGAGTGAGAGTTATGTCCATTTTAGTATCGTCATGTATTGCTGCCAGTTTATAGAAATCTAGCGAGTTTAATTGCAATCAAAACTGCTCTTTGTTGGGTTTTGTCCATCATTCTTTCCCCTTTTCAAATCATATTGAAATTTAAAATTTGGTTTAATATCATAAAAAGTTATCACTATTTTAACAATGGTTTTTTTTTTAATTACAATCAGCAAATTGAAATTTGTAGAATGATTATATGTTTGATTTATTGTCAAATTTCTTTGTGAGAGTTTATAATATGATATAATTATTTACTTTTTATGAGTATTAAAATTTTAATTGATGATTTATTTTTAAAGTGAATCAGTCCTTATTAATATATTTTCTTTATATTTCATTTTTATTTTGTAAATAGATTAAAGAAGGAATTGGTTACTGATATGTTCAATTAGAATACATTATCTTTTTATGAAATCCACATATTCAGAAAAAGAGAGAGACAAAACTACTAGAGATGATAATCAGATATTTTTATTCTATTTTATTATTTATTAAAATGAAGCTATTTCTTTGCTTATATATATTCCTAAATTTAATTTCCTAAAACAACTAAATCCCTTGAGTACTATAAGAGAAAACAAAAGTTGTTAATTTATAGATGAGATTTAGGAAATGATATCTAATATGTCACACTATTTGATAATATTTCTTTTCTTCATTATACTTATTTATTGATTAGAATTAAATGTATAGCTTCAAGCACAATATGTGATCACTTCTATCTTTTTATTTATTTTTGTCAAGTATAAGGGTCAAACATTGAGAGTTGGGTTGTACATGATGGTTGTGTGTGTGCCATCTAGTTGTTTTCTAAGATTAATTAAGAGGTTCTATATATGTGGGTCTAGTCATTATCCTTGACCTTGAACTTGTGTTACCTAGAATAGTTGAACCGGTAACATTAAGTACATGAGTATATTGTTGTCAAATCAAGTGTGAGAGTTGCACTTCTTATTATCTAACCAAGTGAGTGTTGGTTGAAGTCTTGTGTCAAACTACGATTCCTCTGTGTTGCGTGTATGTAGGCAAGGCCATCAAAGATGAGCCCTAAAGGAATTAGGTTTTGCCCCTTAGGTTCCCCTGTTTCTTTCTTGAAAGCATATAGTTATAGTGAGTGGATCTTGTGTTGAGATTTGGTCAATTTTTTTTGTATTTGTGTTGTGTCCTTACCTAAAATTTGGTTCTTAAAATTTGGGCATTACACTTTGTCTATAGGTTTCCATTCTCCCTGAGCCATTTCTAACAGTCATAACATTAAAAACTTTTGGAGGGTGGAAACCTACACCATGAAACCCGCAAAGTTATGAAACTTGTAAGCGAGCATGAAATAATGAAATTTCATGAATGTAAATATATTTTCAAGGTAAATAAATGGATTTAATGACATTTTAGCATGATTTGATTAGTGTTTCACTCTCCTGAATTATTGAGGATTTAACTACATAATTTTGTGTATAGGATTTATGGAACTAGTTGAGAAAGTTGATAAGGGAAAGAAGAGCACGAAAGCTATGAGAGGAGAAAATGGAAAGTCCAAAATTAAGTATGAGTTCCACAGGGTTAAATGCAGCTCAAACATTACCTCAAATTGGGACAAGGTAGTAGATACCAACTTAGGTCACATCAACATAAAAGAATTCAGGAAATGGGCCTTGGTTAATCAAAATACTAAAGAGGATTTGAGGACAAAGAAGAGTGGGATTGCAAAAGTGATAGGCTTCCCTCTAGATCTAATTAGCCTTGAGTTGATCTTCACATGCCGAGAATGCTATCATTAATCAACTAGGAGAATAGTTACTGTAGACAGTTGAGTACTATCAAATTTGACCCCTATGTTGATCAGGAGAACATTCAAGATCCTACTATTTGAAAAAAATGAAGAAAATAAGAAGGAATATTCCTTAAACATGTGGAAAGTAGACCCTTCTAACTCCAAAAGGACCATAAATCAGACTTGGCTTCTTGAGAAGAGGAGCAGTTCCAACAAAGTACCTCAAAGGCTATACTGAAGTGATTTCATAAAGGAGGTCAATGACCTCATAACACTCTTGAGCATGGTAATGGGACTCCTCACTTCAAAAATATTTGAGGAATGGATGTTGTAATTTGTAGAAGAAATCATTTGAGGTGAAACTAAGTTTCATTGGGAAAAGATAATGAGTGATAATTTGCAAAAACAAAAAATTGTAGTGATGAAGACAACAGAGTTCTATATGGATTCCTACATTGTATATATTTTGGTAGTCACTTGCCTCTACCAAGGACTAGATTGTATTGGTGAATTGGGAACAAATAAAAGATAAAACCCAGTCTATGACTGCTACCCTCGGTTGTAATATATAAATTATAAGAAATATTACAAGTAGGTAATCAATGCCTTCATAAAGAAAATCTTTTAGACCTTATCAAATGATTACCATAAAAGGATTTCTTAGAGCATGAGGGCATTAGTTAAAAGTTTCAGGTACTACTTTATTTAGTTCCCCAAGTTTACCTACATAAGGGTAGAGGGATTTTCAGGGTTTCCATATCATTTCCAAGATACCTAATGATGGGATAATCCTACTAGAGCTCACTAGGTAGCTACAAACAACCCATTCTCTATTGTATAAGAAACATCATGTTAGGGTTCCATACCCCATAGTTTTCAAAAAAGGAGTATATTGATGGCCCATTTCCCCATGTGCCAAAAAAAGTGAACTTGCAAAGTACAACCTAGAATTACACACAAAGAGAGAAGGATTAGATCCTCTAGTGAAACTAAAGAAACAAGTTGGAAGGAAATGTGCCCATAGGCTCCATGTTGAAGACTTCTAGGAAAATTGCGATGATGATCGCGAGGTCAGGAGAAGGAATTATATGAGAATGATGACCAAAATTATAAAATATATTGATTTTTTCCCAATCCTTGACTAGGCGGTTGAGGATAACAATGTTCTTGATGAAAGATACAATGCTCTCATAGATGAGTCATTGTCGATGATCGATTGGACAGAGTTGAAGGTTACAAATTTGGACACAGTCACCCATCCAACAGAGCAAAGGATGAGGAAGTGGTTGGATGATTAAGTGTCCCAATTGCAACAATAGGGAATAGAGCTAACATATAGAGAATTTGAAGATGACCCTAAAAGAAAAATAGACAAAGGTGCCAATGTAGGTTCTTCAAGTGAGGCTCATAAGTCTCCACCTGTCACCCATTCAAAGAAGAAAAAGATGCATCAAAACGATAGCCTAGAAAAAAGGTGTATAGTAGGAAAGTCGTTGAGGGGTAGAGGCCACCTAAAAATCCCAAAAAATTGGAACCTTCGTTCTTGACATGCCTTCCATTCAAGAAGAGGAGTACCCACCATAGGAGGGTGAAGATGAGTAGGTGAAATCACCTCCAACTACCACCTTTTCACTCCTAACTGCCACCACAACACCATATCCTTCCACTCCCCCACCATTTCCCATGTCATCTTCACCTGCTATGGACATCTCCATCCACCTCACCTCTACTTCCCTGACCACTCTCATAGTCGTGGTTGATTCCTCCTCTTCCACCACTTCTTCGCTATCATCTTCCTTGCTCCTTCCTCTTTTTCCAACTTTCTCCACCTTTCCAGCCGAGCTATTTCCACCACCTCCATGGTACCTATTTCCTTGCTTGAGACTTTGGTCTCTTATTTGCAAAGCATGCCTCTCCAATTTTCAAAAGTTATTTTGACATTCCAATATAAACTACTTATGGCTCAACTTTCTGCATCATTACCCATCCCTCCACCTCCTACTCAGCCACCCAAAATAGAGGTGACAATGTAAATATGCGAAGAAATGGAGAGGAGTGAAAAAAAACCAAAGGATGTGGTTGCAATTGCCAAATATCCTAAAAATTTAGACTGTAAAGATTATTTTGAACATGTTGAAGGTGGATTAAGGGTTGATTTAGATGAAGTAGCTTCATATGAATAAGGGCATCAAATTCCCAAGGATAATGAAATGAGTGGGTTTAACACCCACTCTGATATGGAATCCTCAAACCAAGAGCTTGAGGATGAGCAACATCAAGAACACAAGGATAAGGAGGTGAATATAGAGGAGCATTGATTCGAGGAAGGAAGAAATGACACAAAAATTGATACAAGAAAGGGTGGAGAACTCCCAAAAGTAGGAAAAGATGAGGGCCAACAAGATAAAAGAAAAGCCCCAGGAGAAGGAATGAGATGAAGAGAACAAAAGTGAAGATGAAAAGAAGATGAGCTAGTCTAAGAGGAAGAAAATAATGATGAGAGAAATGTAGAATCCATTGAGCCAGATAAAGGAAAAGCAATAATGCAAGAAGAGGAGAAAGAAAAACAAGAAGAGAACATTGGAGAAACTCCCAGGCATGAGGAGGAGCTTACAAAAGGTCAAGATGATATGCATAATGAATTCAATGCTACATCCTCTAACCAACAAACAAAAATTCCATCATGGATGGAGCAACAAATCAAGAGTAAGGCTCTTGTGCTCCCCAATCTGAAGACACTCTTAGAGGCCATACTGGCTTGAGCATGGGTGAAGATGCGAGGGAAGAAGAAATCAAAGGCCAAATCACACATTACAATAGACACCTCAGGATCTCGCATATTGGAGGTGGCAACTCCAACTAAGGATAACGATGCAGACACCATACATGCCAAAGACTATTAGGTAACAACTATCAACCTAGGCCCCACATCCAGAGCCCAAAAAATTGTTGAATTTCAAGGGTCTATTACTACAATATTGCAACAAATGTACAAATATCATACCACAATAGAAGCATTAAAGGCACAGGTTGTAGAATTGGCTACCTTTATACAATAATGGGCCACATTCAGAGAAGAAGCTCTAGTGGAATTGCCAATGCCTACCTTGCTATCAAAGGAGGAGATCAATAAAATGGAAAGAATGAAGAATTGAAGCAAGTCCATATCAGATTGGTCCAAAAAGGTAATAGACATGTGGGAAATAAGGGTATGCACTATGTAGTCAAAATGCATAACCATTATTTGGCCTTGCAAAAGGAGGTTGAGAAGGAGGTAGGGGCATGTAATGTTTTCCCTAATCTTTACAAAATCACATACCCCAAACTAAAAGTCATCTTAAAGCTATCTACAAAATTTTGGGAGAAAGAGTTGTCTCTAGCAAAAGAAGATCACTAGCTGCCCGAGGCGTGGTTATTTAATCTTGAGTTCAAAAGGGAGATTCTAGAGAAGTCTATGATTGAATTGGCTGTTATTCATTCCTATGTTGTTTCCCACTTGGCTGAGAGTGGTGACCTCTTAGAATTTTTGATGAGATATAGGATTCAAACACAAGAATTGGATTGAGAAGCTATAAAATGTGAATTTCACAAGATAATGTAACAAGGGACCAACGATAGTTTGTTAGTGAACTTCATGTATTTTTCCGTGTGAGATTTCTCTGAATTAAAAGAAATGGTTCAGGCGAGAGATACATGTGTGAGGAATCATGATGAAATGGAGGAATTCAAGAGGATTGGCTCGAGGATCACCAAATTTGACTTCCTAAATGGGATAAGCTCTGATAGGAAAATTTGTCTATTAGGCTTCATTTCAAATAGAGGTTGGAAATCCCATAATAGACGAAAAATACTTGTTAAAGTAGCTACATGACAAAATTGGCAAAAGAAAAAAATAGGGAAAAAAAATAGTAGCCAAATTTATATTGTAAATTTTGTATTTGTATTAGATGATGTGCAAACCCTAAAGTTGGAATGATTCTAGGCCATTCATTATGAATTAATCCTAGCCATTCATTCTACTTTTTGAAAGCTATAAATAGGAGCATCCTCTCATTTCCAAAGAGGGAGATGAGTTGTGTAAAGACACTCTATAGCAATATATGAGAAATCATTGAATTTTGGTGTTTCTTTGAGTTTTCTCATTGTGTTTGTATGATTCAACCTCCATATTTGTTTCAATTCAGCTTATGTACTATTGAAGTTTCATTTCAGCTTGTTAGTTTTTGAATAGCTTTAATGGTTACTGCATGTAACAGTATTTGATGTACTTCCAACTCATACTTTTAGTGATTTATTAAAGATAAATTACTGTGTAAAGCTAGTTTGAGCTTGTTTACTTGTTGCACTTAAGTTGAACTATGTGTTCATTCTTAGTAGGTGAATGTTATAGTTTGGAAATCTGCAAAGAACCTTAAAAGATGAAAATGGTTTTGTGACATTGTATACTGCTCTTGGTTAAGGGTGATCCCACAATATTGGTTTATAATTTTTGGACAAACTGGACACTAAACTAATTTTTTCTAACTCAATCTTCACTTTCAGACACCTATAGCTGCTAAACCATGAGGAATTTGAAGATGATGTAAACTAGTGATTAGTGACACCTTTTCTATAGATTATAAATATATTTTTTCAATTTTTTGGGAATCAGATTTAACTTCTTTTTCCATCTCCTTTGAAAACTAGTTTTTTTCAGTAAACACCATTTTAAGGAGTGGTGCTCACCATATAACACATAACTTTTTTTCCATGAAAGATTAAATTCTTTTTTTTTTGAATTTAGATTTCTAAGTATGATATCTATTGCTTCTAATTGGTTTCATAGCATTTTATTGAATATTTTTTCCTTAATCAAGTTTTGTAGTCAAACCAATTACAATTCAGACATAGGAGAACCATATAACACAATTTTTTTGTATGTATCGAAATTCAATTTATTTATTTTGTTGGATCAAGGACTTCAATATCTAGTGCACTCATATTTTTCAAAAGAAAATTTGATAATCTTCTATTTTTTCATGTGCAGAACAAAGAGCTTGATTTTCGATGAAAAACCTACATTCAGAAGAAATAAAAAAAATATAATAATAAAATTTAATGTAATTAAAATTATAATTTTTTGGAAGCTTATAATAAGGAATACATACTTACAAAAAATAAATTTTAATTGAATTCATTTTATCCCCCAAAAGGAGAATCAAAAGTGGTTTTTCTATTAGCATTTTGATAGGTGTAAAGGAGACTTTGTTATAGGTACATGGTTTAAAACTAGTGGGGTTCTATCTAAGGGGGCTTGGTCTAAGGTGGTTTAATCAAACTCTCCTCAATTGGAATCCTTTAAATAGAACTTTTCAAGGCTTAATAATTATATTTTCTAAAAATATGTGATTTCAGCAAAAGTCAGGATCTCCCAGAAATTATAAACCACTATTGTGGCAACACCCTTAAGAAAAAATTAGTTTGGGGAAGTATATCTACTATAATATCTCTCATTGATGTTGTTTTTCATAGATTCAGAGGTAGAATAATTCCTAAAACCTTCAACCTTTTTCTCTTTCTTTTAAATCCAAATTAAAAACATAATTCTACTATCATAGTAATATTAATTCTAATGAAAAGAAAAGGTTTCAAACTATTGTCATGAATTTTTGGCTACTATTCATCATTTCTAGAATTCTAAAAATTCATCACATATCTCAAATTTTCATGCTTTGTGAACCATAAATGCACCTTGTGATTACTAGAAAATCACACATCAACAACTAAGTTGGTTTTGCATAGTCATGACCTGACATTTGAGATACAGTGGTGTGATTTCTGAAACTTGGTTGAAAATCATTACATTTCAAGAGAGACATTACACTTGTGTTTTTTTTTGTTGAGAAGTGCAAAAAACCCATCAACATAACTAGTGCTAGAAGGAGTTGTTGGTTCTCCAAATCGACAGAACCACTAAATACTAGAAGTAAGCCACACTTCATGCTCAGAACTAATGTATGATTTGGCCAACTAATAAGAACTAAGGTTGAAACAAATTTATCCTTCACTTTAGGCTCTGTAGGACCTAGGGGGGTGACCCTTTAGCAACATCTAAAGGTTTTTTTTTTTTAGACTGCAGGAGCAACATCTAAAGATTCAAACACACACTAAATAGGATATTTCTTAATAGATGATGCTCTCAAAAGAATATGTTGAGGAACATAAAATATCCTCAACATTGGCTAAGACATTGGGTGAATTTCATTATTCAACATGGAGAACATGGAAAATACAAATAGCTTAGAAAACATAATTGATAGGTTTGAATTGATTTAATAATTTGTTACCAAACTGAAAACAAAAGATGCATAAAGATTGACCAGTGCCAAATGGAGTCATATAACCAACACTTCATCCTACAATGTTGAATATGTTTTGAAGATCATTGAAAAATGTTATCACATTATGATAACAAGACCACTGCAGCTTTATCAAATAACCATTCTTACAAATCCACTAGGAAACATAACACTCCCATTACATTCACTAAAGCAAATACTTAATTCTTTGAATAGAAATCAATAAAAATTACAACTCAAATGCAACAAATTTCCATGAAAAAACCCAGATATTTTTTTATTATTGAATTCAAAAGAGTATTACATCTCATCCATGGAGACAATCACAAAATAGAATATATTCATGAAACCCAATTTAGAACACAAGAACACTTCATATTAGTTACTAACAGTCATACTTCACCCTAGCTTTACAATTTTTATAAAGCTTCTATCTGCCTTGCAAAACTTTCAGAAAATAGAACCTCTTTATAGTGAGAATAGAATAAGAAGATATAGAAGAAAGAAGAAAGAAAAAATACATAGAATTAATCTATAGAAGACACTTGGCAGCTTCCTTCTCCATCCATAAACAACGTAAATTGAAAAGCCTCTCTCTTCTCTCTTCTTGTGCACTAACAAATTTTCATTTTCTCTTTGCTCACTCTTGATTCTTCAACAAAAATTCACCTTCCATGAAAAATAAACACTGCTTTTACCCTTGTAGTTGAAAAAAACATCTGCTCCATGAAATCCTTTTAATTTTCTCCCTTTGCTTTATTTTGCTTTATTTTTATACAAGAACTCCTAGCAAAAGAGACCTTTGTTTATGAAGCAAATAATAAATTCACTTTACCATGTTGTTTAGTTTTGATCCTTAGTTGAAATATTTTCTTTTTAAATATTCGAGGGCTTCTAATATTACATTAGCAAGCAAAAATAATTTTACCCAAGTCCCTCTTTACATTTTATATTGAAGCAAAGTAAAATATTATTTTACTTTATGTCCCAAAATATTCCTGTGCATTCACTCACAGTTCATATTAAAAATATTTTACCTTTTCACTATTTCCTATTAAAAATGAAAACCCCATAATTACCAGGAAAATTTTAGCATTATAATTTTAATGCTTTGGCCTTTGAAATCTTCTCTCAAGCAAACCAAGACTTTATCGCCTACCGAGATGCAATTTTTAACTTTTTAATATTGGCCAATTTTTAATGTTTAAATATTTTATCGGGCTTAAATAAAAATATTTTTTGTTCCCTTCATTCCTTCACAAGACTCACCAAACCTTTCTCTTCAGTAGCTCATCGTGCATCATGAGTTTAAGCCAAAATCTAGAGACAGAACTCATGATGAGTAATTTGGGGCACTCACTTAACCATAAGGTATTATTGGTTTGGTTCTCCCCTTCCACTTCAAACTTGCAATGAGTGATATGTCGTGAGAATAATATGGCTAGTTCAAAAAAAAATTATTAACAAATAAGAACTTATCCTTCACGTGAGCACTTGGGGTACTATGTGGACCAGATTTTGAGGAGAGAACAACCAATGACATCCCATCACTACCCCACAAGCCATCATTGGTTTTATTTTATCCTCCCTCTCCAAAGTAGCCTCGTGCCATGGAGAGTGCCAAAAAAATTCAAAATTGTGGAAAAACTTTCAAACCTTCCCTTTGCTGATGAACATTAAATGAACCTATCCAATGGAGTACCATCATTAGGAAATATTACATCACTTATTTCCTCCTCCATTTTCATTCAGAATTGGTGATGGGCGAGTTTTGAAAGACGTGAAAGCTGCCTCTAGACCAATCGGAAGTAAGAATTAAACTTGCTTGTCCTCCGAAATATTTGAAATGCATTTTATGCTTACCCTAAATGCCCCTTTTCATTTTCACAATATTTAAAATATTTTAAAAATTTTAAATATCAACATTTGAAATTTAGAAAAAATTGTGACTTTTAATTATGCCTGCGAGCTATTTGGAGAAAATTTACTATGAGAAAACTTGCACACTTGGAGCTACAAAAATTTTCAAGTGATTATAATCAATTATTTAGAGAAAACCCATTTCCTCAAAATTTTCCCAACCCTTAATATTCAAGTACATCCTTTGTAAACTAGCCCTAGGATGTGTTTACCATAGCTAAAATGTATTAAACTAATGCATCAAAAGACCTCTATTTTTGATATAAAAAAATGGAGTTGTGGATGTTTCAAACTAAAACAAGAAATGGGTTGTCCTTAAAATTGTAAAATTTGACACTTTTCCTAACACCATTTTTAGCCATATCGCAATTAGAAAGCAATTAAATAACCTATTAGAACTTATCCTAGAGGCACAAAATTGAACAAGCCTGTAGAAATTTGACCCAAGAATGTAGTGCAACAAATGGCTTAGAAAAATGGATCTTGAGGTGAAAGATATTAATTCACAAAGTTGCTCACTTAGGCATTTCTACAATTGTATCTGTTGAAGACCAATTAAAACTCACCAAGTCACCACTTTGAAAAAATAGCAAATTGGATCCTAGGGAGCTGCCAATGGAGACACAAGATCATTGTTCATCATGAGATATTAGGGGTCAAATTTTACCGCCTTGAAGCACTGTCAAATATGTAGATGTAAAAACTTAACAAACTGCATTTGCTTTTGATCTTGAAAAAATATCAAATCAGATCATGAGACTCTGAAATTAGACAATGGAGCATATGAATGTAGGGAGAATTGAGAATAACAATTTTTTCATCATTATAATCATCCATCTATGAAATATAAGCTTGAACAAGAGGCCACTTCACAAAACTAGAAGTTCTCAAACAACAAAATAGTGCTAGAACCCTCCAACTTCACTTTTCAAAAACCTATCCAAACTTATCATGGGAACTTGATCCAAATGGAAGCAATAACCCACCCTACCATAGGGTACCTACTCAATACTTTAATAGGAATAGATAACCTGATCGTACCAAATAATCACACACTGACTCACCAAAGGTAATCCATTTGAGGCAAATGTTGAACATATGGAAGAGTATGTGGCAGAAGAATTAAAGAAGGTTAAGGTGAGTATGTTAGCTTTTGAGCTACTAAGAGCACCCACCATTAGGAATTCCTTCTTTTGATCATTGAATGGGACTACATCATTAAAACCAACCTAATATGTGGTAGTAAAGAAGGTCTCATTTGATACCTCTAACAATGATCTAGTAATTAGAGAAATCGTAGGGGAAAAAATTGATCAAGAACCCAATAAGGACCAATGACTGGGCAAGTAGCCAATTAGGGAAAAAATTATATACAAAAAAGGGATAGAAGCAATGAGAAGGACAAGGGTTAGGTAGCTCAAGTTGATGTCTTTGTAGGTTTATTTCAAGGAATTTTTGAAACCCCTCCTTTCCTATTGACCATTTGTGTGTTTGGAAAAAAAATGTACAACTTCCTACTAGATTATGGAGCCTCTACTAATGCTAGGCCATTTGCAGTATGCCAAGCATTGGCAATAACCCCTACCCCATCCAAATGTAAGGTAACCCAACTAGATAAGATGAAGGTCAATGTGGTGAAAGAGCTAAACATGATGCCTATGTTGATGGCAACAAACTCAAGGGTGTAGCAAGTCATTGATATCCAGGTTGTCAAAATCCCTGATACTTAGGGTATCATATTAGGAAGAGACTTCACTCAGGCTCTCAGTGGGTATACTTCAACTGACTATTCACATATATGGCTCCCTTGGAAGGGACTGGACAATTAGATTTGGATTGAATGTGAGCCTAGGATGAGATTTATGATCACTAAATACAACAAGATGAAAGAAGTATTATTTGCTGAAACAAAATTGGGGAATTATCTCCCAGTCACATGTAAGGGCATAGAAGAGGAAGAAGGAGAAGTTCTTGTGTTGAGTCACACCTCTCCTAACTTGACTAACCTTCCTAGTAGAAGAGAAGAATTGGTTGAATATGATAATGAATATTTTAAAGATGGAAATCTAGGCTTGTTTCATGGTTTCCAAGAGTTCATGTAGAAGTGCATGCAATATCAGATCAGTCTAGGTGCCAGAATGGAGTTCAAGGAGCTATTGTTACCTAGACGGTGTAGAATACATTATGCATCTCATTTTGAGTTTGAGTGTTGTTTATGCTAGACAACTGTAGATCATACTAAGAGGAAGGTCACCCCTATAGAATCTTTGAAGTGGCAACAAGGTCCAAACTAGTTTAGTGCAAACAATCCAATGGTGAGCTATTAGATGAATTGCCTAGGAATGAGGTGTGCTCTATCAATTCCAAAGGAGGGAACGTTTACAAGTTCTGGACATTACACTTTGATGGATCCAAATCCAAGAAAGGAGTTGGAGCAAGCTTCGAGCTAATAAGTCCCTCGGGTAAGACTTTCTTTGTAGCACATAGATTGCAATTTCATTGTACTAATAATGTAGTGGAGTATGAGGAATTAGTGCATGAGTTACTTATGGAATTTAGAAAAAATAATTAGTATTTGGGGTTTTAGAGTTAGTAGTTAAGCAGGTTAGAAAATTGTACTCATGCCATGACTGGAGGTTAGCTAACTATAGGTATAGAGTGTGGGACCTTATAGAGGGGTTTGACACATTTAATATCCAATTAATTCCTTGAACAAAAAACCAAACTAATAATACATTAGCACAAGTAGCCAACACCTTGCAGCCTTGAACATTAACTAGCCTAAAGAAATTCACACTAGAACACACCCCCACCCTATTAGTGCCAGATAACATAACCAATTTTTGAGTGTTCAAGGATGAAAAATTATAGATTAAGTAGAGCTTGGAGAAGTAGATATTGTATAGAAGGGGTCATTAAATTAATACCAATTTTATAATACCCAAAGGTATGGTACAATTGGAAAGGATATTTGACCTTGACCATATAAGGGATTAGGATCAATAGACCAAAAAGGATTCCATAGATAGCCAATGTAATGCACATAACTTGGGTACTATAGAAAATGTAAAAATGTTTTTATTGTCAAAGTCTACACTCTGGAAGAAAGGAAAGGGATAATTGATGCATTGCATACATACCATGATGTGATAGCTTGGGGATATGAGGATCTCAAGACATGAAACTTCAATCATTACTCACATTATTCCCCTCAAGCCAAATACAAAGCCATTTAGGTAGTAACAACGTCCACTCAATGCATTGTTTGAACCCATTATTTTTAAAGAAGTCAAGAAATTGTTATATCCGCATGCATCATCTTCCTTGTCTGTCACTCCACTTGGGTGGTAAATATAGTTCCAGTTAGAAATAAGAATGGAGATATTAGGTTGTGCATGAACTTCAGGAATTTATTCCAAGCCTCTAAAAATGATAACTATATGATGCCTTCATTGGATGAAGTATTATGGATTGTAAATGGCTCACAAATGATTTCCTTTCTTGATGGCTACTTGGGCTACAATCAAGTGATGGTGTAATACGAAGATAGACACAAAATACCCTCACCACAAAATGGGGTGTGTTTTCATATAGAAGGATGACATTCAGTTTGATCAACGTAGGCGCAACGTTTCAACATTCCATGGATATTTCCTTCAAAGATCTGATAGATAAATGTGTCATCATCTACATGGATGATCTCATGATTTTTTCAAAGAAGAGACAATATTATGTCTATGACTTATACAAGGTGTTCCAAAAATGTTGAGAGTTTGGAATTTCATTAAACCTCAAAAAGTGTATCTTTGGCGTAATAGAGGGAAAATTGCAAGGGCACATAATCTCATAGAATGACATATAAATTGATCTAGAAATCATTTAGGCTATCTTAAATATTCATCCCCTAGGAAGCAAGAAATAAATGAAGTCCTTCTTTGGAAAGATTAACTTTGTAAGGAAGTTTATGATAGGGTTTGTTAAGATCATGAAACCATTGAATGCTATGCTTAAGCAAGATGTTAATTTTGAATGGATGTTAGAGGCCAAACAAGCTTTTGTGGAAATAAAGAGAGACATCACATACGCTCCCATCTTAGTGAGCCTAGATTATTCTAAACCATTATATGTATATTCATTTTCCTTGGATCACTCATGTGCCAGCATGCTGACACAAAAGGATGAGAAAGGAATTGAGCATCCTATAGCTTTCATGAGTGCTCTGTTGAAAGATGTTGAATTACATTAGCCCAATGTTGAAAAGCTAGTGCATGCCCTAGTCTGTGGAGTAAAGTAGTTCAAGAACTACATTCTGAGAAATAAGGTATTTCCTATTGTCCTAGACTTAGATGTTAAGATATTGTTGATGCAAAATGAGGAATGGGAAAGGTGAGCCAAGTGGGTTACATTTCTGCAAGAGTATGATATGGAGATACAACTGATGAAGCTGGTTCGAGGTTAGGCTCACACGCACAATGGTAGAAATAGAACCAGATCTCACTGCCCAATAGTATCACTTGGAGGATGTCTCTCTAGATTAATGGTATGATGGCATTATGTATTATTTACTAAACCACAGGTGCCTCCCACACTTACAAGGAGTCTAAAGATGAGCTCTATGAATGAAAAGTAATAATTATATGCTGGAAGGTGCTATGTTGTACAAGAATAATCATGAAGGGATCTATCTCGGATGTCCAAGAAAATATCAAGTAGCCAAAGTTCTTAGAGAATTTCATGTTAAATTTGGAATGGGGTATGGATCAGGTCCTTCAATAGCTCACTAGATCCTACAAGTGGGATACTATTGGCTTACACTATTCAAAGATGCCCACAATCATGTTCAATCCTATCATGTCTGTCAGACTGCTGCCACAAAGGAGAGGTATACTATTGTTCCACTACAATCGATCACTAAGCTAAGGACATTTGCTTAGTGGGGACTAGACTTTATTGGTCCTGTCAATGCACCATCCTCTACAGGGAACATGTACATTCTAACTACAACTGATTATTAAATACTAGATGGATAGATAGTGGCTATTTCATCTAGACAGTGTACAGAATAGGTAGTAATTAATTTTCTTGAAAGCTACATTATCAATCATTTTGAATGCTCATTTTCCTTAGTATGTGACAATGTTCTAGAATTTTCCTCTCTTAAATTCATAGGTTGGGATTTTGATTATGGAATTGTGCTGAAATTATCATCAAAATACTACCCTCAGGGTAATGAGTTAGCTGAATCCACTAAGAAAAAAATGTTGACTATGATCTTCAAGTTAGATAAGAACCCAAAGGATTGGTACACCCAGTTATAATTTTCTCTATGGGTAGATCGTACCCAACACAAAGCAGGCTTAGGAAATTCCCCATACCACTTTTTTTATGGGCTAGAACCTATTTTCTCAGTTCACCTCAAGATTCACACGTTATAATTTCTAAACACCTGCTATGAGGAGGGAGAGTGTCTTGAAGCGTGTTTGGCTAAACTACTCCACTTAGAAGAAAAATAAGACAAAGCAGTAGAAAATTTTGTAAAACATCAGGGCATAATCAAAAGATGGCTTGATTGTAGATCCAAGGTCAAGGCCTTGAGAATTACTGATCTAGTGCTATACTAGGACAAGGCCCATGAGAAGAAAGGGGGACACGATAAATTTGACAAGATCTGACTTGGCCCCTTTCAAATTTTTGAAATCCTTGGAGATAATTCCAACCACTTGAAGACACTTACTGGGGAAGATGTCCCATTGAAAGTCAATAGGCAATACTTGACGCATTATTTCCTTGCTTGAGTAGTTCTAGCTCACCCCTGTAGATAGTTAGAGTAGGTGTTTTGCTTTGTGTTTTTTTTTTACTTTCACTCATTTTTGTAGGTTTAAATTTTTGCTGAGGATGTGGTTTGGTCTTAATATGGTGGTTATGCTTGGCCTAGTCAAATATTCTACTCTACTATTTGTTCAAATTTGTTTCATGGATAATAATTCATCTATTATCATAAATTTTATGTTCACTTCTGTGAGTCAGGTTCCACCAACTGAACTCTTGCTTGACTTAGAAGGAAACCCTTGTCTTAATCATTTCACATTTATCTCAGACTTCACATAACACATTTTTAATACTCCTAATGAGCTATATGGTTGTTATCATGAGGTCATGAGAAGTGAAAAATCCTAAATTTTCTTCAGTAACCACTGCAATCTCCAAACCTTGTTATAAGCTTCATGGATTTTTCAATTGAGTAAGAAAGTACAAAGGAAAAGTATAAATGAAATAAAAGAGAAAAAGAAAAAGGAAAAATATTGACAAATAGGAAACTCTGTGGGTGTGCAACCAACTCTATGGGGGATATGGATGCCCTATTGGCAATAGAGAAATGTTTGTGGGGATTGAAATGACAACTCCATCAGGCCTTTAGATTCCTGACTAGCAATAGGGAAATGTCTAGGTTACTTTTGGAGTTAGATTACTTACATAGATTTTCTTGGTTGATTGATCACTTAACCCTATAATTTGTAAGGGAGGGGAATTAACTCACAATGCACACACTTCTGAGATGCCCATGGCTCAATTCAACTAAGGATTTTATTGTCCTTTGAGATTTGGGTTTTCTTGATGGAACCTTGCTTTTGGTCTGCAAAACTAGATATTTTGGGTACCATATGAATCCTTATCCTTGGAATACTCAGGAGAATTCCCCCTAGTGGAGTCACCAATTTTTGTGCCTTCTACACACATGCCTCATTTTTGTGCTCCTATTTTTGGATGCAGGTTGATAAAGTGCCTTGAAATTGAAAAATATTAACATGACTGACCTTTTACCAAAGTTTTAGGAGGTCTCGATCTTTTACGAAAGATTCTATGTGGGTTTCTCCCACAAGAAGGTTGTGCCACCTCTTACCATCTATGAACATTTCCTTCCAGGTCTTTGCATGTGGGTTACAACATATAGGATGCCATCTCTACAATGCCATTCACTACAACATCTACATATCACCTATCCACAAAAAACTTCTTCCATGTTGCTTCTGCAACTTGTATCTTTGCATGAAATTTTTCCTAACAACTTTTTCCATTCATGTTTTTACATTATACACGTGCATCCTTTTCAAAACACACGCAATTAATGCCCACATTTATGGTGCCTGAGCTTATAAATAGGAATTTTAGCTGTCATTTTCATTATCTAAAGTTTCAAATTCAAAGGGCATTGTGAGCTATTGCTTCCACGAGAAAAACCAATGATCAAAGCAACCTTCCTATCCCTCACTGACACATTTGTGGGTGTGGATTTAAAACTTTCCTTATTTTTATGATGATTCAGGTTTATCAGTATTGTGTGCGAGGGTTTGTCTTTTAAATTAGAGTAGGCCTTCATTTCAAATGTTTAGTGCTATAACTCCATCCACTGTTGTATTCAAAACCCTGTGCCCTAATTCATTAGTAGAAAACACACCTTCAGTTTTAGAGGGTCTTTAGGTAATAATTTGTCACACGTTCATGCTTATGGTTGTTTGTTCCCAATGCGTCATTACAAATGATGAGAGCCTCGATGAATCCCTCTCTGCGTTCCTGCACTTAGACTATTAAGCCCCTTAAAATGCCAAAGTTTTAAAAGAGACAACACTTCAAATTCAATCCCTTGCAAGCCCCTCTATGGGGTATTCTATAGGTGGAGGTTTGTTTGGCCTAGGATGTGTCCAAGGATAGGGCTCCATCATCCTCCTGACAAGCAGGTTTCAACCATCCATTCGTCAAAAGCTTTTTAGTCAAAAATTCTCAAAAAATGACTAAGTCTTTATCCCGTGTGGGGTTTGCTTAGTGGGTCTCCATATGTGGATCACTATGGGACCATAGCCATTTTTAACAACAAAATCTTAGTGACTTTCCCACTAGTGGCTTCCTTTCCATCCGCCTTTGTGAGCATCAAATAAACCCAAAACCTTGAAATTACTAGTTCCTTAGGTCTTTGTGGGTCCACCCTTGTGGGCCATTTTTAGTGGAGGACTATCCACCTTAAGTCATTGTTCAATAGAAAATAATACACAAAATTTTTCCCAATGTCTTCCACTCATGCACTTTTTGCATGAGCCTAATGCCAACCCTTGATGATGTAAGGATCTAATCTAGATTATTGCATCAAACCTTTTGAGCAAAATGAAAGTTTAAGTCAAAAATTTGATGCAGGTTTCCCCTTGTAGAATGCCGCTTATCTCAAGAAATTCACCAACTTCCAAATACCCAATGACACATGTATCGAAGGATTTCACTTTACCTATGCCCGCATCACCTAACGATCATTCAAAACATAAATTCATTAGAGCCTTTGTCCTTTGCATGTTTTCCCATGTAGGTGACCAGTTATGGATCTTCATGAGCCTAAAGTCATCCTGATGTAGATCAGGGGTAATCAAACTCAAAAAAACCTTAAAAAGTACCTTTTTTCATCAAAATATTGGTTTTCCTTCACAAACCCTTGGTCTCCCTTAGAGCCTTTGAAAATGACATTTTGGACATATCTTTTGACCCAAACCTTATCTACAAAAAAAAGAAAAGAAAAAAA
The DNA here is from genome assembly GCA_007258455.2 of Sequoia sempervirens. Taxonomy (NCBI): domain Eukaryota; kingdom Viridiplantae; phylum Streptophyta; class Pinopsida; order Cupressales; family Cupressaceae; genus Sequoia; species Sequoia sempervirens. Next base: position 613,714,453 of record VDFB02271358.1, read on the forward strand.
AAACTATTTTTGGATACCCATTTGACTCTTCTCAAACATATCCAAAATATGGATGGGGTTACTGTAACGCCAAATAAGAGCTTTGCACAATAGACACACTAGAATCAAGATTAGAAGCACACACATGTATACAAATACTAAATCTAACATGCAAATTCATACGTTAAGCAACAAAGAACATGGGAAAGTAAAACGTAATTAAAACTAGAACAATCTCACCAATTTTCAAACGTATTTCCATGAATTATCTCGATTGCCCTTCTCCATTTTGCTTGTGTAGTATAATTGCCCTCAGATTTTCAAGTAATTCATGCAAGTATAGCCTAAGATAGTGATTAGCAAAATATCGAAGATTCAAGACAAAAGTGCTCTCCAAAGTTATCAAATTCGTGAGAGAGATTGGAATGAAGAATGACAAATCAATTTATAGAAAATTGATTATTCGAACGACAGGCCAAGATTGAAAGATCAACGGACGGTTGAGATTGAGAGATTAGTCATGCATTCAGATAACTGATAGTATTGACATGAGTCATTCGAATTAGAAATAGAATTAAAGATTAAATAAATGGTTTAATCTTCAGTTCGGCATTCGAAAACATAAGAAATATTTTTGCATGACAAAGATAAAGATTGATTAAAGCAACTCTCTGTTCGAATGCATGCACAACACTTAATTAATTAAATAAGAATATTTAATTAATCCGCATGTACACGCAATTGAGTTAGAAGTGGACGATTGCATGGTTAGACGAGAAGATTACTCGAAGACGCCACTCAGACATTAAATCAATAGTTAACTGAACGATTAAAATAGATGTCGAGTTGAGTAAAAGTGAATACTTAGATAACTCATATAATTATCTAAAATATAGAGGAATGTGTTAAAATAGAATTAATGAATTAAATAATTCATTTAATTCAAGAGACTCAATATTCGAAGGATAATTAAATAAATAAGATTTATTTAATTAAATGACAAAGGGGATTTTAAATGAATAATTAAATAAATAATGACTTTATTTAATTATAGTTGAAGTGCGATGAAGAATAAATAAGAATTTATTTATTTAACTGGAAGAATAAGGTTAATTAGTAAGATAATTAAATAAGAAGCATTTATTTAATTAATTAGATAGAATAAAGAAAAGTGTGAATTAATTAAATAATTGAGATTATTTAATTAATAGATGACTTAATGTTAAGATGAATTAATTAAATAATTGACATTATTTAATCATGACCATGAATAATAAGAATTATGAAGAATATAGAAGTCGCAGGCTAATAACCAGATTTCGGTGTCTACATTTGCCCCTCTTTGATACAATGTCGTTTAGGTGTTGTGTCAAAGAAAATCAATGAAAATATGCCCCAGTCAAGCTCCGGATTAGAACAGGTGAAGGTATGCCCCCTCGAGAAAATTGACAAATTTTGAAAATGTTCAGAAAAATTTGGAAATGCACCCAATTAGTCCAATAGATAGGCAGAAATGCAATGCAGTTGACGGAATTGGGTTCGGAAATGGGAGGGATGGGTACGGGATGATAGAAAATGGAAGTTTACATGGCCAGAAGGAATGAAATGCCACCTAAGCCATAGGTATATATTGGAATTGGGGTGAAAAACTATTCATTTGCACCCACCTAGCTTAGAGATTTGAAAAGTTTGCTCTAACTTTCAGCGAGGATGTCTCCAGTTCCAGCCACCCATCATCGTGCCTACAGGATCAGGACGTTCCAGAGACCAGCCGGCGCGGACCCCCCGGTATGGACCTAAAACTTGTCTTTTGAAAATTTTCTATTTGTGCGCTTTTTGAGGTATTTATTGCATTTTTAATTATGCGTCAAATTTTAATTTGCACCGCATCTGTATGCACAAATGATGCATCTGCTTGCGAAAAGCCGCATTTGCATTTTAACGCCAACCATTTAGGCTAGTTTAGAAAAAATAACTGCATGTGTTTTTTTTGTTACGCATTTGAACATTGTGATACGCATTTGAAATTGAGCTACGCATGTGAATTTTATGATACGCATTTATTTATTCTGATACGCATGTGATTGTTTGAAACACATATGCATATTTATAGCCGCATTTTCTTCTTTTGAGACGTATTTGAGATTATGCAACGCAAATGTTGATTTTAGCACGCATTTGATAATAATTAACCGCATTTGATTAATAATGACACACTTGTAATTTGTGGACCGCATCTGTATAAAAGCGACGCATGTGTTTAAAAAATGACATATTTGCAAAATAACGACGCATTTGCATTTTATGTCAAAACATTCATTTTTCACTAGGGTAGATGATTCAGGTTGACATGAGGCATGGTGTTGCAGGTTGTTCTTGACCCTATCTACACACGTGAGTCGAGACCCACGACGTTTCGATTCAGAGACAGCTTACGGCCGGCCGAGCGACAGACTTTATGGCTTTTGGGTTTGTTGCATGTGACTGATATGCCCCAGATTAGGGCAAATTGGGGTTTGTTGATAGCACTTTGTGAGCGGTGGCACTCAGAAACATCGTCGTTCCATCTTCCGACTGGAGAGGCTACAGTGACTTTGGAGGACATGTATAGGATTCTGAGACTGCCTATCAGAGGGACACGGGTGGTCTATGATACCCAGAGAGGTATAGCTGAGATGTGCAGATACTACCCCCATGCTGACGTTAGACAGCTAGGGGTGGATGATTATGAGATCAGATGGCGGGTGTTAGCCCAGAGGTATAGACAGTTAGACTGTCTAGTGGCGACATTGATAGGTGGTATTGTATTGCCTGATTGCCACGGTCATGGATTCCCTGTGGGATGGGGTGAGATGCTAGTGGGCATGCTAGAGCACCAAGTTGTATATGCTTGGGGTTCGTGTGTGCTGGGGATGCTATACTTCCACCTTCATGACATTGCCTATAGAGAGGCACAGTCGATGAGCTGCGGCACCACGCTCCTGATGGTATGGGCATGGGAGCATATTGCTATCTTTAGGCCACCGGTGACAGTAGATCTAGCTCATGGAGCACCCTACGCCTTTTGGTATGCGGGAGCCACCACACAGCACCACATTGGAGACACGGGCTATTATAGACACGCTATAGACCTGATGCAGGCGTTTGCATGGAGACCATACCTAGGCTGCGAGGTGTGGTCAGATGAGGGCGAGCATTTTCCATATTGTCGATAGACACAATATTTAGTGGGATGGACAGTATCCCATATGCACATCATAGAGCGGCAGTTGCCGGACCAGGTTTTGAGATAGTATGGAGAGGTACAGGATGTACCTCAAGGGAGAGCAGAGTTTGCTCGGTCCTCACGAGAGGTCCTATTGTGGGGGCCAGAGATTCCAGTTGCCACCGCAGAGGCAGATATTGATGGATTATAGGCACAGGCATGGGGATGGAGGGGTGGACCAGCAGATCCAGGGATGACTCCAGCTTATGATCAGTGGTGGGCATTACATAGGCTGACTCCTTTGACAGATCCAGGGCAGCCAGCACTAGTAGAGCAGCGTGTTAGAGGTCCCAGAGGCAGACGGGGTAGAGGAGGTGGTCGAGGAGGCAGAGGAGGCCGAGGTGATGGTGGGGATGATGGCAGAGGTGGCCGACATGGAGGCAAGAGAGGGAGGCGTGGTCGACGAGGATGAGGAGCAGCCTTATCACCGATCCGAGAGGAGAGGGGAGGAGAGGAGGACGTGGCCATGCTAGATGTGGCCAGAGGTGGTGAGGAGGAGTAGCCAGTTGAGGCAGTTATCCCAGACATCCCTAACATCCCAGCAGAGGCAGAGGCAGGTGCTGAGGAGGTAGTTGTAGAGGAGGCCGTGGGAGAGGAGGCAGAGGTTGATGCCCTTGGATTGTTAGGTGCCTACCAGGAGGATGATGAGGAGGAGGATGATCACGAGAGAGAGATCAGGGATCAGATCCTAGAGGAGATGGACAAGGAGGAGGATGGGCGAGACAGGGTCCGCCAGGATGAGACAGAGGAAGAGGTGCCTGACACTGATATATTACGAGCCCAGGTTGCCTCCTTGGAGGAGCAGATGAGGGTGTTGATGGCAGAGAGAGATGCTTACAGGGTGGAGAGAGACAGAGCCTTGTTGGAGAGGGATCAGGCTGTAGCCCAGTGGCAGGAGACTGAGCAGATATTCACAGAGCTCAGGTCATTATGTACAGGACCATCAGCAGCATTTGCCAGAGAGTTGGTCAGAGCCAGCGAGAGGGAGAGATACTACCGAGACTTGTATGAGGCAGCCGTTCCCTTAGAGAGACGGGCTCCTAGCTTTTCAGCAGCACAGAGTAGTAGGTCTCAGACTAGGACCCACACACAGACAGTGAGCACAGAGGGAGTAGATCAGCCACGCAGAGCAGGGCCATATGACAGACCTCCCACAGCTCCGAGATCAGTAGGTTCCCAGCATCAGTCTCCTACACACTCTCGACATGATGGCAGTGGCAGTTCAGGATAGAGATACAGTTTTGAGGTCCATTTGAGACATTGTATTTTGATCCGATAGCCTGCGGGCTTCCATGTATTTATGATACATTATGACATTGTGATGTGACACATATGAGCGATATGTATATATGATTTTGGCGGCGATTCTTATGATATGCATTGTCTATTTATTGATTATGTAGTCTTGATTTATACATGTGATGTTTATATGATATGCCTATGTGATGGATGGTTGTATGTACTTTATGTTGTTTATGCAACTAATGCGATAAATTTGATTCTATATGATTATGAGATGCAATGTGATGTTATATGTATAATGACATGTGATGCTATACAAATGTAATATGATGTATGTATTTACAGTTTATTACTTATGATATGCAATGTTAAATGATGTTTATTGTCTATTATGCCATGATAATCTAAATGTGACATATGCCTATATATATGTATGCTTCTAACATGTATGTTGATGCAGGATGATGTATACCATTTTGTGTCACAGGACTCCGTCATAATGCAAGAAAGAAGAATTGTTAATGCGGAATGGAAGATCGACAAAGAATGAAAAGACAGAAGATAAATGTTAGTGTTAGGAATCTTCGATATTTTACCATATCACAAAAGGTATTGCACTTTATCATCATTGGGCAGGACTAATACAAATGGAGACAAACACCAGGATATGACATAAATCAAGGTGTGCAAGGTCATCCACTTGCTAATAACAGACAGTCGCAGACAAGGAGTGTCGTTAACTCATACTAAGGACACAAGTTGCCCCAGTCTTTTTGTTAGGACAAACCACAGATAGGAAATGAAAGAAAAGACGGGTCATGATACGTCATTGCTCCTCTAAATCCTTCATGGGACATCCTTGAGGAAACTAGTAACATGACTCAAAATCAAATTGAAAAGACAGTCATATAGAGCAGTCAAAGAAAATAGAATTCTGATACGTCGTTGTTTCTCTAAATCCTTCATGGGACATCATTGAGAAAGCTAGTAACATGAATCCTAGTCATCAATTCAAGATAAATGATAAGATAAACAAGCCATATAGTCAATAAGCCAATGAAAATATTTGCCAAAACATGATTTGTTTGTTTGATTTGTTTGATTGATAGAGCCTAATTGCAAGAGATACACATACCGGATAAGACTGTGAGTCTGGTTTCGATGTTATGACTATCTGTACAAGGCATGACAAAGCCTAGTTTCAGAAAGACATGTATCGTATAAGACGTTGAGTCAGATGCCATTGATGTGATAACCTGTGTAAGGCTATGTTTTATTTTTTTGACCTTGTCAATTATGCAGGAAGGACTCATCCTGTAAAAGACATAGGTTGATTGTTTTGATAACGTCTGTTTCCAAGAAGGACACATCCTGTAGCAGACGGTTGGTTGATCTCTTTGAATTGTTTTGTTTGGCAAGTTGTTTGATATGACTCAGAGACATTGCTGACTTGTTCACCAGAGTATCGCATGACTTGATATGACGTGTTAACAATTGATTGTGTGTGATGACAAACCCTAAAGGACTGACCTAGTGTGGCCTCGGGGGCTCATCGTGTGATGTGCCTTGCCTACGTTGTACATGCAGAGACCTCATAGTTCAACTTGACTGCGACTGACAAGACTGACTACAAATAGAAGACGTGTGTGAAAGTGAATGTGATGAACCCTAATGGACTGACCTAGTGCGGCCTCGGGGGCTCATCGTGTGATGGCTTTGCCTACGTTGTACACGCAGAGACCTCGTAGTTCGACACAACCAATGACCTTGTTATACAGACATATGGATTGACGCATGACTTTGTACAGACAAACCTAAATGGACTGACCTAATGCCTCGGGGGCACATCGGCAGATGGCCTTGCCTACGTCCAGTCGCAGAGGCAACGTAGTTCGACATGACGACAAAGACTGACAAGTGCGACTGACTCTAACTCTATTTTTGGATGTTTTGAAATTTTTTGATTTTTTTTTTGTTTTCTCAGGTCATTTTGCGAAGTTTTTGGATTTTCTTATGGTTTTACGTCTCCAACACAACCAATGTAAGAACCAATGTGACGCAGGTCAAGTGTCTGCCCCCAGTCGAGTATAAGACCAACTGACTATGAATAGGGTAAGATGGGGGATATGAAATGCTCTCGATGTCAATCGTTCCAAGCTATGGAAAAGACTACCACTTATTAGGACTAATATATACAAGTGATGGACATAAAAGGTAAAAGATATATATAGGATAGTGGACTATGTACATGAATGTGGGCTATGTACAGGGAAGTGGACTATGTACAGGGATAAAGACTATGTACAGGTAAGTGGTGTATGTACAAGATAGATTAGAATAATAGTAGACAAAGGAGCAGGGTTGAGTACACATGGCACTTGTTTGCCAGGTTTTCACCATGGTACCTATCCAAAGTGCCACCGAAGTGGTTTTCACCATTGGACGATTGATTTATCTTTACTATTTTCCATATTAACTAATTTTTTTGGTGTTACCAAGACGCCTATTTACCAGGTTTTCCCCTTGATAACGATTTTTTTATTTTCTAATTTTTTTGTATTTTTGCTAAATAAGACAAAGGCTCCCAGAAGCTATGCGTAGAACTTCTTCAGATGCATACTATTGATTGGTGAGGACAGTGGTTCACCTTCAGGAGTAGAGAGTTGATATGCTCCTGATCCAAAAGCTTCCGTAACAACATAAGGTCCCAACCAATTAGGTTCAAACTTTCCTAGTTTGTCTCTTTCTGCTTGATTCTTTGGGTTCTCCATTAAAACCAGGTCACCAATGTCAAAATTTCTGTTTAAAACCCTCCTGTTATAGCTACGACGAAGGTGGTTCTGATATGCTTGGAGATGGCCTAGTGCCTTCTGTCTACGCTCATCCAGGAATTCTAGTTCATGGAGTCTCGACACTCGATACTCTTCATCATCAATGTGGCCTTTCAAGGATACCCTTAGGGAAGGAATCTCGACCTCAATAGGCAAAATGGCTTCAGATCCAAAGACAAGTGAGTATGGGGTAGCACCAGTGGGAGTATGGATACTTGTACGATAAGCCCATAAGACAGGGTTAAGCTGTAAATACCAGTCACGACCAGCATCATTGATAGTCTTCTTGAGGATTCTAATGATGGTCTTGTTAGACGCCTCCGCTTGGCCGTTACCTTGTGGGTAGTATGGAGTAGAGAAGTGATGTTGAATATGAAATTGATCACACAAGTGACAGACTTCTTGGTTCTTAAATGGGTGGCCATTGTCAGTGATTATAGATTGAGGGACACCATACCGACAGATGATATAGTTTAAGATAAATCTAGAAATCTATGTGCTGGTAATGTATGTCATAGGAATGGCTTCAATCCACTTCGTAAAGTACTCAGTGGCAGTGATAATGAACTTGTGTCCATTAGATGAGGTGGGGTGGATCTTACCTATGAGGTCGAGTCCCCATTGGGAAAAAGGCCATGGTGACGTGATAGGACGGAGCTCCTGCGCTGGGGCATGTATCAAATCTCCATGAACTTGGCATTGGCGACATTTTGTTACAAAGACATATGAGTCTTTTTCCATAGTAGGCCAATAATAACCTAGTCCTCATAATCTTTTTAACTAAGGTAGGACCGCTAGAATGGGAACCACATATACCTCATGCACCCCACGCAAGGTTGCTTGTGCTTCAGTAGAATCAAGACATCTCGGTAGGGTATTATCTAAAGCGCGTCTATATAGGGTGTCTCCGACGATGGTATATTTGGCTGACTTGCGAAGGAATGTCCTACGTTGGTTATTGGATAGGCCAATGGGGATGACTTCGGCATGAAGGTAATCATAGATTTCTTTGTACCATGGGGAATCAGGACCAACAATGTCACACACCATTTCAGAATCTGGGATATCGTAGGCGGGGACCAAAAGCTGTTCGACCAAGAACTCAAACTTAGGCACGTTGTTAGGAATGTCAAGGAGTGAGGCAATTGTAGCCATAGCGTCTGCTGCTTTGTTTAAAACATGAGGTATCTAATGAAACTTGACTTTGTCAAAGTACTCTTTAAAACTATCAGCCATGCACTTGTACGGAGCAAGCTTTTCATCCTTAGTCTCATAATCATCATTTACCTGTCTTATTACTAGTTGAGAATCACCATATACCTGTAGGTTCTTGATTTTCCACTTGACTTCCATGCGTAAACCTATCAATAAAGCTTCATATTCCGCCATGTTGTTAGTGCATGGAAATGCAATCCTGAATGATTTAGGGATGGAATCACCCTGTGGTGTGATAAACAATATCCTAGCCCCTGAACCATGATTTGTATGTGAGACATCAAAGTACAGTTTCCATGTTATGTTTGTGTCAAATGTGAATATGAACTCATCAGGAAAGTCTGCCACTAATGGGCGATCTGCCTGTATTGGTGCATCAGCTAATTGATCAGCAATGACCTGTCCTTTAATAGCCTTTCTTTCTACATACTGTATATCATACTCACTAAGTATCATGACCCACTTGGCCAGTCGTCCTGTTAATGCTGCTTTACTAAGAAGATATTTCAGAGGATCTATTTTAGCAATCAACATTGTTTGATGGTTTAGCATGTAGTGTCGCAGTTTTTGGGTAGCAAATACTACTGCAAGACAGGCACGTTCAATGTTACTATAGTTGAGCTCATAACCAACCAAATTATGATTGATATAATAGACTGCCCTTTCATGACCTTCATCGTCATTCTGTGCAAGCAATGCTCTGAGTGATGAATGGGTTGCTGTGATATAAAGAATCAACGACCTTCCTTCAATAGGTGGCATTAAAACAGGTGGTGTAAGTAAATATTCTTTAATTAGTTGAAAGGCCTCTTCACACCTAGGTGTCCATGCAAAGGGTACTCCTTTCTTAAGTAGATGTTGAAAAGGATGTGTCTTGTCTGCTAGCTGCACTATAAATCTTCTGATAGATTGCAACCTTCCCTGTAATGTTCTTAATTGACTGAGATTGTTGGGTGGTGGCATGTCCATAATTTCTTTTACCTTAGCTGGATCTACTTCAATGCCTCATCTAGAAATGATATAACCTAACAGCTTGCCTGACGTGACTCCAAACACACATTTCTTTGGATTGAGTCTCACATTATACTTCTCTAGCCTCTGAAATACCTTGTCTAAAACCTATAAATGTTGTGCCCTTGTCTTGGATTTTACAATAAGGTCATCGACATAATCCTCCATACAAGTGTGTACTAAATCATGAAAGATAGTGGTCATGGCACGTTGATAGGTTGCTCCTGCATTCTTGAGCCCGAAGGGCATAACATTCCAACAATACGTTCCCCAAGGACAAGTGAAGGCTGTCTTAGGTTGATCTTCAGTGGCTATTCTAATCTGGTTATATCCTAAGAATCCATCCATAAGGGACAACATCTCATATCCTGCTGTCATGTCAACTATCATGTATATATTAGGCAAAGGGAAGTCATCCTTAGGACAAGCTTTGTTGATATCTCTAAAATCAGTGCAGATGCAAATGCCCCCAGCTAGTTTGGTAACTGGTACAAGATTGGAAATCCAATCTTCATAGTCAATAGGTCTGATGAAACCAACGTCTAAGAGTTTCTTGAGTTCCGCCTTGACTAATAAAGCAATTTGTGGATGCATTTTTCTCAACTTCTGCTTTACTGGTTTAGCATCTGGTTGTAAAGGCAAGTGATGTAGAACAAGTTCAGGATCCAACCCAGGCATGTCGGCATATGACCAAGCAAAATTAATTTGTCTTTGTTCAAAGAAGTTGTGGAACTCTGATTTCTCTTGTGTTGTCAGTGACACGCCAAATAAATCAATCGAGGATTCTCTTTTGTGCCTATGTTGACTTCTACTGATTCTTCCACGAGCATGGGTGACTTTTCCTGTGCAATGGGGAGAATGTTCAAACCTCCATCCTTAGGCGCCTCAGAGAGGTTTTCACCTTCAGATGCGTCCTTTCTTTTTACTTTTTCATGGTCTAGAGGTGCCTTGCGGTTTTCACCTAGAGACTCGTCCTTTTTATCTTGTTTATTCTTTTTCTCATTTTTGCGACTGGAGGGTTGAACAGATTCCCCAAAATATGCTTTATTGTCCAAGTCAATGGTAAAACCAGCTTTATGATCCCCATTAGGTATGCCTTCACGTAATCCCAGGAACTCAGCAATCGCTTCGTCGTTCTCAAAAGTATCTAAAACGGGTGTATCTTGTTGATCCCAATCTATGAGTTGGGGATAAACTAAAGGCATGTCATCGTCGGAGTTATCAAAGTCTAATGGAGTCAAGGTAAAAATTGAATTATTCATGTGGTCACAAAAGTCTTGTACCAAGTCCTTTTTGCTCTTGGGTTTGGGTCTAGGTGGATAAATAGGTGGGCCTAATGCCAAGGTTTGACAATCAGAAAGAGGTGGCTCAGGTTGCCAAGAGGTAGGATCAAGTGATTCCCAATAGTAGTGTTTAAACCACTCCTCTTTTGTCATTTTCTTTGGTGGACAGGAATTTAAAGGATTTGGTGAGGAACTTAACAGCAAGTCAAGTTCTCCAAATAACTTGTCAAGGTCCATGGAAGAAGTAGAGGATAAGGAATCCCACTCATAATCATTAGAGTCAGGCGAGTTAGAATGATTTTGGTCTATTGGTTCATGAGATGTCTTAATGTCTTCTGAAGCACGTACTTCCTCAAGTAAGGGTAATGGAGTACTAGGAACGCCAATCTGAATCGGTTGAAACCCTAGCCCTACTCCTTTTGGCCACTGAGAAACAAATATTGGTTCAATTCTGCCATCTTGGTTTAAGCCTAAACCACTGTGTCCATCATATCCTTTGCTTTGCATGATTTTGAAACCCTTTCCGTATAGTCTTGTAGGAATATGAGCAAGTAAAAGGGGTTCTTGATTATCTTCCTTATACAGCCAGGAAGTAACATCTTCTGTATCTACAGCCTCTTTGCTTAATTCACCCCATTTAGTGAAAGTTGTTGTGGGGGGAACATGTATAGTGATTATAGACTGTCCCCTACCTGTTGTAGGCAAACCATATGACTTAGGAGGGACCAAGTGGCTAACACAATAGGAAGTCTTCATATAATACTCTCCACAACCCTTGTCTTGGATCTCAACCCTAGGAGTAGTGGGAAGTGAAGGTGCAATAGATGTTCGAGTGAGCGTGGACGGGTCAACATAAGAAGATGGATTAGATGATGAGGCCTCTTGGTTGACTGGCACTTGACATTGAGGGATGTCCTTTAGGTTAGTGCAATACTGAAAAGGATCAGGATCACCATCGATAGTTATTTCGGTGCCATTGTAAGGGAATTTAAGGCACTGATGATATGTGGAAGGGACTACCTTCATGGCATGAATCCATGGTCTACCTAGCAAAAGGTTATAAGGGAGGGTGAGATCCAAGACCTGGAACTTTGTCTCCATTACCGCAGGACCAATTCTGATAGGAAGTGTTACCACCCCCTTTGATTTTCTTTCTTCATCATCATAAGCCTTAATGAAAATACTCTTGGTGGTGTCTACGCATGCTTCTGAAATACCTAATGCCTTAATTAGTTTTAAAGTGCATAGATTTAACCCTGCTCCCCCATCTACCAAAACTCGTCTAACTTTGGTGTCATCAACAAGGACTTCTAGATGTAAAGGGTCATTGTGGTTCGTCTTATCTGTGGCATAGTCTTGTTCAGAAAATGTGGCATGATGATTATTGGTCAAGTAGCCCACCATCTCCTGGAAACAATTGACATCAAGGTCATTAGGGACCGTGGTGTTCTGTAAAGCCTTATCAAGGATAGACAGATGCTCGGGGGAGATACGCAACAATTCCAAGATTGAAATTTGGGCTGGGGTCTTCCCCAACTGGTCAAGTAGGTTATATTGTAACTTGGAAGGTTGTGATGCTTTCTGTGATGGAGGGCCTTGGATAACAAACTTAGTACGACGAGTATTGACCGCACATTCCGGATTAGCCTTGATAGTAATGGTATTGATGTTGTCCTTGGTGGCGTGAAGGCAATGAATGATTTTTCCACTATCATAGTCATGTTTTATATTCGCATAATTGGCTGACATATTGGTCTTAGTACTTGAACTGGGGACAGTTCCTTTCCCATGGTCATGTAGTGGGTCTGAAAAGACTTGATGATCAGTGTTCGATGTCTTTTGTTTTTGTCCACTAACTTCAATGATTCTCTTGTCAACAAGATCTTGTATGATGTTCTTCAGTTGTCGACAGGTTTGTAGGTTATGTCCCTTAGTCCTATGATAATCACAAAAAGCGTTGTCATCCCACCAAGTTGGTTTAAACTGTCCTGGATCATATTTTCTTGGTTCCTGCAGTTGTATGAGGTTGTGTTGTAACAATTGTTTGAACACCGACTCAATGGGTTCCCCTAAGGGAGTGAACTCACGTTTCTGGAATCTCCTTGGTGGTGGACGTTAAGTGTTTGAGACCATGTTGGGAGGTTGATTGACAGCATTAAGCGTATTAGCAAAAGTATGAGGTCCTTGTAATGTGAGGAGGGGTCTTGCTTGTAATGTTTTAGCATCAACCACCCCATCATTGGTGACATTTTTGTTGCGAGACCAGAATTTGTTTCTGTTGGTGGGGGCATTTTGTACGACCATGTTTCGATTGGGTGTTGTCATCTTGAGTTCACCCTTTTCAATGAGATCCTTCTCTATTATCACCCTCTTTTCCACTAGTTCCGAAAAAGATATGTAGCAATGTACCCTTAAGTTACTCCTGAGTTTTGGATGAAGGTTTTCTTGAAACATGGTAACCTTTTGTTTTTCAGGTATCTCGACAGGACATCTACTAGCAATAGTTCTCCATCTCTGGAAGAAAGCAATGAATGTTTCACCTTCGTCTTGTGTGGTGTGGCACAAAGCTGCTATATTTATCTCATGGTCAATGTGGAAGGAGAATTGCTCCACAAATTTCTCGACTAGCTCTCCCCATGATCTAATGCCAGAATCTAGACCCGAAAACCATTCTAGTGCAACCCCTACAAGACTTCATGGAAATAGCCTCATAAGGTACGTGGGGTCGTAAGCGACATCAATGCATATGGTAGAAAATTCCCTGATATGTTCTACTGGATTGCGTTTGCCATTGTACTTAGGAAGATTTGGTATGACATATCCGTGAGGGAAAGGTGTCATGTACAATGATCTATCAAAAGGGAATGGGCATATGTCCTTTGGTGAAAATGATTTCTTAGTTGACACTGACATGTTATCCATTTGCGTTTGTAATGCCTGCATTTGTGTTTGTAGGACGTCAACTTGAGTCAAAGATGTGCTAGAAGGATTATGCGGATCCATGTATGTATTCTGAAATCCAAAGTCTCGTGATGGGTTTTGATTGAACGTTGGCATCTGAGGTGGATTTGGATTCGGAATGTTGGTAAATGTATTCTGGTTTGGAATCGACATAGATTGATGTTGTCTTGGATTCTGTGTAAATGGATTCTGAGTACCACTCTGTACAAAGGGATTCTGATTCAGAACCGATGTGAAATAGTTTTGGCCTGGAATCTGGGTAGACAGATTCTGACTACCAATCTGTGAAAAGGGGTTCTGATTCAGAACCGATGTAAATTGGTTTTGACTGCTAGTCTAGAAAGGTGGATTTTGATTACCATATTGGAAGGAGGGAATGCCCCCTGTTTGTGTAATCCTTGGTATAGTACTAGTGACCTGAACACTAGGTATGGCCATCGACTGTGGCAAGGTACCTATAATGCTAGCAGTAGGTGTGGTTGTTGATTGTGCACTCGTGACACCGACATAAGATGTATGGGCTGATGTTTTAGGTCTTTTACTCCTGCTAAGAGGACCAAAGGGAATAGATGATGAAGCCCCTGTAGTGAAACTAAATCTCGATGTCATATTAGGTGTACCAAATGGGGACGTATGGACTGTCGTACTCTGTGTAGACATGCTAGATGGCATAGTCATGCTGACTTGAGGTATAGTAGTACTAGCAGTTGTGGTATTTGTCCCTTGTGTAGGTTGAGTTTGTAAGGTGCTAATGTCAAATCCTAAAGGTAAGGTAGCACCTTTAGCTAGAAATTTTCCTAAGAACCGTTGACGATCGTTTGCTAGGTACTCATCTACAAAAGAGGCAAACTTAGGGTCTTGTGCGACATCCTCTATGTCTTCTATTGTAACATGTCCTTGTGTGTTTCTAGTGGTAAATTTGTCTATTAGAGTCTTATGAGGTCTTGAAGAAAATGGGTTGATAAACTCGCTTGGGTTCGACATGTTTTCTCTCTCTCTTCTCTTAGACCTAGTTTCAACCATGTAAGACAAGCTCAATATGCGGGAAATACAAAATTATATCTAGAAACTGTATGACTCTATTCTATGTTTTTGGGGTTTTCTTATGCAAAATAAGGGATGTCCTATGATGATACTAGTCTAGACTCTAAAGGTGCAAGAAGTCTAAGTGAGACCCTAAAATGATCAATTCTATAAACCCAAGGTGAAGGGACCAACTACCTAAAGTCAAACCAAAGTGTCAATTTAGTTAAGTCAAGGAACCAATGTAGGACAAAGATCAAAGACAAGTTGAGTTTCCTAACTAGACTAATGAGCTAGGACGACTCTCTGTAGGACAAAGTATATGATGATAAGACTAGGTTCAATGACAGATTTCGTTGATACTATGACCTTTCTAGAGTATAGATGGTGGACTACTCCTAAAGTTCGTAAAAGTGACCTCTCTAAAAGTCTAATGCAAGGTGATATGTACCCTATGATGAAGCTAAACTCTAACTGAAGACAACTATGGTAATGACTAAATGAACCTAAATGATGCAAAATTGAGCAAATCGTTTCAGGTTTCTATTTTTGAAGACTGTTTGTATGAAGACCACTGAAACTGGTATAACCCTGCTAACTGGACAGTGACAGTGAATTTTGGTTTTTCTGGTAATCAGACAGATGCATTTCAAATTTAACAGTTGCAGTTCAAACTGACAGATGCGACTCAAAATTACCAGATGTGACTCAAGCTGACAGATGTGACTTAGAATATAACACATGCGGTGTTTCTAAAACAAATGCGAGTCAAACTGACATGCGCGACTCAGAAATTTTAGATGCAGCTCAAAACAACCAGATGCGACCTATATAAATCAGATGTGAGCCAAACTTACAGATGCGACTCAAAACTGACAGATGCGACTCAAAATTTACAGATGCAACTCAAAATTAACAAATGCGACTCTAAAAATTAGATGCGTGTTTCTGGTGAACAATTGCAACTCTCTGTGAATTTTCAGTGACATGAAATTTAAACTGACCCGGTTTTCTATGATCAAATTCTGACAGTCAAAGACAATCGTAAGACAAAGTGTTTTCAGTTTCTATTTTGGACTCCAACAATGTTTAAAGTGATAACAGACAAGCACATCCTAATAGGGCAAAGGCCTAGGGTTTGTATACTTGGTATAGCCCACCAGTTATACCCCAGATTGGTGATGAACACCTTTCCTTCTCGAGAGCGGATAGCTTAGGAATTTGGTGGAATTGGCTCCCCTCCACGGCTCATTAACATCTTTCGAGCACACCAATTCTAAATTCATTGGGTAATGACATCCCAAGAACCGCTATCTCTACTCAAGGGGATTAGTAGTGAGTAATCTTCGGGCATGATACTGTACCCTGTACTAATACCAAGCAACGGCCACAAATAGGTTGGTCTCTACAACAAAGGGTATTTAATTCGGGCATTTTGTTCATGGGGTGTGATCCATACGACGCGAGTCCCCTTTCGGATCCATCTCGTTGGAACTACACTCGTGATTCTTGGGGTTTCCCCAAGAACCCACTTTTGTATACCGGCTGGAAGTCCCTCGGGTTCAGGGTGCTACCGGTCTGAGTCGTTCTGGGGTGAGTACTTTTTCCCACCAGAACAGGCCCAAGTTCTAGAGTTGGTAACCATTTCTCTTACACCCAAGATCGCATGGATGTGCAAGGGGAGAGGATACTTCGATATACCAAATCATAAGGGTAACCAGACTTGTGCTTTCGCACCAAACACAGTAGACACTTGTTAATTTTAACCAAATGAAAGATTTGCTACGCTACCAAAAAATCTGTTTCAAAATTTAACTAGGGTCTTCGACAAGCGTCCTACAGAGGATATCATTAGTAATTTTCAATTTTGTCTTCGCCAATCGTCTTGCAAAAGCTTGTTAACTCCAAATGGCCACACGCTGAAAATCAAATATCAGTAACACGAAAATCAATTGAAAATTCTAGATTGCCGAAAACAGAAATAAAATTTTACCAGTCAATTGCATCGTTTTGTTACCAGTCAGATGCATCATTTCTTTTTCAGTTGCGGCTCAGGATATCACTTGCGATTCAAGAATTTCTAGATGCGTCATTTATCTGTCAGATGCGGTTCATAAACTCAATTGCAGTTCAAAAACTTCACGTGCGGTTCCGGAAAATCAATTACGGTGCAGAAACTTCACATGCGGTTCAGAAAATCAGTTGCGGTGCAGAAACTTCACATGTGTCGTTCCGTACAAAAAATCAGCAAAATCAAAAATTAAAAGATCTACGGATTCGCGAAGATGGTGTCTTCACATCGGGTTCACCAAAATGTAACGCCAAATAAGAGCTTTGCACAATAGACACACCAGAATCAAGATTAGAAGCACACACGCGTATACAAATACTAAATCTAACATACAAATTCATACGTTAAGCAACAAAGAACATGGGAAAGTAAAACGTAATTAAAACTAGAACAATCTCACCAATTTTCAAACGTATTTCCATGAATTATCTCGATTGCCCTTCTCCATTTTGCTTGTGTAGTATAATTGCCCTCAGATTTTCAAGTAATTCGTGCAAGTATAGCCTAAGATAGTGATTAGCAAAATATCGAAGATTCAAGACAAAGTGCTCTCAAAGTTATCAAATTCGCGAGAGAGATTGGAATGAAGAATGACAAATCAATTTATGAAAATTGATTATTCGAATAAGGCCAAGATTGAAAGATCATGGACGGTTGAGATTGAGATTAGTCATGCATTGATAAGCTGATAGTATTGACATGAGTCATTGAATTAGAAATAGAATTAAAGATTAAATAAATGGTTTAATCTTGGTTTGGCATTGAAAACATAAGAAATATCTTTGCATGACAAAGATAAAGATTGATTAAAGCAACTCTTGTTTGAATGCACACAACACTTAATTAATTAAATAAGAATATTTAATTAATCGCATGTACACGAATTGAGTTGAAGTGGGCGATTGCATGGTTAGAGAGAAGATTACTCGAAGACGCCACTCAACATTAAATCAATAGTTAACTGAACGATTAAAATAGATGTCGAGTTGAGTAAAAGTGAATACTTAGATAACTCACATAATTATCTAAAATATAGAGAATGTGTTAAAATAGAATTAATGATTTAAATAATTCATTTAATTCAAGAGACTCAATATTCGAAGGATAATTAAATAAATAAGATTTATTTAATTAAATGACAAAGGGGATTTTAAATGAATAATTAAATAAATAATGACTTTATTTAATTATAGTTGAAGTGCGATGAAGAATAAATAAGAATTTATTTATTTAACTGGAAGAATAAGGTTAATTAGTAAGATAATTAAATAAGAAGCGTTTATTTAATTAATTAGATAGAATAAAGAAAAGTGTGAATTAATTAAATAATTGAGATTATTTAATTAATAGATGAATTAATGTTAAGATGAATTAATTAAATAATTGACATTATTTAATCATGACCATGAATAATAAGAATTATGAAGAATATAGAAGTCGCAGGCTAATAACCAGATTTCGGTGTCTACAGTTACTTTGTACAAAAGGCCTCAAAAAATGATTGTCCTGCTTCTAAGAGGGCTTTTCTTACTCTCTACACACAAATGCAAGCAAACATTCATTGGTAACTCCATCAAAATGGAAAAATATGAAATATAATATAAAGGGTTTTTAGATA
Organism: Sequoia sempervirens; assembly: GCA_007258455.2. NCBI lineage: Eukaryota > Viridiplantae > Streptophyta > Pinopsida > Cupressales > Cupressaceae > Sequoia > Sequoia sempervirens. The sequence continues at coordinate 613,732,952 of VDFB02271358.1, forward strand.
CCCTCAAAATAGAACCTCTCACCATTTTCTATAGATTTTTGATGGAGGGAAGAAAAGATATGGAATTTTCTTGTTCACAGGAAACCCTAAGACAGATTCAGACCTATTGTCACAAAAAATACTTAAACCTTCTCTAAAATTAATGAAATTTCACCAAGCTAAAACCAAATGAAAGATGAATCAATTATCTTTCCGACCATACCATGTGAATGTCATACAAAGGTCATACATATTCCTACAATCTGAAATAATAGGACTGTTATAGAAAAAATGCACAAAAAACAAGGGTTTCATTTATCAAAACCTCAAATACATAATGTTTCCTCATTGTTTCATCATCCTAAATTTTCCTTCAACCACACAAGGCCTTTTTAAGATATTTAATGAAAGATTCCCAATGGCCACTAACTACATTTCAATTTCTAACCATTCATATTCCACCGGTTCACAACAAAATGAAAAAGTTGCTTTTTACAACATTATGCAACTTTGACAAGTTTTGCAACTAGACCCTAACCTACCCCTAATGACTCAAATTAGACTCAAACAAACATGAAATGGTCTTCTTAGACTAGATTACATTAAAACATCATAAGACAAATCAAACTGAAAACTTCTAATCCTTGGAGGCATGGCAGCTTGTGGGTGCCTCTACACCATACTCCCAAGGGAAAGAAAAACCCGCGTCCACTTGAGTGTAGGTTTTCTTTTTCTTCCCAATCATCCAATTCTTCTACAACTTGTCTTTCATTTCTACAAATTTCCATGGATCTTCTTTTCTTCTTCTTGCACCATCTCTTACTAAGTATTTTTTCAACTTCCACATGCCAAAATTCAAGTTCTCATTCATATGCTTCATTACCACCATATATGTCTTCATCTGCATCATTGGAATACAATATGTCAACACATTCATCATCCATTAAATAAAAAAATGCAACCATTACCTCTATTAGTATTAAAAAATATACTTCACCATATTGTGCATAACAATCTGCATACACTACATTCAATTCTCCTTTTCCTTTATGAAAAGGAAAATTTTGGTCCTCTCTTTTGCTTCTAGGGTTTTGGACCTAAAAGGAGAGAGAAAAAATGATACCTCTTCACTCAAGCAAAACCCCTTGAGATTTCAAAGCAAAGGAGATTGAAATCAGATGTTCAAAGGGAGAGTTCTAGGGAAAGGAAAACAACAAATGAGGGTTCATCACCAAGGGTAAACTTGGAAAATGCAAGATGTTTTAAAACACAGTGTGATATGCAAACTAATACTAAATGGCCTAAGATTACAAATAAAATGAAACAAAAAGCTGTGAAACTGGAGATGTGAACCTGGGAAGTTGAAAATCATAGGATGGAGCTCGGGAATCTTGAAAAATCACCATTAATGACAACTAGGATTCAAACGCCAAGTTGGGTGACTTAGTCTAGTTTTCTAGAAAATGTGATGGAACAGGTTTTAGGAAAAAAGGTACTTAGATCTATAAAATTCTTGTTTAGGCTTGGGCAGTGAGACTCATTCACCAATAGTATTGAATTAGTCCACCTTTGGACTTCTAGAAATTTAAAACAGGAAACTATAGGCCTCAGTCTACTTTTCTCTTCCCGATAGGTTTCCAGATCTGAAACCACATAATTTAGCCTATACGTTTTCTCCAAGCTTCTCTTAGGACTTTGAAAAAATTAACTTGCCTTGACCACTTTTCCAATCTTGACTTCTTGGTAAATATGCAACCTAGCCCTGCAAATCACACACAAGAAGAGGGAAAAATGTTGAGGGGTTAGTGAATAGGGGTTTTCCTTGGTCAAACCCCTTATTGGTAATTAAACCCTTGAAATGAAATGAAATAGAATGGATAACGATGTTGCAACTCACCAAACCCTTGCAATAGGATGCTACAAACATGTAACTGATGGCTCCAATGGATGTGGACTTGAACTCTATCTTTGAATTTGATGGATCTTGAATGCAATGCTTAAAAAATCCTACACCACAATTGTGAGCTCTAAAACAAAATGATGCAAGAAATATTTGACATGATGTATGACAATTAAAAGAGCTCTTAAATTCTTGTTAACTTTCCCTTGAAATTCCTTGAATTCTCTTATGGATGCTCAAATGCTCTTGTGAACAATATGAATGAATACTTTAATGCTAGGTTAGGAAGGATGAAATGAGAGAAAGAAGCTTCTATTTATACTCAATTATGCAATAATTTCCAAAATTACATCACAAGTTGACCTTAAATCTTAGAGAAAAAAAACCCACCAAAATTTTGAATTAAATTTCAATTTTGAGATAAAGGGAGCTCATTCGCTACTCTTGGAAAATGGGTCTCACCTAAGGGGACTCATTCACCTAGAATGGTGAATGAGTCCCACCTTAGACAATTAAGGTGGGTTTCAATATTTTGATGCTTTAAACGTTATTTATCTAGATTATTCTAAAAAATACAAACAAGTAAGGCTTGTGGATGCAAAATAGGGCCAATTAAAGCATAAGAAATCCCAATTATTAATGACAAGCCTAGAAAAGTGTGAAAGTGTATTACAACACTTTAAACACTTTGAAATAAGGCTTGGTAAATGATGAAAAGAGGTTATTTTATTAACAAGACCCTAGAAAAGTGGGAAAGTGTGTCACAACACTTAGGTAAGGTACCATTTAAATTTGTTTTAGTTGCCAAGGACCCAAGACATAATGTGAATGGTTTATCCACATTACAACACTAAATCGAGGAAAAATTAAGCCAAAATCCATAAGAAGGACCCCTTTTTTGGCACTACATTTAGCCCCCACTTTAGTGAGAGGGTGAACCTGCTTCAAACTCACACTAAAGCAAAAAATCATGCACCAAGAGGGGTTCCAATGAACTAATGTGAGAAAAATGAGATAACAACAATCAAGAGGGGTAATCAAGCCCCCAGGATCAAGATCGCATGGCAAACAAAACATAACCACAAAGGAGCACACATAAAAATGATATAAAGAGTAGTGACAAGGCCAAGCATACACTACCAAAGATGAAGGAGAAAAAAACAAAAGAAGTAAAAGAGAGAATAGAGAGAAAATGATCAAATCAAGCTTCGATTGTTTTTCCATCATGATGTGGATCAGATCTAGGTTGTTTATTCGAAAAAATGCATAATCACTTTGAGGTGAGAGAAATTTTGGTTGTCCCCTGAGTGAGAAGTACTAAAAGGCTGAGAAACATACACTCATGGATGGTATACACTCACACATGCAAGTGGCTATGGGGAAAGTCATGCCTCAAAATGGGCTTCCTGCTCAACCATATGAAATTTATACCTCCTAATCACTTTAATAAGGCACCACACAAAGAGAATTGATCTTCCAAGCTTCACAATACAAGAAAAAAATTATATGCTTGGAACTCATGAACAAATGAGATGGCTCCATAGGCTTGCAAGTTGTGTTATGCAAGGTGGCCATATAACAAATGCAAAATGCAACATGCAAAGAATGTTCAAAGGAGTCTTGTCTATTTCATGTGAGGTATTTGACTTAGGGAACATTGTGCCTAATGTCTCCAAGAGAGGATTGATAAAAGAATAAAAGATTCACAACTTAGAGGATGTAGTGTGTCGCATCATTCCACTAAGAGGAATGTAATATGCTAAGATAGATAATGCTGATGAAGGAAATCATACCCAATGTCATCCACAAAGTGACAAAACACATTGTATGAAGTAATAAGGTTGCACTACGAACCAAGAAAAGGAAAAATGAAAGAGAATAATACCAATGTATTCCCCCACTTTAAAGAAATTTCTAAACACCATGTTGTGAGAAATTACTTTAAAGTAGCAAATGAAAAATGCAAAAAAGAAAGAAGACATGAGAGCCAACTTGGAAAGCCCTATGCCAAGTCATATGTTTCTGAGTAAACCTACATCATGCAAGAGATAAAAAGGAAAGGAAGGGATTTCCCCCAAAATGAAAACACCAAACACATAAGGGGTCTATGGATTTGGGGTTAGTTTGTTCTTTGCTACAATATTTTTGAGAGAGCTTGGAACTATCATCAACCTCGGAATACACATAAAACTAGAAGAATGACATAGAGAAAGTGAAAATAAAGAAAAACCTTTTGGGTCAACATGGAAGAGATATTAGGTGCCTCGATTCCTTGCGTCATCCCCAAAAGGAAAACAAAAGACAAATAAAAAATAAAAGGAAAAAGATGAAGGAAAAGCTTTTGGGTCAACATGAAAGAGACACAAATGTCTTGATGCCTTGCATCATCCCCAAAATTAAAACAAAAGAAAAATATGAGAAAGGAAAGGAAATCCTTTTAGGTCAACATGAAGGAGACATAAATTTTTGAATACCTCGCATCATCCCCAAAAGGAAAACACAAGAAAAAGATAAATATAAAGAGGTGAAAGTGATACACAAAATAGAGAAGAACGAAGGTACAAATAGAGGAATGTCACAAAGAGAGAATATCAAAAAAAACATCATGGGGGATAATATTACACACATGTAATCACAAAAAAGAAAATGAAAATGCAAAAGCATAGTAAGGAAAGTGTGATTAAACCTACGAGCAAGTCATCTACCACCCAATCATGTTCATTGTATACCAAAGGAAGAGAAATATCCAAAGGGACAAGGGAAAGTGCTGAACTAGGAGAAGTAGCAGGTTCATCACTCTATATAGGAGATTTCTCGTTTAAGCTCATGGAAGAGGAAAACAATGTGTTCAATTCATTATGACTTGTTCATTGTTTTCAGCTATTTCCTCATCGTCATCCAAGTTAACCACAATAGGAGGATGAATGATAATTTCCATCAAATAGTTCATCTCTTGTTGTGATTGTTGTATTGTTTCTTCTTGTTTTGGTTGTGAAGGAAGGTCATCATGCATTGATTTGGTTAAGTTTGTATTTTTAGTTTCTTTACTTAATTCTTTAGGTAACTTGCGAGCAAGGGCACGAAGTCTATGCCTACACTCTCTAGCACCTTGGTTTCTTTTGGTTTTATTTTCAAGTTTCATTTGTGAAGGAGTGGGTGGATCAACCATAGGTTTCTTTTCTTCCCCAAGGGGAAGAAAAAAAGGAACCATAGGAGGTTGTTCATCAACTTTCTTTTTGGCTTTGTAAACTTTTTTTATGCGAGGAGGTATGATGAAGTTTATTTCATTGTCTCTTGGTCTTTTGGACAATGTAGGTGAAGTTTCTATCTTTGGTTGGTCTTTCTTGTTTGGTTCTTATTTAGGTTCAAGCATGGTTTCATCAAGGATGGGAGGTGTGGTAGTAGAGGGGGGTATGCTTCAGAGGGATAGTTCGGCTATTTTCTTTGCTTTGAATTTTTGGTAGGACAAGAAAAAGAATTCTTCCCTTGGCTTGATAGGTTCCATGGGCTTGGGCCAAAAGGCATCTAAGGAAAAGTTTCCTTTGGAAGATAAGGGGTTAAAGCTGCTATGGTGGAAAGTGAATATTTCATTTTCAAAGGGAAACTTTAAGCATTTGTCTACAATTGGAGGGATGACTTTCATGGAGTGAAGCCATGGGTGGTATAGATTCAAAAAAAAATGGTTCGACTATGGGATGATGGAGAATGTGAAATATGATATTTTTTGTCCTATTTGTAATGGTAGGGTGATTGATCCTATTTGAGGGAATGCAAAGCCATTGTGTGTCTTGATCCATGATTTTGGTCTATCATATTCATCTTGATAGAGGTCATGCAAAAGTAAGAGTTCATCACTGATCACATTCTCTCCATAGGTAAGATCTATTAATATCCCATTAGTAGGCTTGTCATAGATACAATTAGTTATGTAGAGAGGACCATCAAGTGCATGTTTAATTATATCCTTAGAGGAGAAAGAAATTCCAAGAGGATTCTTAAGTCAACCCTTATGAGAGATGATGTCTATCGCCCCTCTCATTTCATCCATAGGATTGATATTGATAGCATTGTTTTCCTTATCTATATCAACATTCATTACATCATTCATTGTAGTTTCACTGGCTTTGGAAAATGAAACTTTGTGTTCAGGCATTAGGTTGGTAAAAAATTGCAATTTTTGGTTCAAAGGAGCTAGAGACTTATTTCCTTGGTTGCTAACACCTCTAATGGAGAAGCGACCAGAATCAATGAGGTCTTGCACAAGATGTTTAAGATGCTTGCACTGTTCTATGTCATGTCCATTTTTTTGATGATAGTGGTAATAAGAATTGGGTTTAAAGCTTGAGGGTAAAGGCTTACTAGGGTGAAGTGGTTTAGCAGATGGCAAGGTAATAATTTATTGTTCATGCAATTAGGACATTGTGTTATGAAGGGTATCAAGTAAAGGGGTGAATTTTCTTTTTAGATCACCATAACTAAAGTGAACCACAGTTTTGACAACAACTACTTGGTTGAAATTTTGAGTTAGTTGTTGGGGGGGTTGAAATGATAGAACCCTTTGTTTTGTTTTCTAAAAGGTTGGGAATTGTTTTTGTTGGTTGGTTTGAATCTCTCGATTCGGTTAGGAGTGGACCTTGTATCTAGACTACTAACCAAATTTTGATAATAACAAAGCGAAGTACACAAGTGCATGAAGGATGGGAATTTTATCATAGTGAGCTTGTCCTAAATTTTAGTTTGCAAGTTTTCTATAAAGATCTTTTGAAGGTGTGGGACAAGGATCTTGACATCAATTTGAGAATAAAGCGATTGATAGCATGAGATAAAGTCAGTGAATTTTTCACCCTCATTTTTCTTGCATCTCATCAAATTGGCTAAGGTCTTCTTGGGAGTCATATGAACTTAGAAATGGTTTAAAAATGCATCAACAAGTTCATTAAATGAACGAATTGAATTTTTTGGTAAAGAAGAAAACCATTCCAAATCAGTATCTTTTCAGGACCTAGGGAAGAGTTTTGGTAATATTTTATCATCAAGGACAAAGTCACTACATAAGGTAGTGTAGGAATTAACATGGTTAGAAGGATCTCCCTTCCCTCCATATTTCTCAAATCTAGGAACATCTACTCCTTGTGGCATAGGTGTTCACAATATTTCCAAAGACAATGGGCTACTTCTGACATAATATGTGGGTGGGCCATTTTGATTTTGGTTTATGGTTGAGATTCTTTTTTTGCATGGATGAAACAATTTGAAAAATTTGTTATGAGAGGATCATTATAAGTGGTATGAGATGGAAGTGAAAGTGGCGATGGAGTGTATGTAGTGGTAAGAGAAGTGAATGGAATTCTTATAGGTGGTAATGTGGTAGAAGAAAGAACATGTGATGCCACATAGGAGCTAGGGATGCTAGGAAGAATACCCAAAGAAGGAATCACATTACTAATTGGTTGCATCATTGTTGTGATTTCAGGAGTGGTACAGGCAGGTATTGAGGCACTTTTTGAGGGAGGAGGAATTTGTTGGCAGGATACACTACAAATTTTTTTTGGTGTTACAATTAATGGAAACCCTAGTCAATTATGTGATCCACACATCATCATTTGACCATACTAGAAAACAAATCAAAGATAGTCAAGGAAGAATAGAGCATTCAAAATAATTGTGTTCATTGATTCACATGAAATTGTATATTGTCATTTTGAGTTGCACATCTCAAGGAAGATTGTTTGATGTATGATCTATGTTATTTGTGAATCATAGTGCCTCATATCGATTTGTGTGCAAATTAGAGGATCCATTTGGTTAACTTTATGTTCATTAGTGCATGAAGGATAACTAAGTGGATCTAGCATGTTGAGGGTATTCGAGGAGTAATTATTTAAGTGTTTTTGTGTTTGATCATTTTTATTTTCATCCTAACTATGTTGTGGCTGACTTTGGTGGATGCACATTAAATATTATTCATGATTTGAGCTGACAGGTTCTATTGAAGCCGACATGTTGTGATTAAATATTTAGTCACAGATATATATAAGTGATTGATCATATCATTTTGATATATGTACAAAGTTTGTTAGTGTGTGATGCAAAAGTCAGAAGGATTGAAGAGCAATTATGCATAGTTTCACTTCTGCATTAAGAAATTTGTAATGTGAGTTAAGAGAAAAACAAAGTAGAAGAGTGTTGGAAATATGTGCCTCAAACATTATAGGCTGAAACCTCCTTTAGAGCAATTTCGGTGTGACATTCTAATTGTCTGGCCGACTAGTAGTTTGTTTTATCAAATTTTGAATAGGTTGTTGTGACCTAGGTATTGTCTTGTCGAAAGGTACACTATGGGGTCTATCGCTGTAGCTTGGTTTATTCGCTATGACCTCATTGCACTTGAGAGACCCTTGGCTGAAAGGTCTTTCTGTTGTGTATCGATGAGACTCTTGGCGACTGGAGTTTTAGAGTGGCTTCAACTTTCAGAGAGATGTCTCAGCGAAGCGTTTATCTCTCACCAACAATGTATGTATGTCTTTAGAATAACCTATATTCACTCGGTAAGATGTCAGCACAATAGTAAATGTTATGTCGACAGTGTTTGCTTGTTTTGTTTCATCGAGAAGACTTAAGTGTTATCTTCAGTATAACTCAAAGCTATCGGGGAAGGTCTTAGCGATAGAAGAAAGCTATGCCGACAGGGACTACTCAAGAGTTATCAATATAACTGTTAGGTTTCGTTATTGGGTCTGAGTGATAAGCATTTGTCTTGTCGATAGCCGATGGCTATCAGGGTAACTCTTAGCAATAGTCAGTCTTCAGTGAAACATATATAAATCGGTAAGTTCCCTCAGTGATGGACACATGTTTTGGCGATAGGTGAACACTTCAAAGTAGCATATGAATATCGCTATGAACTCTTGGTGATAGGAGTAATTCTTGCCAACTTCTGTTGGGTGCTCGGTAGATATGGGAACTTTGGTATAACCTTAGTGTTTCACCATGACCTTCTGGCGAAAGCGATAAGTCAGAACAACTATGTGATGACTCAGTATATCTGTTGGAGCTTGATATAATATCTTGGCGACTACAGAGCCTCTTGGTGACATCGGTAAGGGGTCAATGTGGCATCAGCGAGACACTATTAGTGTCTCACCGAGATGCCAATGTAATTCAAATTCTATTGACCGTGTATGACTTATGATGTGGCATCATGTGGACAAATTAGAAGAGCCAAATTGGAACTGTTGGGAGTCTGTTCATTGCGACAGTTCTGTGAGGGAGCTCGATAGTCAGGGAATGCCATGGATATAGTTGGAAATTATAGATGTTTTGATGTTGGATTAGATTTTGATCAATGGTGAAGTGTGAAGAATTCAAACTATATCAGTGAAGGATTAAATCTGTAAAGGCTGTAACCTGAAAGTTTTATGTTTGAAGAATGTACATGATGAATGCTGTTGTATAATGACACCAACAAGAGAAGTCTTGAATTGTATGTAACTTTTATTTCTGTAATACAAAGTGATTTCTCTTGGTGAGGTGGGTTTTTCTCCCGTAAGGGTTTTCCCGCATATATCTGGTGTTCATGTGTGTTTGTCTAAATACTATGTTTTTGTAATCTATCTCATAGTGCATCTCAATTAGACTGTAATTGAAAAATTAAAAGTTCTTCTTCATTCTTTCTTGAGGTATTGACTTTAGGAGAATTGTTTTCTGCATCTAGTTTTCCGTACAAGTGGTATAAGAGCCTGGCCAGTTGTGTTATCCTTGGGGGTATATTCAATTTTTTGAGTCAATACTGTTCAATGGGAGTTTTGTAGAGATTGTTATTTCTATTTACAGATTAAGATGTCTAGTTCATCGGGGAAGATTGAAATAGAGAAATTCAATGGCAGTAACTTTGAATTGTGGAAACTAAAGATGGAGGATCTCTTAGTAGATCGAGACCTTTGGCTTGTTGTGTCTGGAACTAAACCTACAAGCATGAAGCGAGAAGAATGGGACCTTGTAGATAGAAAAGCAAAGGGCCTGATAAGGCTCTATTTGGAAAACTTAGTTATTCTCAATGTGCATGAAGAGAAGTCTGCTTCTCTCTTGTGGAAGAGACTGGCATCTATTTATCAGGGGAAATCTTTGGTGAATAAGCTATTCCTAGGAAAGAAGCTTTACTCTTTGAGAATGCAAGAAGGAGGGTTTGTAGCTAATCATTTGAATGCATTTAACATGCTGCTCGCACAATTAACATCTGTTGGTGTAAAGATTGAAGAAGAAGATCGTTGTATGCTTTTGTTATGTTCTTTGCCAGACTCATGGGATCATCTAGTGATGGCTATTGGGAGTACAACATCCAGTTTCAAAATGGAAGATATTGTTGGTTCTTTGTTGTTAGAAGAAATGAGAAGAAAATATTATGAGATGGCGAAGGATGCTCTTGCTGTCAGAGGAAGGTCAAAGGAGAAAGCAAGAAGAAGGAAAAGAAGTCCAAATCGAAATCAAAAGGGAGATCAAAGTCTCCTGGCAAGAATTCCAAGGTGAAGTGTTGGAACTATGGGCAACCTGGTCATGTCCAAAAGGATTGTAAAGAGGAGAAAAAGAAGAAGAAAGGATCTTCAGATAATGGTTCTTCTCATAGTGATGGTGACGCCTTCATTGCAGCCTTGGCTACTTAGGCATCAGGTGATGTCTGGTTGATTGATTCAGGAGCATCGTTCCACATGACATCTCACAAAGAATGGTTTACAAAGTATGAAGAATATGATGGTGGAAAGGTGTACTTGGTGAGTGATTCAACCTTGGAAATTGTTGGCCATGGAAGAGTCAGAATCCAATTCCTTGATGGCAGAATAAAGGGGATCAATGATGTTATGCACATACCAGGTTTGGCTCAAAATTTACTTTCTGTCAGTAAGCTAAATGATATCAGAGTACAAGTCTTGTTCTCAGGAAGTGGTTGCAAGATGACTAGAGGTTCAATGGTGCTAGCTAGAGGTGCTTGAATTGGTACCCTGTACAAGCTGGATGCACAAGTTATTCATTGTAACAGTGTCTCTTCAAAGTCACTGAAAGTTGCTCATGGAGGTAAAGAGGGAATTGTCCCTAATTATGTAAACTCTACGGAAGTAAAACTTCTTGCAGAAAAGACTACACTTTGGCATCATAGGTTAGGCCAATTAGGAGAAAAAGGTTTAAAAACCTTGAAGAACAAAAACCTGGTTGAGGGGCTTGAAGACTCTAATCTAGAATTTGAATTATGTAAACACTGTATATATGGAAAGCAGCATCGTGTTTCACTTTATGACAGTCCTCATAAAACTTTTGGTTTGTTAGACTATATTCATTCGGATGTGTTTGGTCCAGTAGATGTTGCTTCTTTGTCTAAATCAAGATACTATGTGTCATTCATTGATGATTATTCAAGAAGAGCATTTATATATTTTTTGAAAAGTAAATCAGAAGTGTTCAGTCAATTTAAGGAGTTTCAAAATCTTGTTGAAAATCAGACTGGTAAAACAATAAAATGCTTAAGTACTGATAATGGTGGTGAATTCTATTCTGATGAATTTGAAAGATATTGTAAAGACCATGGAATCAAAAGACACAATACTACACCTTACACTCCATAGCAGAATGGAGTTGCAAAAAGGTTCAATAGGATAATGATGGAGAGAACATGAAGTATGCTTAGTAGTGCTGGTTTGGAAGAAAAGTTTTGGGCTGAACCTACTACTACTTCATGTTACTTAGTTAAACGGTCTCCAAACTCTGCTCTTATTGATAAGACACCTATGGAAGTGTGATCTGGTAAGAAGCCCTCTCTCAGACATATTAGAGTCTTTGGCTGTGAAGCATATGTTCATGTTCCGAATGTGAAAAGATCTAAGTTGGAAAACAAGGCTGTTAAGTGTATTTTTATTGGCTATAGTGCTAACATCAGAGGATACAAGCTTTGGAATCTTCATACAGAGAAGGTTGTATACAACAGAAGTGTAATCTTTCATGAGCTGAAACCTTCCACCTTGCATCTACAGTCAGAAACAAAGTCAGAAAATAGTAAGGATATAGCAGCAATTCCTCCTACACCAAAGAAAGAGGAATTGAAGATTCAAAACGTACCTAAAACTGAGGAGAGCTCAAACAGTTCTGAAAGCTCTGAAGAAGATGAACCTCAGCCTCAGCCAGTGAGGAGGTCAACCCGAGAAAGGAAACTAGATAGGTATGGGTTCTCTTTGATTGATTCTACATGTGCCTATGCCTTGATTTCTAGCACTGATGAGCCTAGGACTGTAAAGGAGGCAATTAAATTGTCTGATTCAAATTCTTGGTTAAAAGCCATGGAGGAAGAAATGGTGTCATTAGATAAAAATGAAACCTGGAGTCTAGTGCCCTTGCATAAAGGTAGAAAACCTATGGGCTGTAAATGGCTATTTAAGAAAAAGTTTGGTCTGGATGGCAGTGTAGAAAAAATACAAAGCACAACTAGTTGCAAAGGGTTATTCCCAGGTAGAGGGAATTGACTATGGGGAAATATTTTCTCCTGTAGCAAAGCTGACGTCCATTAGATTTATATTGTCACTTGCAACAGCCTATGACTTAGAGGTTGAATAGATGGATGTGAAGATAATATTTCTTCATGGTGATCTTGAAGAAGAAATCTATATGTCCCAACCTGAGCACTTTGTGGAGAAAGGAAAAGAAAAATTGGTATGCAAATTAAAGAAGTCTCTGTATGGGTTAAAGCAGCCACCTAGAATGTGGTACCAGAAATTTGATACCTATGTATTATCTTTAGGCTTTGTGAGATCAAAATTTGATCACTATGTATATTATAAAGCTGAAAGTGATCAAGTGCTTGTTATTGCTCTTTATGTTGACGATATGTTGTTCATAGGAAATAGCAAGCTAATGATTTCTAATCTTAAGTCTCAGTTGTCTACTAAGTTCAAAATGAAGGATCTTGGTGCAGCAAGGTATATTCTGGGGATGGAGATAACTAGGGATAGGAAGAATAGAAAGCTTTGGCTCAGTCAGAGTAAGTATATAAAGACTGTTCTAGAGATATTTTGTATGAATGATTGCAAACAGTTAGTTGTTCCAGTCATACAGGGAATGAAGCTATTTGTTGAGGACTATCCAAAATCTCCTATTGAGATGGAGGACATGACTAGTGTGCCCTATGCTAGTGTTGTAGGTAGTCTCATGTATGCAATGGTCTGTGTAAGACTAGACATTGCCCAAGCAGTGGGAGTACTTAGTCGATTTATGGCTAATCCAGGAATAATACATTGGGATGCTGTGAAGAGGGTGTTTAGGTATTTGAAGGGAACTTTAGATTTTGCATTGTGTTACCATGATAATTCGGTTGAATCACATAGGGCTCTTAGCATTCGTGGTTATGTAGACTTTGATTGGGAAAGGGACATTGATAGTAGAAGATCCACTAGTGGATATGTTTTCATGTTGAATGGTGATGTAGTGAGTTGGATGAGTAAGTGGTAGGTTGTAGTCACTTTGTCCACTATAGAGGCTGAATACATGGCAGCTACCCATGCTTGTAAAGAAGCTGTATGGTTGAAACGTTTGTGTTCTAACATTGGTTTTGATGCAGGGTAAATAAAAATCTTATGTGACAGTTAGAGTGCCATTTTTCTAGCAAAGAATCCGAACTTTCCATGCCAAGATGAAACATATTGATGTACAGTACCACTTTGTACGAGATATGGTTGAGGATGGAAAGGTCAGTTTGGAAAAAAGTTGATACTCTGGAGAATGTTGCAGATGCATTGATGAAGCCAGTGAGCACAGATAAATTTAGGTGGTGTGCAAGTTCAATGGGCCTTAGTGCCCATGTTTTTTAGTAAGTATTATTTATGCTCTGGAGGTGCCTGTATGATCTTCGTCAAGTGGGAGATTGTTGGAAATATGTGCCTCAAACATTACAGGCTGAAACCTTCTTTAGAGCAATGTCGGTGTGACATTCTGATTGTCTGGCCGACTAGCAGTTTGTTTTATCAAATTTTGAATAGGTTTTTGTGACCTAGTTATTGTCTTGCTAAAAGGTACACTGTGGGGTCTATCGCTATAGCTTGGTTTATTCACTATGACCTCATAGCGCTTGGGAGAGCCTTGGGCGAAAGGTATTTCTATTGTGTATCAATGAAACTCTTGGCGAATGGAGTTTTAGAGTGGATTCAACTTTCAGAGAGATGTCTCAGCGAAGCATTTATCTCTCGCTGACAGTGTATGTATGTCTTCAGAATAACCTATATTCACTCAGTAAGATGTCACCAAGAAAGAAAATTTTATGTCGACAGTGTTTGCTTGTTTTGTTTCATCGGGAAGACTTAAGTGTTATCTTTAGTAGAACTCAAAGCTATCGGGGAAGGTCTTAGCGATAGAAGAAAGCTATGCTGACAGGGACTACTCAGGAGTTATCAATACAACTCTTAGGCTTCATTATTGGGTCTGAGCGATAAGCATTTGTCTTGCCGATAGCTAATGGCTATCGGGGTAACTCTTAGCGACAGTTAGTCTTCGATGAAACATATATAAATCGGTAAGTTCTCTTAGCAATGGACAAATGTTTTGGCAATAGGTGAACACTTCAGAGTAGCATATGAATATCTCTATGAACTCTTGGCGATAGGAGTAAGTCCTACCAACTTTTGTTGGGTGCTCGGTAGATATGGGAACTTCAGTATAACCTTAGTGTTTCACCATGACCTTTTGGAAAAAGTGATAAGTCAAACAACTACGTCATGACTTGGTATATCTATTGGAGCTCGATATAATATCTTGGTGACTACAGAGGCTCTTGGTGACATCGGTAAGGGGTCAATGTGGCATTGGTGAGACACTATTAGTGTCTCACTGAGATGCCAATGTAATTTGAATTCTGTTGACCGTGTATGACTTCTGATGTGGCATCACGTGGATGAATTAGAAGAGCTGAATTGGAACTGTTGGGAGTCTATTCATTGCGACAGTTCTGTGAGGGAGCTCGACAGTCAGGGAACACCATGGATATAGTTGGAAATTATAGATGTTTTGATGTTGGATTAGATTTTGATCAATGGTGAAGTGTGAAGAATTCAAACTATATCAATGAAGGATTAAAATCTATAAAGGTTGTAACTTGAAAGTTTTCTATTCAAAGAATGTACATGATGAATGTTGTTGTATAATGACACCAGAAAGATTAGTATAGAATTGTATGTAACTTTGATTACTGTAATACAAAGTGATTTCTCTTGGTGTGGTGGGTTTTTCTCCTGTAAGGGTTTTCCCACGTATATCTAGTGTTCATGTGTGTTTGTCTAAATACTCTGTTTCTGTAATCTGTCTCATAGTGCATCTCAATTAGACTGTAATTAAAAAATTAAAATTTCTTCTGCATTCTTTCATGAGGTATTGACTTTAGGAGAATTGTTTTCTGCATCTAGTTTTCCTTACAAAGAGTAGAATAATTCAAAAGGTCAAGAGATTGATTATTGACCCTAACCAAAACTATAATCAGGAATTTGTAGATACTACTTTCTTAGTTAAATCTTTTGGATGTTATCCAAATATTTTGTAAGGCAGTAAGACTATCTATTTTGGAGCAGTGAGCTCTAGGAAGTGTGCCTAAATGCAAGTGCATTCCCATTTTGTAAACAATTTTTTTTAGTATAATCATATTGTGGATTCACCTTCCACCATGGTTTTTCCACTAACAAGGTTTCCACGTAAAAATCCTTGTGTTATGGTGTTGTGGTTGCTTGCTTTATGTTCATGCATATTTCTTTTGGTTGAATGTTATAAGTTCCTTGAAGATCAAATTAATAAAGCTAAAAATTATAGAACACTGATTCACCCCCTCTCAGTGTTCCTTGTTTCCAACAATTTTTATCAGAGCTTAGTTCCTCGAAAGAAGTTTAAAAACTTGGAGAAGATCTTGGAAAGTGTTTCAATGGATTCAAATATTCTTCAACAACAAATTTTGGTGGCCCTAGTTTAGGAATTGCAAGAAAATATTTTGAATGTTGAGAGATTCATTGAGTCATTAAAAGATAAAATCAATAAGTCCAGGGAGAAGAGAAGGGAACTCTGTGATCAGATCAAGCAAGAAGATAGTAAATGCATTGTAGATGAACAATTGAGTCAAGCCCTAAATGAAAAAAAGAAGAATGTGAAAAGTTTTCCAGAGTTAATGCAGTCCTAAAGCATGAGATGGAATTTATTATGATGAGGATGACCAAGAAGAATGAAGAGAAGCTTGCACATTTCTTAAAAGAAAAATGTAAAGAATGTAGCAAAATTATTAATTGATTCAATCAGTTGGAGCTCGAATTGGAACAATCTAGAAACAATGAAGAAGAGCTTGAAAAGAAGATTTATGATCTTAGAGATGAACTTGATACTGTAAATTAATTCAAGGAGAAGTTCAATATTAGCTCATCCAAGCTTGATGAACTAATTAAAAGTCAAAGGACTAAAGGTTACAAGTGAGGTCTTGGATATGAGGAAGGAGAAAGTTCCAGATCTGGAAAAAGGAGATTTAGGCAAGGAAAATAGATGAACAAAGCTGGAAGGTATTTTGTAAGACAACCTAATGCTCAGAGGTTCAATGGTTACTATTTTACTTGTAATAAATTTGGTCATATGGCTTCTCAATGTAGAAGCAAAATGAATCCAAGTGGTCCATCATTCTTAGGTCAGTGCTTTAATTGTAATAATTATGGTCATAAGTCAAATGAATGCAGAAATGTTGTCAACAACCTTTATATGGATGTTAGATGTTATACATGCAATAGATTTGGCCATATTGCTAACTAGTGTCGATCAAGAGAAAATCAGTGGAACAACTAGTCTAGATAGATAAATGTGGTATGCTACAATTGCAATCAACCCAATCATATTGCTAGATTTTGTAGAAGAGGTCTAGTAAGTCAAAGAAACATGCAAAAGGATGAAAAGGGAAAAGGGAAAATCACTATAGATGAGATCAAGAGTCAAATGAAGAAGAAATGGGTGAAGAAGAGTCCCTCTGTTGTAAGAAATGAGACAACACTAGAACCTGCTTCTGTTAATTCCTCTAGGAATTAGTTTTTAGGCCTTTGGCCTAGGGGGAGCTATCAAGAAAATCTTTTAACCCCTTTCCAATAACTAACAATAGGATGTGGATGAGTATAGTGATTGCATATATGTTCTACAAATGTTGAATCAATTGGAGAGAGTATTATGCAGTGTTGAAGGTCCGCATGAGAGTTATCTTTCATAGTGCATGGAAGTAGGGTATCTAGATGAGTTAGGGTAAAAGCATTGATTGCAACAAAAAGGTTTGATGTGCGAATGATAAAAGGTCATTTCTATCTTTCATTTGTCACTTTTCATTTTGACGAGAAGAAGTTTGGAGAGTTCTGATGTGAACTTTGATGAATTGTGGTGAGATTCAAGTGTGAAGGAGATTTAACAATCAAACTCAAATCCCATGAAAAGGTGTTTGTTGTGAAAACTTGTGAATTTTTGAATTTTTGAAAATGGCTACTTCATTTGTAGTTGATTTAAAGAATAGACCCTATTTGAAATTCAAGTGGCATCCTTTCAAGTCTGTTGAGACCAAGCCCTTTGGTGCATTTTTTTCTATTTCATATAGTGTCTTGCATATTAAAGACATTAGGGCACACATTCATGAAAATATTGAGGAGTTAGGGAGCTCGCAATTTTTGAATTTGTATTCCAATCATATAGTTGGAGAGGATTTCTGTGTTAAGCCTGAATTCAAAACCCTCCAGGAGAAAAAATTCATGCAAATCATAAAATTCCCCATGTTTGATGAAAGTGAATGGGTCTGATATATTTTGAGTTGAGTTCATTCTAAATTTATGTGGTTGAGTCAACCTTTTAAGATTAAAAAAGAAGCCATAAGCATTGTTACATGTTTAATTTCCATTGGTGGGTTGTCGATCTTGAAGTTCGTGAAGAATTAGACAATTACTAATGCAATTGATTATGTGTTTGATAAAAGAGTGATGACAATTGATGATATTATTGATGTGGATGTGAAAATTTCCTCAACGATCATTTGTTACAATATTTATCACTCTACTCAGGATAATTTAGTATCTGGTACAACTATTTATGCAACATATCAGATGGTGAAGGAGAATGCAAATTATGACCTATGTGAGTTACTTTGAAGTCAACTTATGCAGAATCTATTGTTGGCTTTCTTCTTTTACTTCATGAATGAAGTTTTTGGAGTTGAGAAAGTGCATTGGCAAGGTGGTAAGCGTGTAGTTATTCAGATTAGAGATATTTTGTATGGAGTTGGAGATAGTCAAGATAGGAAAACTGCAATCTAGGGATATTTCAAGAACTTTTAGAATGTAATACAAGCAAGGGAAATAATTCCTACTTCTACTGTCAAGAAGTATAAGGACACAATTTTTTATCATGGGAATTCATCAATGCTTGATGGAAGCTATTGATCCTAGAATGGTCTGGATTATGCCAATGGGATATGAAGTTGAGGATCGAACATCTTGGAATTATATGCACAACATTTGTTGAGTAAGCCTTGGGATCCGACAAAAGAGAGGTTTGGAACTTATGCAAAAAATGATATAAAAGTGGATGAGAAGTTGAAGAAACCTATGATAGTCTAGAGAGTGAGGAAAGAAGTGGAAGCCTTTGCAGAGATCATGGGTATATTTGTAGAAGTTGTGAGAGAAGTTAGAATGAAGAGAGAACAAGATGAAGTAGAAAAAGAGCCAACTAGAACTAAATTTGCTAATCTAGTAACATCCTCTACCCAAACTAGAAGGATCTTTGCACCCCTATCTGGATCTACAATGAAGTCAACCCCTGTAAAAGCTCAAACCAAGGAATCTAGTAAGAGGAAGAAGGATAAGAGTACAAGATTCTATGAAGTTGTTTTAGAAGATGAAGAGACAAAATCTAATGAAGAAGTGAGAGAAATAAAGAATTTGGGCACCCATACAACAAAAGTATCTAAGGACAAGCCCTCCGGTGAAGAAGAGAAAGCAAAGAAGAAGGTGAAACTAACAAACCTAGTATGTCCTTAAAGGAAGTTGAGAGAGGTATAATCAAGGATGGTAATCTTAAGCCACTATCTGAATGGTATGATACCTTTGATAGTATTGGTCAAAGACTTCTTGAGGAGGCTACAATAAAGTATTTGAACAATTTCAAGATGACTCTCATTGAGATAATGTCTCAATTACCCAAATAACTATATGAAATTCTAGAAATGAGGAGATTAAGTGCAAGAACTGAAGTAGAGAAAATGAGAGAGTGAATTCCTATAGACTTATGTCTAGTGATGTCTATTAAGGATATGAAGTCAATCTTGAATGAAGCTAAGAAGGATTTCAAGAGAAAAACAAGAGTAAACAAGCTTATGATTGGTTATATTGAAGAGGTAGCAAAAGAAATTGAAATAATATTAAGTCTTGTTAAATAATAGAATTAATGTTGTCTTTGAAGAAGTGCATGTTTAAGATGTTGCATCTGGTCCAGTGGATGAAGAGGTAAATGAAGATATAGTTTAGAACACCTAGTTTCCTCCTAATGTGCATGATACAGAAGTACCTATTGATATTGAAGCTCCTAAAGTTGTGCTAGTTGAAGAAAAGGAGGTGTCAAGTGAAGAAGCTGAGGTTCCTAAAGGAAAGCATGAATCAATAGTTGAGAAGGTTGAAGTAAAGGAAGTTCCAGTGGAAGAAAGAGACATTACAGAGGAAGTGAAGAAATTTTTAGTATAGCAACAAGAAGATTTTGACCTTGAATTGGGTGAAAGTCCTATTAATTTTTTTACTTTGTCTCCAATTTAGAAATTGAAAGTTGCATCATTTTTCTAGGCGAAGTCTAGAGAGGAATTGTTGAAGTCTCACATTGAGAACATTGAAATTTTGAGTCTTGCATCTAATGTTTTGGAGAGAAACATGCCTACTCATGTTAATGAGCCATCTGGTTCTACTTTTGGTGAGGTCAAGAAGCTTATTAATTTTGTAAGTACTCATTTTGAGTCACTTGAGAAGTCAACCATGGTTAAGGTTCAAAAGGAAGTTGATGCTAAAAGGTTCAATAGATTGAAAGGAATGATATCTAATGATAAATATTTGTTAGTTACCTGTGTTAATAATATTCAAAGTGCTCTATCTGAAGGTGGAAAGATCTATAAGTCATGTTTTTCTTTGTCAAAATTCACTAAGGACAATGAGAAGAAGATTAAGGATCACAAGAAATAGTTAGCTAATATTTATGAAGCCTCTGATCCTTTAACTATTTTTGTTGGAGAGAAAGAATGTTAGGTTATATCCCTACTTGACAAGATAAAGAGCTTGAAGCATTATAATGATAGAAATGTGGGAAAAGCATGTGAGCTGAGAGGCCTAATTGGTCTGAAGATGGAAACAATGTTGGGTGCATTGAAGGAAGCTCAAGATGCTATGGTGATCAGTGATCCAGTGAACCTTCAATCAACAGAGATGCAATATTACCTATTATGTGGTCAAATGATGATTTTAGAGAGTCTCGAGAAGGGTTGGGACATAAGTTTGACCCTGTTGAAGACAAATTTTGCAGATATTTTCAAGTTTGTGTAAGTTGTAGAAGCATGTTTGTATAGTTTGAAATTTTTGTTTTATTTTTGGTATGCAATTTCCCCATCTTTTCCATTGATGTCAAAGGAGGAGAGTAGTACAGCGAAAAATTTATATTCATCTTAGCGGGAGTTGTAGTTTTGAGTTGTGATTGAAGATCTTTTTGAATTTTTGAAGCTGGCAGTGTAATTCATGTTGGTACTGATCTGACACTTAGTAATTTTTTCACTAAGTGTTGCCATGAATGCTAAAGGGGGAGATTTTTGGAAAGTGACACTAAAAATGTTTTCTAGTGTTGTCATTGATGGAAACCCTAGTCATTTATTCAATTTACGCGTCATCATTTGATCATACCGATAGACAGATCGAAGAAAGTCAAGGAAGAACAGAGCATCTGACGAAATTGTGTTCATCGATTCACATGAATTTTTTTGTTTTCATTTTGAGTTGTATATCTTAGGGAATATTTTTTGATGTATGATCTATGTTCTCTATGAATGTTAGTGCCTCATATCGATTTGTGTACAAGTTAGAGGATCTGGTTGGTTAACTTTTTTTTCATCAATGCATGACGACCGACTAAGTGGATATAGAATGTTGTAGGTATTCAAGGAGTAATTATTTAAGTTTTTTTGTGTTCAATAATTTTTATTTTAGTCCTAACTATGTTGTGGCCAAATTTTGTGGATGCACATTAAATATTATTTATGATTTGAGCTAACAATTTGTAAAATATTTTTCATGTCTTGTTGAAGCCGACATGTTGTGATTAAATCTTTAGTTGTGAATATATATAAGTGATTGATTATATCATTTTGACATATGTACGAAGTGTGTTAGTGTGTGATGCAAAATTCATGCATAGTTTCACTTGTGCATTAGGGATTTTGTAATGTGAGTTAAGATTAGAACAAAGTAGAAAAGAAAAATAATTCAGAATGTCAACAGATCGATTGTTGAGCCTAACCGTAACTATAATCAAGCATTTGTAGATGCTACTTTCTCAATTCAATATTTTGGATGTTATCCAAATATTTTGTAAGTCAGTGAGCCTTTCTATTTTGGAGTATTGAGCTCTACGCAGTGTGTTTAAATGCAAGTTCATTCCCAATTTGTAAACACTTATTTTTGAGTATACTCATATTGTGGATTTTCCTTCCACCGTGGTTTTTCCCCTAATAGGATTTCCATGCAAAAATCCTTGTGTTATGGTGTTCTGGTTGCTTGATTTATGTTCATGCATATTTCTTTTGGTTGAATGTTATAAGTGCCTTGAAGATCAAATTAATAAAGCTAAAAAATGTTGAACACTAATTCACCCACCCCTCTCAGTGTTCCTTGTTTCCAACAGAAGTAGAGTTCCTCCTTGGTTTGCAACAATTTTTTTGTGTGGGAGCACTAGAGGTTGAAGGAAGATGTTTTTCATGACTTGAAGGCCATCTTCAATTTCAAGCATGCAATGGTAGTTTTCTATGGTAGGAGTTGTAGTAGTTGAAATGTTTTCAAGGCTTACTTGACATTGGAGGTTTGCTAAGTCTTCATGGATTTGAATTAGTTTTTCTTACAGGATATTATCATTTTTTGGTTTAACTTGCATGCTACTTGAAGCCAAAGAGTTGCTAAGGGTATTATCCATTGCTAGTGTACTAGTGTTAATACTAGGAGTGGAAGTTCTAGATAACCCAAGATCCACAACAAGTGTGTTATCATGAGATGCCATGAGTCTCAAACTTCTTCTCACTATGGTATTAGCAATAGGACACAAATACTCATGCAAATGCTACTAAATGCAAGATTAATGAAAATTCAATGTAAAATAATAAGAATGGAATGCTTATAGGTAAAATTATGAAAAGAGAAACTGAATTGTAAATGAAAGAAAATTCAATGAAAAATATGCAAAGGGACTGATTCACCCAAGGTGGTGAATGAGTCCTGGTAGTGATTTTTTTTTGAAATTTTTTAGAACTTTTAAAATGAATTTTATGCTTTTTAAGTTTTCTGATGCAAGGCTAAAATGAAAATGTGGAATTTTACTATTTTTAATGAAATTAAATTCAATCATACAAGCTAAATGAACTTTTCACTAATGCAAAGTTTAAAACCCTAGAATGCAAATTAAACAATGCAAATGCAATGCAAAGTTAATGTGAGCTAAATCTAGGATGTTAAATGCACTCCAAATAAAAATTATAATGTTCTATATGTAAGTTCACCAAAATGAAAAGGAAAATTTTTGTGCTCTCTTTCACTTCTAGGGTTTTGTACCTAAAAGGAGAGAGACAAAATGATACCTCTTCACTCAAAACCAAACCCTTGAGATTTCAATGCAAAGGAGATTGAAATCAGATGAAGGGAGAGAAGTAGGGAAAGGAAAAAAAAAATGAGGGTTCACCACCAAGAGTAAACTTGGAAAATGGAAGATGTTTGAAAACATATTGTGATATGAAAACTAATACGAAATGACCTGATGAAGGCGCAAACCCGAGACACAGAAAATCACCCACAAAACAAGAGAATAATTTTATTATTCAGAAAATGGGACTTCTTACATGTAGAGGATCTCAAATCCCCAAGTTCTTCAACACATGCAAGCTACAGAAAGCTACAGAATAACCCTTTCGCAATATGCGAGCTTGTCCCCAAAAAGTTACACAAAAATTAGAAAACCCACCCATAAATAGAGCTCCTCATTTGTCTGGAGCCAAAACAACATTCAATTTGAGTTTAGGCGGTTTGGCGCCAAAAATTTACAACATGAAGTTCAAATTTCAAAAGACCATTTGCAATAGTATCTTCTAGAAAGTGCGCCAACTTCGCGGGGTCATAACTTTTGATCCAGGACTCTGATTCGTGAACCGTTCGAACCGTTGGAAAGGTCTCGAAGTCAAGAACGCACTTGAAAATTGCTACACCAATTTTGGCAAGTTTCGGGGCCATTCTGGAAGCTCTAATTGCCTCAAATCCCACTCGAAAGATTTTTAGGTGCAAATCTGGGAAACTAAAACTATAATATCTTTCAACCCAAGAACCAAAATGAAAAACCATAAATTGGGAATTTCATTATGACAAAAAGGGTATCCAAAAATATAAAAAACATCTAAAAACTAAGAAACTTGAAATTTAACTATTTTTGGGTGATGCAAGATTGCCCTTACACCACTGGATGCTCCTACATTAGACACCCAGGGTAATTTGAGAAGTGACCCCGTCACATCTCAGATGGTTGAGGAAAACCCAACCGGTCAACCGCTGCCTTAGATAGCTAGGATGAATCTTCAATAGTCCTTCCTCTCCATTTCACCAGATATTCTTCATACTACTTGTTTGTGGTACTCCTTCCCACACAAATATCCAAGATTGCTTCAATCTCCTCCTTTTCTAAAGTAGATGATGGAATCCTACATTATTCCATCATTGGTACTTCCTCTATGCCACCTTCATGATACTCTGTCAAATCTAAAATGTTGAACACAGGGGAAATGTTGATTCCATCAGGCAACTCTACCTCATATGCATTCCCTAAATCATGCTTCTGCAAGATCTTACAGGATCGAACTTCTTCATCTTCAATTTGTTATATGTTCCCACTAGAAACCTTTCTTTCCTCAAGTGGACCATCACTTCATCACCAATCTGAAACTCCTTATACCTCCTTTTCTGATCTTCCTTAGCCTTATACTACATATTCATCTTGTTAATATGTTCTCTTACCTTCTCATGTATATCCTTGATGTGTTCTGCAAAATCTTTGGCTTTGCACTTATTTTCTCTCTGGTCCATCTTCCTTAATTCTGGAGTTGTTCTGGGGCTACCTCTATACACAATCTAGAATGGTGATCTACCAGTGCTTCATTGATAGAATTGTTGTAAGAAAACTGCGGGGTAAGATCAAGTCCCATCCCTTGGGTTTATCTCCTACCAAACATCTCAGTAGGTTACCCAGACTCCTGTTAACAACCTCTTTCTTCCCATCTATTTGTGGATGGTGTGCAGAACTAACTTCAACTCTGTCTTCAACTTCTTCCACAAGGTCCTCCAAAAGTACCCCACAAATTTGGTGTCCTACGATCTAAAACAATACTCTTTGGCAAACCATGTAGCCTCACCACCTCTTTGAAGAACAAGTTAGCAATGTGGACTACATCATGGGTCTTCTAACATGGAATGAAATGTGCCATCGCCGAAAACGCATCCTACCACAAATCTTGAATCATTCCCTCTCTTTGTGTCCTTGGAAAACAAGAACAAAGTCCATACTTATATCCTCCCAAGGCCTTTCGGTACAGTAAGGGCTGATACAAGCTTGTATTCTAGCTCACTCCTTTAGCCATTGACATACCCTACAACTTGCACAAACTTCTTCACATCTTGTGATAACTGAGGCCAATAATAATGCTCATGATAATGGCAATGGTCTTATCCCAACCAAAATGTCTTGCCATTCCTCCACTATGCTTCTCCTTTATCAGGTTCTCCCTCATAGGGCTTCGAATGCTACAATTGACTTCCTTAAATAACATGCCATCCGGATTATGAAATCCAACCACCTTATCTGTCAGTCATGTGGTTCCTTGCAAGCTTTCAAGCCTCGTAAAATCGAGGATCTTACTGATCTGATGTCTTGAGTTCATTGAACCCAACCACTTCACCGCATCTGTCATCAATGTATGCCTCCTACTTAAGGCATCTGCAACCCTATTTGACTTCCCACTCCTATGTTTCAAAACAAAGGTATAACTCTGCAAAAACTCTACCCATTTCATATGCCTCTGATTTAATTTTCCCTCGCTATTTATGTATTGCAAGGCCTGATGATCAGTATATAGAACAAATTCCTTTGGCAACAAATAATGTCTCCATGTATTTAATGCTTGAACTATTACATAAAATTCTTGATCATATACAGAGTACTTTCTCTTCGCATCATTTAACTTTTCACTGAAATAGGCTATGGGCTTACCTTCTTGGCTCAACACTGCTCCAATGGCACAACCACTGGCATCACAATCCACCTGAAATAGCTTGTTGAAATCTGCGAGAGCTAGAATAGGTTGCTCTATCACTTTTTGCTTCAATAGTTCAAAAAAATTTGCTGCTCCAGTGCTCCACTTGAATTCTTTTCTATCCCCTCTCATTGTTCCAGTCAGGGGTCCACAAATACTACTGAAGTTTCTAATGAACTTTCTATAAAAACTAGCCAAACCATGGAAAGATCTCACCTTGGTAGCAGTTCTTGGGGTAGTCCATTCCAGAATAGCCTTCACCTTCTTTGGGTCCATCTTGAGACCTTCTGCTGAGACAACAAACCCCAAGTATACTAACTCCCTCTTCACAAAATTGCACTTCTTCAGATTAATCAACAATTTCTCTTCTCTTAACTTCCCAAAGACTCTCCGAATACGCATCAGATGCTCATCCAATGTCTTATTGAAAATCAAAATATCATCTAAATACACAATAACAAAACTTTGTAGAAATTCTTTTAGTACCTCATTCATGAGCCGTATGAATGTGCTCGGTGCATTGGTTAGCCCAAAAGGCATGACTAACCACTTGTACAGGGCCTCTTTGGTCTTGAAGGTAGTCTTCCATTCATCTCCCTCTCGAATCCAGATCTGGTGATATCCACTCTTCAGATCAATCTTTATGAAGTACTGAGCTCCACTCAAACAGTCCATCAGGTCATCCATCCTTGGCAGGGGAAATTTGTACTTGATTGTTATCTTGTTTATGGCTCAGGAATCTATACACATCCTCCACTCCCCATCCTTCTTTGGTGCTAGTACTATAGGTACTGCACATGGGCTCAAACTCTCCTATATCGAACCCTTTCTCAACAACTCTTGAACTTGTCTGTTCAACTCCTCATTTTCTTGGAGTCATTCTATGAGCTGCCTTATTTGGCAAACTAGCTCCGAGGAATCAAGTCAATCTGATGACTGATCTTCCTTATTGGTGGTAAACCCTCAGGTACATTATCAGAAACAATATCCTAAAACTCATCCAACATCCCAGAAACTTCTTCTGGAACCTTCTCACTACCCTCCTTACTCACTCTAGGAATCAATGCATAACACACATGCTCATGCTTCATACCTTCTAAAAATTTTCTTCCATCTACATAACAAATTCTAGCACTACTGCATACCTTTTCTTCAATCTCCTTCAAGGGTTTCAACTTGTGACGAACCCCATCCTTTGTCAAGGAATAAGTGTTTGCATGGCCATCATGTATGGCTCGCCTATCGAACTGCCACGGCCTCCCCAACAACATGTGATAGGAATCCATGGGGATGATATCATAGAGTACCTCATCATGGTAGCTCTCGATCCTGAACTTTACTAGGCACTGCTCATTGACCAAAACTTTGTGGTCTTTCTGCAACCAAGAAATCTGATGCGGACGTGGGTGTCTTTCCCTCTTCAGCTTCAACTTTGTGACCATCTCCTCTGACACCAGATTATCACTGCTTCCACCATCAATAATGACATCACAACATTTTCCTTCACACTTGTACCTTGTGCGAAAAAGATTCTTCCTCTGTTCTGGTTCCTTTTTCTCAATCACTAGGGCTCTCCTAATCACTAGGGTTTCTCCCCTTTCAGCATCATCTGAATGTTCAAATTGGGCCTCCTCATCTACATGCACAACCCTTCCACGACCTTCTAGCCTTTTGTCTACCCTTCCTTGGTGTTGTGGACATTCATAGGCTCGATGCCCTTCTTCACCACACTGGAAACACGTTCCTTTGAAACCACCTCTTCCAGATCCTTGTCCATATATCCCTCATCCTCTACCTCTTTGATCACCACTATTTTGATTACGAGGGCAGAGGAAGTTGTCATTCCTTTGGCTTTGGCTGGTACCCACATCTTCACTTTTCTTTTCATCATCATTTCGGCTTCCTGAAGGCCTGCCATTGCCCCTTCCGCTTTGGCCTCCTCGTCCTTTTTTCTTGCCATCAAATCTTTTGTTCAGCTTCTCTTCCACCTTCAGAGCAAATTGATACATGTCCTCAATGGTGGTCATCCTGACTAGGCTTAACTCCTCCTGAATGCTCGGTCGTAACCCATTAAGATATCGGGCTACCTTGTCCTTATTGGCCTCTACATGACCCATTTTGATGATTATCTTGTGAAAATCTTTAGTATATTCTTTCATAGATCTGCTTCCTTTCTTCAACCCTTGCAATTTCTTCAATAGGTCTAATTCATAGTCCACTGGTATGAACTGCTTCTTCAGTTTCTCTACCATGCGATCCCATCTGGTGATCTTGACTTTTCATCTTCGATTTCTTTCCAAATAGACCTCTTTCCACCAAATACTGGCATGGCCCTTCAACTTCATTTTCCCAAACTTAACCCGATCTAGGTCCTCTATTTCCTCATACTCAAAATATTCTTCTAACTCATTGATCCAGTCGATCAACTCTTCTGGGTTCAAACTTCTGGAATAACTGGGGACTTCTGCTCTAGGTCTTTTCCTGATCTTTGAAATGGCCCTTATTAGCCGCATTTGGTTTTGATCAATTGCTTCTTCTTCCTCTTCTACATCTGAACCTTCTTCCTTTCCTTCATCCTCACTTTCCTCCCTCAGGTTTAACCCTCTTCTCAATTGCTCTTGTAATGCATCAACCTATCTCTGGAGGGCTGCCAGTGCATCTCTTCCACCAGCATTTCTGCCACCTCGACCACCTTTAACACCACCACGCCTACCAAGAACCACTCTTGGAGGCATCTATCTTGACCTTGACCCACAACCACGGTCCTAGTGCGAATTGCCTCATGATCGGCGATTTGTTCCACACGCTCAAGAAAACCTGCTCTTATACCACTTGATGAAGGCGCAAACCCAAGACACAAAAAATCACCCACAAAATAAGAGAATAATTTTATTATTCAGAAAATGGGACTTCTTACATGCAGAGGATCTCAAATCCCCAAGTTCTTCAACACATGCAAGCTACAGAAAGCGACAGAATAACCCTTTCGCAATATGCGAGCTTGTCCACAAAAAGTTACACAAAAATTAGAAAACCCGCCCATAAATAGAGCTCCTCATTTGTTTGGAGCCAAAACAACATTCAATTTGAGTTTATGCGGTTTGGCACCAAAAATTTACAACATGAAGTTCAAATTTCAAAAGACCATTTGCAATGGTATCTTCTAGAAAGTGCGCCAACTTCGCGGGGTCATAACTTTTGATCCAGGACTTCGATTCGCGAACCATTCAAACCGTTGGAAAGGTCTCAAAGTCAAGAATGCGCTCAAAATTTGCTACGCCTATTTTGGCAAGTTTCGGGGCCATTCCGAAAGCTCTAAGTGCCTCAAATCCCACTCAGAAGATTTTCAGGTGCAAATCTTGGAAACTAAAACTGCAATATCTTTCAACCCAAGAACCGAAATGAAAAACCATAAATTGGGAATTTTATTATGACGAAAAGGGTATCCAAAAATATAAAAACATCTAAAAAATGAGAAACTTGAAATTTAACTATTTTTGGGTGATGCAAGATTGCCCTTACACCACTGGATGCTCCTGCATCATGACCTAAGAATGCAAGTAAAATGAAATAGAAAACTATGAAACTAGAGATGTGCACCTAGGAAGTTGAAGAAGGTAGGATGGAGATCTATAATCCCAAAAAAAATCACTATTGATGCCTACTGGGACTCAGATGCCAAGTTAGGTGATGTAGTCTATTTCACTAGAAAATGTGACACAATAGGTTTCAGGAAAAAGGATACTCAAATCTAGAAAATTATTGCTTAGGCTAGGGTAGTGGGACTCATTCATCAATAGTGGTGAATCAATCCACCTATGGATTACTAGAAATTCAAAATAGGAAATTGTAGGCCTCAATCTCTTCTACTCTTCCTAACAAGTTTATGGATCCAAAACTGTAGATTTTATCCTATAGGTTTTCTCCAAGCTTCTCTTAGGACTTTAAAAACTTTTACTTTCTTTTACCACTTTTCCAATCTTTCCTTCTTGGTAAATTTGTAACCTAGCCCTAGAAATCACACACAAGAAGAGGGAAAAATGTTGAGGGGTTAGTGAATAGGGGTTTTCCTTGGTTAAGCACCTTGTTCGTAACTAAAGCCTTGAAATGAAATGAAATAGAATGGATAATGATGAATTAACAAGTAATGATGTTGCAACTCACCAAACCCTTGCAATAGGATGCTACAAACATGTAAGTGATGGCTCTAATAGATGTCGACTTGAACCCTAGCTTGATGTTGATGGATCTTGAATGCAATGCTTAGAAATACTACACAATTGTTAGCTCTAAAACAATATGATACAAGCAATCTTTGACATGATGTAATACACTTGAAGTGGGTATGTGCAGGATCATGATGGGCCAAAAAGTGGCAATATGATGGGTATTTGTAGGGTATGTGGTTGACAACTTTTTTTTACCCAAAATTGATGAAATGAAAAGGGTTTTTAAAGGAGACTCAACTTTCCACCAATATAAATTATGCTCTACTTTGAATTTAATAAATAATTATTATTCATTTTCTATTTGAATTATGATTAAAGTGTTAATTGATAGACTGATTGAAAAACATCTATAGCTTTAAAATGAGATCACATTTTTTGAATCTAAAACATGCATCACATTTTATGCTTTGCATTCTATAGGATTAAAAAAAGAAAAAATCAATTTCATGAAGTTTTGACCAAGTTAAGGTGGTTAGACATACAAGTTTTTATATTTTTTAAAAGTTGTAATAAAAAAATTCATAATTAATTATTTACTTGGAAAAAAATTACAAGCGAATATGCATCACATTCGGACATGAGTCCTCTACTTATTTCTAAAATATTTATAAAAATATTATCATTTTATTGTAGGTTAGGGTGGTTAGGCAGACACCTATTTCTTATTTTTTCCCTAAAATTTAATTACTACTATATTGAAATATCAAATTTTCACCAAATAGATTTAAAAAACAAAAATAAACCTAGTAGTTTGGAAACTACATTCAATTTTATATAGATTATATTCTTACATATTTTTGAAATATTATAGATAACTTATTGAAATTTTTACGTCAAATTGTCTAACTCTAATTTTTCTGAATTTTTTGCCACTTAAGGGCCTATTTTTTCCATGATGATCTTGCACATACCCAAGGAGCTCTTGAATGCTTGATAAATTTCCCTTGAAATGCCTTGAATGCTCTTATGGATGCTCAAATGCTCTTGTGAAAAATATGAATGAATACTTGAATGCTAGGTTAGGTAGGATGAAATGAGAGAAAGAAGCCTATATTTATACTCAATTATGCAATCATTCCCAAAATTACAACATCACAGGCCGACCTTAGATCTTGCAGAATAAAAACCCACCAAAAGTTTGAATTAAATTTCAATTTTGAGATAAAGGGGACTCATTCGCCACTATGGGTGAAAGGGTCCCACCAAAGGGGACTCATCCACCACTCTCAGTGAATGGGTCCCACCTAAGGGGACTCATTCCCCCATAATGGGGAATGAGTCCCACCTTAGGAAATTAAGGGGGTTTTAGGATTTTGATGCTTTAAATGTTATTTATTAGGATTATTCTTAAAAATACACACAAATAAGGCCTATAGATGCAAAATGGGGCCAATTAAAGCATAAGAAAGCCAAATTATTAATGATAAACCTAGAAAAGTGTGAAAGTGTGTTACAACACTTTACAAAACTTTGAAATAAGGCTTGGTAAATGATGAAAAGAGGTTTTTTTACTAACAAGACCCTAGAAATTGTAAAAGTGTGTTACAACAATTTACAACACTTAGGTAAGGTACCATTTAAATTCCTTTTAGTTGACAAGGTCCCAAGACCTAATGTGAATGTTTTATCCACATTACAACACTAAATCAAGGAAAACTTAAGCCAAAATCCATAAGAAGGACCCAAACAAGTGTGAAAAATGTCAAAGGACCCTTTCTTCAACACTACACTTTATACACTTTTCCATCCTTATTTCCATCAGTTGCACTTGTAAACACATACAAATATTAAAAATAAAATCTTGAGTCTCAAGGGATCCATTTCCTTCACATGTTTCCTCAGATGGCTCTTTCTCTTCCATCATCAACAAAGACTTCGCTATGTGGGTATGTGTAGGATCATGATGGGACAAAAAGTGGTGATATGATGGGTATTTGTAGGGTATGTGGCTGATGATTTTTTTTTACCCAAAATTGATGAAACAAAAAGGGTTTTTAAAGGAGATTGTTAGCTTTCCACCAATATAAATAATGCTTTACCTTGAATTTAATTAATAATTATTATTCATTTCCTATTTTAATTATGACTAAAGTCTGATTGATAGGCTGATTGAAAAACATATATAGTTTTCAAATAGTATCACATTTTTTGAATCTGAAATATGCATCACATTCTATGCTTAGCATAATATAGGTTTTTTTTTAAAAAAAAATGAATTTCATGAAGTTTTGACCAAGTTAATGTGCTGAGACATATGGGATTTTTATATTTTTTTAAAGTTGTAATAAAAAATTCATAATTAATTATTTACTTGGAAAAATTACAAAAAAATATGTATCACATCGGGACATGAGTCCTCTACTTATATCTAAAATATTATAAAAAATGTTATCTTTTATTGTAGTTAGGGTGGTTAGACACCTACTTGTTATTTTTCCCTAAAATTTAAGTTACTACTACATTGAAATCTCAAATTTTTACCCAAATAGAATTTTGTTTTTTAAAATAAACCTAGTAGTTTAGAAACTACATTCAAATTTCTATAAATTCTATTCTTACATATTTTTGAAATAATATAGATAACTTATTCAAATGTTTACGTCAAGTTTCCTAACTCTGATTTTTCTGAATTTTTCGCCACTTAAGGGCTTGTTGTTTGCATGATGATCCTTCTTTTGTATATCACTTTTCTATTGTTACTTCTTGCATGGTAACACCTTACTCTACAAGTCTACATGGCCTAATCTTCTCAACACTTTCATTCTTCTTTCTCATGAAAGTATCTTTCGCCTTTATTCTTCTTAATGCTTCTTCTTGTCTTCGTGATACCTCACCTTAGGCCTCTTCTTTTCCCTTAGCCTAGTCTTTTGGTACCCATGCTCTTCCTTCAACCTGTAAAACAAAAAGACAATACACAAACTCCCAAAACTTTCCTACCTAGATCTTTGGTTTTTGATATAAATTTGATCTTTGGGAAAGGGTAATCAGAATCAAAACAACCTTAAACAAGTTCCTTTGTTCATCAAAATGTGGTTTTTCCTTCACAAACCCTTGGTCTTCCTTATAGCCTTTCATAAGGGAATTTTGGACATATCTTTTGATCCAGACCTGATCTATAGAAAGAAAAAATAGTTTTGGATACACATTTGTCTCTTCTCAAACATATCAAAAATCTAGGTGGGGTTACTTTCTATAGAAGGCCTCATACAATGATTGTCCTACTTCTAAGAGGGTTTTTATTGGACTATCGACACACAAATATAAGCAAAATTTCATTAGTAAATCCATCAAAATTGTAAACTATGAAATATCCTCTAAAGTGTTTTTAGATACCCTCAAAAAAGAACCTTTCACCATTTTTTATAGATTTTTTATGGAGGGGTGAAAAGATATGGAATTTTCTTGTTTGTTGGAAACCCTAGGGAAGATTCAAACCTGTTGTTAGAAAAAATGTTATAACTTTCTCTAAACTTAATGAAATTTAACCAAACAAAAACCAAATGAAATCTAACTAAATTATCTTTCCAACCATACTACATGTAGTTCATACAAAGGACATACAAATCCATACCATGTGAAAGAATATGATTTTTGTAAAAAACATGCACAAAAAAAAATGGTTTCATTTATCAAAACTTCAAATACACAATGTTTCCTCATCCTTTCATCATCCTAAACTTTCCTTCAACTACACAAGGCCTTTTTAAAACATTTTCCAATAGATTTCCAATGGCTGCTAAGTATGTTTCAACTTCCAATCATTCATATCCCATCAGTTCACAACAAAATGAAAAAGTTGCTTTTTACAACATTATGCAACTTTTACAAGTTTTCCAACTAGACCCTAACTAGAACCTAATGACTCAAATTAGACTCAGAAAAGCATGAAATGGTATTCTTAGACCTTATTACATGAAAACATCATAAGAAAAATCAAAATGAAAACTTTTTATCATTGGAGTCATGAAAGGCTTGTGGGTACCCCTGCACCACGTCCCCTAACTGCCAATCACCTGATGATATCCACTTGAGCGACACCCACATTCCGAGTTTCCACAACATGCAAAGTGATTGAATTATCAAGTCAGGTAATCAAATATGATTTTTCATCCTATTTCTCACATGCTAAAACTAGTTGAACAAAATGTGCCAAATGTAAAATCATTGTAGAGATTGAATTGTAGAAGTCCATTTGTGGAATACCATAGTCTCAAGGCTGCTATTAGTGGCAGAACTAAAACAACTCCCCAGGTGATGGCTTCTGCACCATAGTTTTCCACATGAACCTAAGAAGAAATTTTTTCCAAGGAAAGTGATCCCAAGTGCTCTAATTTACATTTCCCACATGACTTAATATGTTTACCTTAAAATTGACTTCACGCATAAACCTTGCAAAAATAACCTTCTGGAAATGTATTTGTGGGTTTATGTGCTCCTTGGGCCATTTCTAATGGTCATAACATTGGCGGCTTCTGCAGGGTGGAAACCCACACCATCAAACCCACAAAGTTATGAAACTTGCAAGTGAGCACAAAATAATGAAATTTGATGAATGAAAAGATCTTTTCAAGGTAAATAGATGCATTTAATGAAATTTTAGCATGATTTTATTAGTGTTTGACTCTCTTGATTTATTGAGGCATTTACTATGCATTTTTTGTTCAAGATTTATGGAACCAACTAAGAAAAATGATAATGGAAAGAAGAGTGTGAGAGCTATGAGAGGAGAAAAGGAAAAGGACAAAATGAAGTACGAGTTCCACAAGGTTGAATGCAACTCAAAGATTGCCTCAAATTGGGACAAGGTAACAAATACTGACTTAGATGATGTCAACATAGATGAATTTAGAAAATGGGTCTTGGTTAATCCAAAGATTGAAGAGGCTTTGTGGATAAAGAAGAGCAAGATTGCAAAAGCAATAGGTTTCCCTCCAGCTCTAATCAACCTAAAGTTGATCTTCACATGTTGAGAATGTTATCATAAACCAACTAGGAGAATAGTTAGTGTGGATGGTCAAGTGCTAGCTGATTTGACCCCTATGTCGATCAAGAGAACATTTAGTATCCCATTTTTTGAAAAAATGGAAGAAACTGAAAAGGAATATTCCTTGAATGTGTGGAAAGAAGACCCTACTAGCTACGAAAGAACCATAAATTAGACTTGGTTGCTCGAGAAGAGGGGCAATACCAGCAAAGTACCTCAAAAGCTATATCAAAGTGATTTCATAGAGGAGGTCAATATCCTCATAAAAATCTTGAGTAGAGTAATGGGACTCCCCACTTTATCAATCTTTCAGGAATGGATGTTGTACTTTGTAGAATAAATCCTCTGAGGTGGAGCTAATTTTTACTGGGAAAAGATAATCAATGATCTAATCTACACAAAAAAATTGTTGTAGTAAAGAATAAAAGGGAGTTCTATATGGCTTCCTACATTGTATATATTCAGGTAGTGACTTTCCCCTACAAAGGATTGGATTTTGTTGGTGAATTGGGAATAAAGAAAGGAAAAAACCCTATCTATGACTGCTACCCTCAGCTGTAATATAGAAATTATAAGAAAGATTACAAGTGGTTCAATGATTCCTTCATAATGAAAATCATTGAGACCTTATCAAATGATTACCATAGAAGGATGCCACACAACACGAAGGAATTGGTTAAAAAATTTGGGTACTAGTTTATTTAGCTCCCCAAGTTTACCTACGTAAGGGAAGATGGATTCTTGATGTTTCTATATTATTTGCCAAGATACCCCAATGATAGGATAATTCTTATAGATCTCACAATGTAGCTACAAAAAACCCATTTTCTACTGCATGAAAAAATCATGACGGGGTTCCATACCTCATAGTTTTGGGAAAATCTAGTATATTCATGCCTCGCTGCCCCACATGTAGAAAATTAAGAAAAGGAACTTGTAGAGTACAACTTGGAATTACACACAGAGAGAGGAGGCTAGGATCCTCTAGGGAAACTAAAGAAATAGGTTGAAAGGAAATATGCCCACAAGCCCCATGTCAAAGAATTTTGGGAGAATTGCAATGATGATCGTGAGGTTAGGAGAAGGCACTATATGAGAATGATGACCAAATTTGTAAAATCTATTGATTTTTTCATAGTCCTTGACCAGTCGGTTGAGGATGATAATGTTTTTTATGAAAGATACAATGCTCTCGCCAATGTTCCATTGTCGGTGATCAAGTGGATAGAGCTAGAGGTTATAGATTTAGACACAATCACCCATCTAATAGAGCAAAGGAGAAGGAATTTATTGGATGATCAAGTGGCACAATTGCAACAACAGGGCATAGATATAGCATATGGAGAATTAGAAGATGACCTTGAAAGAAAAACAAATAGTTTTGTTGATGTAGGTTCTTCAAGTGAGGTTCCTAAGTCTCCACTTGTCATCCATTCAAAGAAGAGAAAAGAGGCATCAAAATGACAACCTAAAAAAAGGTGTACACTAGGAAAGTCTTTGAGGGGTATAGGCACCTTAAAATCCCAAGAGAACTAGAACCTTCTTTCTTGACATGCCTCCCATTCAAGAAGAGGATTCCCCACCATAGGAGGGTGAAGATGAGGAGTCACAATATCCTCCACCTATCACCTCTACACTCCTAGATGCCACCATTACACCATCTCCTACTCCCCCATCATTGCCTGTGTCATCTCAACCTAATATGGAAATCTCCATCCACCTCACCTCTACTTTCTCGACCACTCTAGTGGTCATGGTTGATTCCTCCTCCACCACTTCTCTACTATTATCTTCCTTGATCGCACCTCCATTGTAATATTTCTCCACCTTGCCACCCTCTATGTCCACCACCTCCATGGCACATATTTCCTTTCTCAAGACTTGTGTCTCTTATTTGCAGAACATGCAGCCCTAATTTTTAGAAGTTATTTTGACTTCCTAGGCCAAAGCACTTTGGCTCATCTTGTTCAACCATTTCCCATCCCTCCATCTCATACTGAGCCACCCAAAATGGAGATGACAATACATATATGTGAAGAAATGGAGAGGAGTGAATAAAAACCAAAGGAAGTGGTTGAAATTTTTGAAGAGCCTGAGGACTTAGACTATGAAGATTATTTTGAACACGTTGAAGGTGGTATAAGATTGATTTAGATGAATTAGCTTCAGATGAAGAAGGGAAAATAACACCTACAGACAAGGAAATGAGTGGGTTTGACAATTATTATGGTGTAGAAACCTTAGACAAAGATCTTGAGGATGAGCAACATCAAGAATAGAAGGACAAGGAGGTGAATCTAGAGGAGCACCACTCCAAGGAAGGAAGAAATGAAACAAATATCTATACAAGAAAGGGTGATGAAATCCCAAAAGTTGGCCAAGATGAGAGCTAACAAGATAAAGAAAGGCCTCAAGAGAAGGAACAAGATAAAGAGAAGAAAAGTGAAGAGGAAAAGAGAGATGAGTTTGCTGAAGAGGAAGACAATATTGATGAGAGAAATATAGAATCTATTGAGCCAAATAAAGGAAAAACAATAATTCAAGAAGAGGAGAAAGAAAAAGAAGAGAACATCGAAGATTCTCCTGGGCATGAGGAGGAGGAGGAGCTTTCGAAAGGTAAAGAGGATAAAAATAATGAATTCAACACTACATCCTATGACCAACAAATAAAAATTCCCTCATGGTAGGATCAACAACTAAAGATTAAGTCTCCTGTGCTCCCTAATTCAAATAAACACTTAGAGGCCATACTATCTTGATCCCAAGTAGTGAAACAAGAGAAGAAGAAACCAAAGGTCAAATCACACATTACAATAGATGTCTCAGGATCTCACATATTATAGTTGGCAACTTTGACTAGGATATGGATGTATAAACCATACAAGCTAGAGACTATCTGGTAATGACAATCAACCTAGGCCCCACATCTAGATCCTAGAAAATTAGTGAATTTTAAGGGTATGTTACTACGTTCCTATATAAAATCAACAAATATCAGGCCACAAAACAAGAATTAAAGGCACAGGTGGTAGAATTGACTTCCTTTATACAATAATGGGCCATATTTAGAGAATAAGATCCAGTGGAATCACCAATGCCCACCCTGCTATCAAAGGAGGAGATCAATAAAATGGAAAGAATAAAAAATTAGACCAAGTCTACAATGGACTTCTTCAAAAGGGTAATACACATGGGCAATAATGGTATCCTCTATGCAGTCAAAATGCATAACCGTTATTTTTCCTTTGAAAAGAAGATTGAGAATGAGGTAGGGGCATATAAATAATTTCCTAATCTTTACAAAATCACATACCCAAAACTAAAAATCATCCTAAAGCTATTTTTAGAAGTTTGGGAGAAAGAGTTGGCTCTATCGAAAGATCACTGGTTGCCCAAGGCATGGTTAGTTAATCTTGAGTTCAGAAAGGGGATTCTAAAGAAGTAACTAATTGAATTGTACGTTATTCATGCCCATGTTGTTGCCCACTTGGTTGTGAGTGATGAAATCTTAGAATTGATGATGGAATATAAGATGTCAGCATAGGAATTGGATCGAGAAGTAGTAAAACGCGAATTTCACTAGAGAATGGAACAAGGAACCAACGACACTTTGTCGGCGAACTTCATGGATTTTGTCACATGGGATTTCTCTAAATAAAAAAAAATGGTTCGGGTGGGAGATACATGTGTAATAAATCATGATGAAATGTTGGAGA
Organism: Sequoia sempervirens; assembly: GCA_007258455.2. Taxonomy (NCBI): domain Eukaryota; kingdom Viridiplantae; phylum Streptophyta; class Pinopsida; order Cupressales; family Cupressaceae; genus Sequoia; species Sequoia sempervirens. Next base: position 613,771,359 of record VDFB02271358.1, read on the forward strand.
AATTCAAAAGGATAAACTTCAGGATCACCCAATCTGACTTCCCATAATGGCATAAGCTTTGACTTGTTATAGGAAAATTTGTCTATTATGCTTCACTACAAAAAGAGACTAGAAATCCCATAATAGAAGACAAATACTTGTTAAAGTAGCTACATGAAAAAATTGGCTAAAGGAAAAAATATGGAAAAGACAAATTGAAGCCATTTTTATATTGTAAATTTTCTACTTGTATTGGGGTATGTGCAAGATGATGATGGGCCAAAAGGTGGAAATATGATGGGTATGTGGAGGGTATGTGGCTAATGACTTTCTTTTTACCCAAAATTGATGAAACGAAAAGGGTGCTTAAAGGATATTCTAAGCTTTCCACCAATATAAATTATGCTTCAATTTGAATTTAATAAATAATTATTATTCATTTTCTATTTGAATTATGACTAAAGTCCTAATTAATAGGTTGATTGAAAAAAATCTATAGCTTTCAAATGGTATCCCATTTTTTTAATCCAAAACATGCGTCACATTCTATGCTTCACCTACTATAGGATTTAAAAAAAAGGAATTTCATGAAGCTTTGATCAAGTTAAGGTGGTCAGACATACAAGTTTTTATATTTTTAAAAAGCTGTAATAAAAAATTCATAATTAATTATTTACTTAGAAACAAATTAAAAAAAATATGCATCACATCCGGACATGAGTCCTCTACTTATATCTAAAATCTTATAAATTTTTTTATCATTTTATTGTGGTTAGATTGGTTAGACAAAAACCTACTTCTTATTTTTTCACTAAAATTTAAGTACTACTAGATTGAAATTTCAAATTTTTACCAAATAGATTTAAAAAAAAAAAAACCTAGTAGTTTAGAAACTACATTCAATTTTCTATAGATTCTATAATTACATATTTTTGAAATAGTATAGATAAATTATTCAAATTTTTATGTCAAGTTTCCTAACTCTGATTTTTCTAATTTTTTTGCCACTTAAGGGCCTATTTTTTCCATGATGATCTTGCACATACCCATTGGGTGATGTGAAAACCCTAAGTTAGAATGAATCTAGGCCATTTATTATGAATTAATCTTGTCTATTCATTCTAATTTTTGAAAGCTATAAATAGGACCATCCTCTCATTAAATTCAAATAGGAAGATGAGTTGTTGTGTAAAGATGCTCTATAGAAATATATGAGGAAACATTGAAGTTTGATGTTTCTTTGAGTTTTCTCATTATGTCTGCATGATTCAACCTCCATATTTGTTTTAGTTCAAATTATTTACTTTTAAAGTTTCATTTCAGCTTGTTAGTTTTTGAATAGCTTTAATGGTGATTACATGTTAGGGTATGTTCAGGATCATCATTGCAAAAATAGGCCCTTAAGTGGCAAAAAATTTAGAAAAATCAGAGTTAGGTAACATGACATAAAAATTTGAATAAGTTATCTATATTATTTCAAAAATATGTAAGAATATAATTTGTAGCAAATTGAATTTAGTTTCTAAACTACTAGGTTTATTTTTTAAAAAAAATATCTATTCGGTGAAAATTTGAAATTTAAGTGCAGTAGTACTTAAATTTCATGGAAAAAATAAGTAGGCGTCTATCTGACCACCTAAACAAAATAAAATGATAATATTTTTCTATAATGTTTTAGATATAACTAGAAGACTCATGTACGAATGTGATGAATAATTTTTTATATTTTTTTTCTAAGTAAATAATTAATTATGAATTTTTATTACAACTTTTACAAAAATATAAAAACTCGTATGCCTAAACACCTTAACTTGGTCAAACCTTTATGAAATTCATTTTTTTAATCCTATAGTATGTGAATCATAGAATGTGATGCATGTTTTGGATTCAAAAAATGTGATACTGTTTCAAAGATATAGATTTTTCAATCAACCCATCAATTGAGACTTTAGTCGTAATTCAAATAGAAAATGAATAATAATTATTTATTAAATTAAAATTAAAGCACAATTTATATTGGTGGAAATATGAGAATATCCTTTAAAAACCCTTTTTGTTTCATCATTTTGGGTAAAAAAAAGTCGTCACCACATACCCTACACATACCATCATATTGCCACTTTTTGGTCCATCATGATCCTGCACATACCCATTATAGTATTTGATGAACTTCCAACTCATACTTTTAGTGCTTTATTGATGAATTTTTTTTGTGAAAAGCTAGTCCAAGCTTGTTTACTTGTTGCACTTAACTTCAATTGTGTGTTCATTCTTAGTAGGTGAATGTTACAGTCAAAAAATCTGCAAAGAGCCTTAGAAGATGTCACTAGTTTTGTAACACTATAGACTACTCTTGGTTAAGCAAAAATTAGTTTGGGGAAGTCTATCTACTATAATATCTCTCATTGTTGTTGTTTTTCATAGATTGAGGTCTAGAATAATTTCTAAGCCCTTCAACCTTTTGCTCTTTCTTTTAAATCTAAATTAAACACATATTTCTAGTAATAGTAAATGTTAAATGTGATGAAAAGAAAAGGTTTCATACTACTTTCATGAATTTGCTATTGTTGTTCATTTCTAGAATTTTGAAACTCCATCATAGACCTGAAAATTCCATGCTTTGTGAACTAAGTTTTTTTTTGCACAGTCATGACCAAATATCTGAGATAACTTGGGGTGATTTTTTGAAACTTATTTGTGAATCATTACCTTTCAAGTGATACATTACATTTGTGTTTTTTTTGTGTTGATAAGTGTAAAAACACCTGTCAACAATGTCCTCATCATAAATGTGATTTTCATGATAATTCACAATTGTATCCTCTTTCACTAAAGCATTCTCACAAGTTGGGGAGGTGTTGAGATATGAATTGAGAATAAAGTAGTGGAAATGATCTCATCTTCTTGTGTCATAATATTTTCCCAAAGGGGAGGAGGAGAAGGACAAGCAAGGCTTTCATGATTCTCAATGATTATATCTTCTTTCACCAAGATACCTTCTTCACTAATAGGAGAGGTATCAGGAGAAGAACAACTATGGGTTTGATGATTGTATATGCTTACATCTTCTTCGATCACACCATTCCCAAAAATAGGAGAGATAGGAAGGGGTATGAAATTGGGGAAGGTGTCAACATTTTCACTTTCTTGCACTAAGAGACTCTCATAACTAGGAAATATATTGGGTGACTGATTAACATGCTTATTGATTAAATTTTTTGCTACATACTTGGAAAGAAAAGATAATCACATTGTAAAAAAAAACCTATGCAACTTATGCTATGATTTAAAATATAAACAATTGCTCAACAAAACTAATGATTTGTAATATTGAAATGAAAATTTGAAATTCTTTTAAAAATGAGTACATTAAATGGATGATTTTACCTAGATACATAAAACAAAAATTCCTAAAACTTTCTAGACTGATACAATAGGTTACCAACAAGCCTAGGAAGTAACAAAAAGCACACAAAGATCTGAAAAGTTTATTTTTGTAGGCCTCCAAGGACTCATTCACCCAGATGGGCATATGAGTCCCACTTAGAGTTTTTAACAAGTTTAGATAGTGAAAGATAAACAACACAAAATTTATATAAATTAGGGGAAAATACTTGTACTAGGACTAAATCACCTAGATGGGTGAATGAGTCCATATTAGGGTTTTTAAACCTGAATCAACAAATTTTGTGTTGATTCTAAGGTTTCTAATTTTTATGTTGACCTGACTATTTGCAATTATGATTTTTTAGTGAAATTGAATGATTTAAGATGCAAAAATGAAACCTATATACACTTTTCACTAATGGAACGATCTAGAATACCTAAATGCCATTCAACTAATACAAATCTAATGCAAAGGTAATGCAATCTATATCGAGGACTATAATTTTCTCCAAATAAAAAATGAAGGGTCTAATCACCAAAATGATTAAATAGAAATAGGGTTCCACCTTTTGTGAGATAGAATCTTTGACCTATTTCACACTTTAATCATTGGGAAACCAAGATCCCTCAACCAAGTGACTCAATTGAGGGAAGGACTAGTGGTTTCCTTTTGTGATTAGACAGGGGTTCACCATTAAAATGAAGTTTCAAAGGAGAAATGAAAACACTCATGAAAAAAACCCTAGAAACTTAAAAGCATGAAATTAGATTGATAAATAAAGAGAATCAAAAAAGTACCTGGAGGAGTGAAGATGACCAAAGAATATCTAAAATCCTTAAAAATTGCTATTTATGAAATGTACAGGGACCGATATGCCAAACTAGGTGATTTAGTCCTAGTTAGTGTTTCTAGGCTAAATCTACAATCTCTTGGTGATTGATCTAGATTTGTTGAAGGATGATACAAAGGATATATTGGGACTCATACACCCAAACAATTGCAAAGTGTACTAAAAAATAAAAAAATTCCTAGGAGCCAAATTTTGAACTGATACTTTGTGAGCTTCTGAAGATGGATTACATATGTACTTTCCCACTATTTTCATGTAAATAAGTTGGATATCTTGCTCCAAACCTAATTTTTTGTGAGACTTGACAACTTCTTATGACAACTTTGACAACTTTTTCAACTTTTCCTTCAAAGGATCTTTAAGCTCCAAGTCACTTAGATCTGCAAACACACATCAAGAGAGAAAAATATTGTTTTATTAGGGAATGGTAGTTTTCCTTGGTCAAACCTCATTTTGGTAATTAAACCTTGAAATGGAATAGAAAAGATGAAGGAATAATGAATGAAAAAAATCATATAACAATTCACCAAACCTTGTTGAAACCTTGGATTGGAAATCTGAAAACTAGTATGAAGTGGTCTCAATGAGTGTAGGTCTTGATCATGAAACTGGAATAGGATAATGATTTGAACACTTGATTAGATCTTGAATGCTACATCGACATATTATCTCAACAAGATGCATGATGCACTAAATCTTTGACATGATAATATGGCTCTTGATAGCTATAGTAATATTCTACAAATCTTCCTTTGGATGTCTTCTTGAATATTCTTGAATAATCTATAATGCTCTTATGAAATCTTAGGAAGTTGTACTTAAAAATTTATAGGAGAAATTATGTGAAATAATCTTGTATTTATACTTGTTTATGCCAAATCTCTTGAAATTACAACACTACAAGCCGACATCAGATCTAGGATAATAAAATCCTACCAAGAATTTGTTTTAAAATAGGTCCAGGTTAAAGCAGGACTCATATGCCAGTTGGGACATATGAGTCCTAACTTGGCTAAAACTTGGGACACAAACTCCAAGAACTTTCTTGTGTAGTGTATCATTTGAAATCAAGACTTGAGGCCTAGGTGGGAATCATACAATCAAGGTGGCATATGCATATGAGTTCACTATATCTAGAACACATAGCCTTAAACATTGAATTATGATTTGTTGTTCATTAAATGTCAAGATTATCTTCAAAAAAATGCATTAAATTAGGCTTTTCAATGGAAAATAGGATGAATTAACGCATAAATAAGCCCAATTAATTAATAAAGCCCTAGATTAGTGTGAAATTGTAAAGATACACTTTACAATGCGTTAAATAAGGAATAATTAGGTCCATTTAGTTTAAAAGGGCCTAAAACTTAATTTGAATGTGTAAAACATATTACAACACAAAATTAAAGCATCACTTAGCTCATTTTGTCAATTATTCCCAAATTAGGTGAGGAAAAGGGATACTTTTTTCATTACTACAACCTAAAGAAGTTCTTAGCAATAAGGAATAGGTCCTCTCACACAATTTGCTAGTACTCTTAAAAGAAAGTTGAAGAAAATCCATCTGGTCTAAGTGCCTTGAATGCACCCATGCTAAAAGATACAAATCTAACTTCCTCGGGGGTGAAAACTTTGAGCATTATCTGAATTAGTCAAAGATGTAGGGATGAATTCTAGTAATAGGTCATAAAAAATAGAGTTTGGGGACTTAGTACGCTTAGACAAGGCATGTTGAAAATATCTAGAGGATAATTGTCCAGTACAAGCTAGAGTTGTGGCTTCAACTCCCAAATTCATCCTCCAATTGTTTAATTTGGTTCATTTTTATGTGCTTGAGAACCAAGATGTGGAATAGGGAAGTGTTGTGGTCTCATTCTTTTAGCCATTGAATTTTGGATTTTTGTTTGTAGAATATTTCTTATTTTTTCAACACTTTTTCCCATTTTGTGTTGTAATATAAGTTCTCCTATTGACAAGACTACTCACAAACATCCCCCTTTTCCATCCTTGTTTGGTTCTCTTTAAGTTTAGCAAAGAGCACATGTTTCTATTGGAAAATATCCCCAAACACCCACTTATTATTACCTTTTACCATATTTTTGATATCCTTGAGTTTTTGAAAGACTCTAAACATGGGGGAGCCATGGATAGGTATATTCCACTAGCTAGAAATTTTATTCCTCAAGTCCAAGTGAGAGATCCACATTATCTCAAACCAGAAGGGAAAAGGACCAACAAAAAAATGCTCATTCAGGATAAGGAGTAGAGGATTATGGTCGGAGATAGTCTGGGGAAGTGCCAACAAGTTGGAGCTAAATAAAGAAACCAAGTTAGGGGAGAAAAAAATTATGTCAAGTCTTACCTAGATTAGGTTATCTCCCATTCTCCTATTGGTCCAAGTGTAATTTTTACCCTGTAAGTCTATATCCACAATACATATGGCACTTAATAGATCATCCAAGTCTTCCATACTTTTAGAATAGTCCACAAGGCTCCCAGAATTTTTAGAAGGATACCAGGGAGAGTTAAATTCCCCTTCTACTAACCAACGAGCCTCTTTGTATTTCAGGATCCAATCAAAAAGTTATAGCCAAAGAGATTTCCTAGCATTCCTAACATTGGGGCATAAATATTTAAAAGGATCCAAGTAGACCTAGATTAGGTTAAATGAACACACAAACTATTCCTATTTTGAAATAGTTCATCCCCTCTAAGTCTATTAGGATTCCACATAACTGCTAGGCCTCCTAAGGCCCCATCTGCATTATCAAAAGGAAAAGTGAGCATTAGGCCATATATTCTCATCAATGAGATCAAAATTTACTTTCTTCATTTGCAATTCTTGTAGTAATAGTATGTTAAGCTTGTTCTCCCAAACATAATTTTTTAGGGCTAGGTGTTTATGAGGGTTGTCTAGCCCTCTTATATTCCATGAAAACACTTTCATTTTGAAATATTCTTTGAGGATGCTTCCAACATCCTCTATTTTCCAATAGTCTGTTGTTTTATTTTATAGGAAAATTTTGAGACTTTGGTGTTTGGCTTTGTTTATTTTCTTAACTTTATACAAGTTTCTAGACCCTTTCAAAACCCTTCTAATCTTATCAACAACTAAGTAATTACTAAATAACTAAAATCTAATTTCAAACTAACTTTTCAGACCTTAAATATGAGTCTCCTCAACTATTTACCATTTTCTCTTTGAATATTTTTTACATATGAAATGTTATTTTTTGTTTTTCTCCATTTGATTGTTATTTTCAAGTGCAAACATTTTTAAAAATTTATGTTGAAGGTAACAAAAGGAAGAAGTTGAAAGAAACATATTACAACTCTCTTGGCTACTCCCAAATTTTCTTGTCAACTTATTTTTAGTTTTAAAGTAGAGGACATTAATGTTTTAATTCCAAATTTCAATTGGTTTACTAGGTTGATTTTATTTTCAGATATGTCAAAAAAACTCTTTTCTCAAAGAAATGTTTCAAATGTTATCTTCAAATTATTTATCTATCATTATGTGTGACTAGATATGTATGATTGTTTTATGATATATTATTAATGTGAAAAAATGTCAATATTTTCTAAATAAATCAGAGTTGGTGATTTGGGTTAATACAAATTTTTAATATAATTTTCTGAGATTAGTAATAAAAAACCCATTAAATTTAATATTTTAGTATCATTTTCATTAGTTTTTAACATATAATATTTGAAACTACTTTATAGGAATTTATTGTTTGGCATAGGGGCAACAATTTTGTAGCCTCAAAAACTGATTAATCAAGTGGGTGAAGTTGATTCTTTGATATTATTTTTTAAAATTCATTATTTGATTATTTCTATATCAAAAATACCCTACAATAAAAATTAGAAAATTTGTTTTACTAAAATCAAACATTGTTGAAAATGTATATATAATCATTTACACAACAACATCCTATACACAAAATATTTCATTAACAAACAAAAATGAATACATTGTTTTAGAATGGACAAATTATTTTTATTTCGATTTCAAATCTATGATTTTTGTATCTAATTTTTTAAAAAAAGAAATATAGTTTCATTTGAAATCATATTGGATTAAAGGTAACTACTAATTTAACAAAAAAAATTAACTACTTCAAAGTCCATAAACAAATTTACAAAGTTTTTTTTTTCATTTTTCAAGTTTTCAATGAGTTCACAAGACACATATGTATGGTTGTATTCTAAAATCATTTAAATTTTATTAAAATTTAATTCACAAAACAAAATGGTCCTTTATTTCTTTTTGTAAAATAAACAAATTTACACTTATACTATGATGTTCTAGTAGGAGCTCCATAACAACCATGTCAAAAGGGTTAGGGATGACTGTCATGATGCTATGTACTCATAGAAGAAGGGTATGAAAGGGGGAATTTCTACTTTTTCTATTGCTCAAGAGGATTGTCTGCATAAAAGAAGCCCCTACCCTTTGAAGAAAAAATACAATTTCTTGTTAATAAATGATAGGCCATTAATGGCCTCAAGCTTCTAGGTGACTAGTAGTTAGTTTGATGGTTCCCCCCTATTTTCTCCCTTTTCCTTTCCAAGTGTCTCATGAGTACCCCAGTTTGGCCTCTATAACCATTTTTTAAATGGGTATGGGCCCTTCTAAACTTTAATCGAATCAAAACAAAAGTATTTTGTATAAAATTTACTTGCACATTTACAACTATTCTTAAATCTTTCACAAGAGAAATGTACAATCATCATTAATCCTTCATCACACTTTATATGACCTAAAATGAAACCAAAAAAACAATAGGAGAGAAAAAATTTAAGACCAATGGACACTCCACCCAACCATAGGATTGTGAGACAATCCACCCCAAAGCTTGGGGTTATATAACCACTTAAGTAGACACTTTCACAACCACAAAAAAAATTGAATAAAAAATTTATATACATTTTACACACATTTACATACATCAGCTCACATAGTAAATTTTTTCAAAACACCCATTTTTAACACTTTCTAACATACGTTGTATATCCAATATGGAATCTGCTTAGGGGGAGGGGGCCTCTAACTTATAAGAGAGAATAAAAGAATCACCATATCCAAATTTTAATATATATATTTCATGTCTCCACATATTACAATGCACCACCAACAAAATCACATCCACCCCTTTTCCCTCTAACATAAAAATCGCATATGGGATACTCATATCCTTACACATAATCATGGGTACTCATAGCCTAAAATAAATGTCCCTTAGAGGGAGCTACACTCAATCAACCACTTGCACATGGAGGACCAACACAACCTCTCCCAAGAGGGGAATAAATCCCATACTAAAATACATAAAAGAAAAAAAAACACATGAAACATTAAAGAACATTTTCCCCAAAATAAAACCCCAAAAATCTCAAAGACAAAAAAATATCATGAGAACTCAGATTTATTCATCAAGAAAGGAAAATTTCATACCTTGAAATAGTACAATCCCAATAATGTATGGACCTTGGGTTGAAGATCTTCCCTCAAACCTTCTTCCTACCTCCTCCTTCTTCACAATCCTTCTCTCTCTCCTCAAAGGAACTCAAGAAAAATAAAAAAATCATAAAAAGTAAAATTAATCCACCTTTCTACACTATGAAAGAAGAGTTATAAAGAAGAGGAAGAGGTAAATTATTTCCCAAAACTAACTCAACTAAGTAACTACTTCCCCATTTTAACCACTTTTTAAGGTGGGAATTAAATAAGGGTCATAAAATCATTCTTAAAGGATTAAATGATCAAAATACACTCATAACCTATATAACCCATGTACCTAAGAAACCTTAAAAACCTTAAAATAAAACTTAAACCTCATAAATTTCTTAAAATCACAAAAAAATAAAATCAATCAATAAATATTTGAAAAGTCAATTAGAAAAATTTTCACATTAGCACAAACACCAATAACATGTACTTTACAACATGGGCCAAGTAGACTTGAGCACTTCATATGAGTCTATGTCTATCATCACATTAGAAAGACATAAATGTGGCTAAAGAACCCCATCAACCATTAGCACTAAAATACACCTATACACTCAAACATGAAGTGTTAGTACAATATCTAGATCATATAGCCGAAGCAATTCCATTATATAAGATAACATAAATTAGACTAATAATCTTAAAATAACATATAATTCACCATTCACATATACCACATTCAAAATGATCTCATCATTGAATATCATATGAAATATAATAATCATCATAAAATAAGCCATCCATAGGAACATCCAAATATCATCAAAAATTAAACTTAAATATGCATCATCCATGAAGTCTTGAATATCATGTCCATCAAAACTTATGTAGAAATACTAAAGGTCGCAGATAAATCATGGATACAAATGGTTGGGGCTCACTTTCTCCCCCTAGAATTAAACATCCTCTTAGAATCCACTAAAAAGTTTAGGGTAATTTTTTACTCATACTATAGATATTTGCAAACAAGCTATCTCATTTATATAATGTTTTAAGTATGTTACAAAAAAAATTCCTTTACAAAGTATCCTAAATTTTGAAACCACTTAAACACAAACCAAGAGATTATTGGCTCATATTAACATAATTAAAGAAATATTACACATATAGATTTCAAATCCACACCATTTGTATAAATTATTCTTATGATTATTGAGGACTACACAAAAAATGTATACTATATTTAATTACATTATTATTAATTACAATTATATTAGCATTCCATAATAACAAGCTTATCATGTTCACATCTCAAGAAAAAAATTAATTTCTATAATTAATTCATAGGTATTTCACATCACATAACTAGGTTCACAACACGCATACAAAACATATACCACAAGGTTCACTATATGTGATTTATGAGGATAAATAGTGTCAAATTCCATTAATTAATCATAGATATCATCACTATAATTGAGATGCCATAAAGATGGAGTGTCATTGTGCCATCACTAGATATGATAATATTAGGAAGCATGGTCTTGAATCCCCTTTCTTAGGACCCCTCCATACATTTCCTAGTACCTTCCCCTTGTTTGTGTAAGGGGTTATCCTCCAAGAAGGAAGGTACACAAAAATTTCACAAAAAAGTAGAGGAAAATCAATTATGATTGTCCCTGGTCCCATTTGAAGTCCCCAGGTTCTCATAATAAAAATTCCCCAATGCATCTACAACACTATATGACCTGTTAGGGATCCCTCTTGGATATAGCAATTTGCATCTTTCACATTATATCACATATTACAATAGTACAAAAATAATTAAGAAAGACTCATAATTCATGAAGGTAAAAATAATAATCCAAAATTATAAAAATAAATAAAAATCATAATGAGAAGTAAGGATCAATCAAGTAACAAAAGGAAACATCTCAAGTCCAAATAAAACCATTTAAATCAAATTAATTCCTTGAGGAAAAAAGGACTACTGCAAAATTTAACACAAATTAAACAGCTCAAAGATGCAAAACAATTTTGAAAACCATAAAGAGTCATGAATTAAGAAATAAACAATAATACACAATCAACCAAAAAATTAAGCATATTATATCCACTATTTGACTTCCCTATGCCACTCAAGGGGTGGAGGGGAATGGTGATATGAAATAAAACATATATAATAGTCAAAAAATACATAGGGGTCTGAAACCATATATATCCATATAATAACCAAGAATAGTCTGACCAAACCTAGGACATGCCAATCAATTTATTCATAATTCATATATATCTGTAGTATCCTATATAGAAATTATATGTACATTGGATCTCACTCAATGTGAACACTATCTACCAGTACATAATTTTATGATAATCATTGCCAAATCTATCGCTTAGATAATAAAACCAAAGTAACATCATGATGTTACACTATCACAAACCTTGAATTTTATTGATTTACATTTATTTTGTAAATGTTGGATAATATAGTTAAAATAATTTTTATTTTTCCCACTTTTTTCCCATTCTACTCTTGACCCATGTCTGATGAAATTTGACCCTTATGAAAAATAGAAAAAAAATTATATCTCACATCCATCAAATACATCCTATAACCATTCTTTTTATCATTCAATATCTATATCCCAAGTAGATACTTATCTAATGTTTTGGAACAAAAATTCCATCATCAACCCATGGGATACAAAACTAAAGGAAAAAATATTGCACTATGGACCCATAAGTGTGGTCCTAAATTATGGGGGTAGAGATATAGATTAACATGCCAAAGGAAATCATAGTCTTTCAACATCAGTCCTCTATCTAGCTCATGTACAATATCTAGGAAAAATCATAATTCTCTAATGAATGGACCTTTCCCTCAACCCTAAGTACACTAGTGGACTCTTCTCCAATTGGAGAAGTTGAAATTAGGGAATTTTCACTACATAGTCAAACATTGACAATGACAAAAAATTATATCTTCACATTTGTGACATAGATTTTGGGAGCCTAGAATGCTTGGCTCTCTTCCTAGGGTTTTCCACCTAGAAAGAGAGATTACGGGCTCCCAAAATGCTTATGTAACACTCAAATAAGGATGTATGTAGTATGATGTTATGTAAATGAACTAGAATATAAGTATTATTGTTTAATTTAAATGATCTAGAATGAATGCAAAGATGCAATTTATGTTATGTTTGAAAACATAGTGTGATATGCAAACAACTATGAAATATGAAGAAATTGAAAGAAATATGCAGAACAAAAAGTAAAAGGTCAAATCTGAGTGCACCTGGATGGTGTGTGAGATTTTTGAAATGTCTATAATTGTGATCAAAATTCTATTTTTTCATAATGGGACTCATTCGCCAAGGGTGGTGAATCAGTCCTCCTACTATTGAAAAATTTGTTGGGAACTAATTTATAACAATCGGGAGTTGATTTTTGAAAAAATGCAGATTTCTAAATTTTAGGTGGGACTCACTCACCAAGGGTGGAAAATAATTCCTCCCCAATATTTCTAAAAATTCAAGAGTCAACACTACTACTCCAGATCCTAGAAAGTTTGAATGTTGGGTTGTCAGGGTCAACTCTACAGAAAATGGGCTGAAAATGTTCAAAATGCTTGAATAGATGATGAATTGATTTGAAGAGACTAATTGAATTTAATTCCACTTTTCAACACCTTTAAACCTATTAAATATACAAAACAAAGCTGCAAATACACATGCAAAAAGGGGGAAAATGTTGGGGAGTTAGTGAATAGGGGTTTGCCTTGGTCAAACCCCACTATGGTAATCAAACCCAATAGAAATGGATGAAATGTAAAGGAAATGATAAATGAATAACATGTAATTATTACAAACTTACCACATCCTTGAATATGAAAATCTGAAGTGATGTAAATGGTTGCTCCAAAGTGCTTCAAAGTGCTTGGGTTGATGATACAAAATGCTTGATTGCTTGAATTGATTGTGTAGGAAATTTCTTAAATGTGTAGATGTAAAATGAGGTGAAAATCACTTATTTACACAAATCTTGTGCCCTAGTATCCATTCATACCTCATCACATGCCAACATGAAGTAAATTTGAGTAAAATAATGAAATAAATTTTGATTTTTTTTGAATTTGGGGCCAGGGGGCTCATTCGCCACCCTTAACGAATGAGTCCCACCTAAGACCCACAACCAAGTGTTAGAAATAAACTCATGTTTAATGTTTTTTTTTGGGATAGGACCCAAAAATACACTTAATATAAGCATATGAGGGCATAAAGAGATAAAATAAAGCATGGGAAAGGTGTAAATAGTGAAAATATGCCTAGAAAAGTGTGAAATCTTGTTACAAGACTTTACAAAACCTCAAAATAGGACTTGTTAATGAGTGAAAAGGTGGTTTTTAGGTGAATTACATTAAATGGAGTCTAGAAGAATGTATAAATGTCTTACAATACTTCACAACACCTTCACAAGACGTTGTTCTTTCAATTTTAGCACCAAAATAAGCATGCTCAAGCCGAGATACATCACAAAATAAAAGAAACATAGCTCCAACACTATGAAACAAGACTTGAAAGACCATTAAAATGACAAGGGGCCATTTTTTGATGACACAACATTTAAATTTATATCCAATATAATTAACACAAAATTATATATTGGTAGATCATCAGAGATGTTCACCACACCCTCATCCCAAGATAGTTACCTTGTATATCAAACTTGAGTTATGAAAACAACATTCACTTGTTTTCCACAAAAAATAAATTTACGTACTTCTCTAGGTCTATTTAATTTTTATTATTAGTATTGGTTAAGACATAACAATCATTACTTACAAGAAAACTTTGTCTACAAAACTTATATACATGTTACTTCTATAATTTCATTGTTAGCTTGTTTTTCCTATATTACATTTATTTTAATCATCAAATTACTATTTTGTAAGGAAAACACATAAAAAAATTATTCATATCCTAATATAATTTTTGTTTCTTTATTAAAAGTATTGTATTTTCATGTTTTCTACTTGTATATCTAAGTTTATTCTCACTATTGTAATGCTTCACACTTCATCTAGCAACCCAAAAGTTTCAATTTTAAAATATCTCATCTACTTTACTATGTAATTCTTTACTAACAACATGCTACAACCAACAAGTAAATGATATTAAAGAGTTTAATCCATATTTTAAATTAACTTTGGCTAATTAAAAATCTTAGGTTACAAAATATATTCAAGTTTCAATCAAACATAATATGAATGAGAAAATAAGCATAAGAGACACATATAATTAAATTCACAACTAAAATATTTCACCTTTTGAAAATAAAAAAACTAAACTAAGTAGTAATTAACTTTAATGTGACAATGATTCAGAGAATGATATTAGAAAATTCTTAGGGAATTGAATAATCTTAGTGCAATTACACAACTATAGATTTATCAATTTTCTTAATTTCAATCCTTAAAAATAATTTGACTAAACTTTAATTGTGTTATCATTGAATTCAATGTACTCAATTTGTGGGATAACCCTTATGAAACTTCTTTGTTTCGTAGCCCACATTCTCTAAGCATGCATATCGAGGAAAATTTCAATTGCTCTTGTGTGTAGTCGGATACCTCAAAAAGTCATTTTAATTGGATCACCTTTTTGTCCTTTAAAATTTTGTTAAAAGGATTTTTTCAAGTGTCAGTCATTCTTCTTTTACATGTACTGTCACTAAATTTTAGCACACTTGCATATTTTTGGTTAACTATCTTTTTCCATAGGCATAGTTTTTTTAGTGCAATGTCATTGAATTTTATTGCACTTACATATTTTTGGTTTCTTTCATGTAGTTATAGGAAAATTCTCAACTACGAATCTTTCATGTAGTTGCAGGAAAATTCTCCACAACTACACATCTTTCATATAGTTACAATAAAATTCTACACATCTAAACATATTTCATGTAGTTGCAAGAAAATTCTCTACAACTACACATATTTCATGTAGTTTGTAGTGTCCCTCCCGTTTCGACATGTTGTTTAGTTTGATTCTACTTGTTAGATGTTTTAGATTACTTTGATACTATGTTGTTTCTTTTCAAAGGTGATTTTGGATACTATGTTGTTTTGATTTTTACGGATGATACATTGACATCCTAGTTATTTGGTTATGTTGGTTCGATGATACTATTATAGATTCATTCATGATATGGCTTATTGTTTATAACTACTGATTATGTTTATCATGTTGTTATGATTTTTTATGATTGATCTTTCTCATTTGTGTCAATGAATAAGACAGTGTAGCATTACTCATTTGTGAGTACCCTGCTACGCTACAATTCTTATTCACAGTGTGTTTTCTAACATGAGTATATAGATGCATGTTTTAACCTTGATGTTTTCCTGCAAACACAGGTACCGGGGCTCCACCTGCTTGTCAGGTTTGAGTGTACCCTAATTCAATAAAATTAAGTTGTTGAAGCTATTGACAGGTCCTTGCTAACCATCGTTCTTTTTTTAATGAGTATCTTTATGTTACCCCGTGTAGTTGTCTAGTGTATTTTGTCATGTTCATTTGTATTGTTTTGTGTTGTGAATAAATATTTTAGTTTAGCAAGTATTTGTTAATGTATTTTTAAATACTTAAGCTTGTGTTGTGATTAAATTTATTAATTTTAATTAAATAATTTATTCATTTAAATGGTGAAAGTAAATTATTTCAAAAGAATCTAATTAAACATAAGTTGTTTTAATGAGGCAAGAGGATTTTGTGGAAACAGATATATATGAGAAGAATTTTTCTTCAAGTAATAAATTTTTGACCGAAAGATAATTAAAGTGGGGATCTGGAGTTAATGGTATGTTGAACTGGTCTAGCATATTAGGGATACATGCATAATTTACAAGAGGATTTTTGGGGGATTTGTTCCTCTTTTCACTCTTCTCACAATTAGAATTTCCTTTTAGGATGGATAGTATTGCTATCCGCATCTACTTACTGGGCTTCAGATGTAAAAAGTTAAACTGCTTATTGATAAAAATCAATGGTATTCTCATGCATGATAGCAAGAAGGTTTAGGGTATTTGCAAGATAGCTAGCACAAGCATGAAGGTCAACCATGCACACCTGCTCATCTATTGTATATGTAATTTAATAAGGGCTACTGATGTGTGAGGTATGCGCAGCCCTCATCCTCTTAACCTATGTGACTGCATGCGCCTGGAGCACAAGAAAAGCTTACAATGTTTGGATGCATTCTAGAATGCTTCAATAATTCAAAAATTTTGAGAGCTTCCTTGCAAAATCCATTTTGTGCATATTCTATAGTCATCGCATTTCATGAAAGGCCATCTATATATATACCCACTGTTTGCATTTGCTTGAAATTTTCTTAATCTTTTTTCATGTATATCCTGCAAGCATTGATTTACACGTGCTAATCGCATCCCTAGAAAACTATCTTAAGATTTTTCAACAATACAATCTACGCACAATCTGCTCTCATTTTAGGAAAGATTTGAGTAGGTGGCATTTGATTTCTTCAATCGAATTTTGGTGGCTATTTGGGAATTTTAAAAGAGAAGTTAGGAAATTTTTTTTACTAAACAACTAACAGTATGCCAAGTATTTTTCTGTTTTATTTTTCTATGAAATTTGTGCTTTTTTATTGTGGAAGTCAAGACTGACCATTCATAATTCTTTCTCAAATCTGCACACATGTATATATCAATCATGCCCTCCCGTGATTAGAGATTCTTTTATAAGACAAAACCAAATCTGAAGGCTTTTGTAAATTGATTTTTAATTATATTTTGGTCTTCATATTTGCACGCAGATTCTTCCTTATGAAGTTTGTTATTAAATGTTGTCTATTTCAGAAGATTATGTTTAATTTTATTTGACTGGTGAATGAAAGACTTTGAGTTTATACAAACCATCGCTATACCTTCTGGAGTTAGCTAGTAAATTCATAGTAAACTTATATTATGTTGGTATAAAAGATGAATTTAGAAAGTTTCCTGAGATTTTCCTTTAAGTCTGGAAGTCACCCAGAAGATCTCTTGTTATGTGAATTTATAACTGTTATCGTTGTTTTGGAATTTTTTCCAAATAGCTTGCTAATCTTAGCACCCGACTTTATCCTCTTCCCTTGTCTTTATTTATATATATTTCAATCAACTGCCATTTTTATGTTAATCATTCTTTACTATATGCATGGAGCTCAACGTATTTTCTTTGTAACTGTTATCTTTCCAACTACAAACGCAAGTCTTAGATTGATAAAAGTTGTTCCTGAGCTATTGAAAACCTTTGAGCAAATGGATTATCTAGTAGAATTCTATATAAACAGAGTCTTCATTTTCTTTGTTAAATTTCTGACATGAGACTCTTAAAGTTTTTATTGCATGCGTCCACCTTGTGAATTTTGCACCTGAATTTACCAGAGATTCTTGTGTTAAATTTCGCGCCCTCCTAAATTTTTCTATCCAAAATATAAACAAAGGATTTAATAACTGCTGCATGAGATCTTTTCTTTTGCATGTAAATCTGTAAATGTAGTGCATGGCCATGTATAAGTAGTTATTAATCAGTCGAATGAAAAGGAATTCCTGTGTCAGAGTATATTCCTTTACTACCAGTGTAAGTACGAACTAGTTGTTAGACTTTGTCTTAGTTAGAAGTCATCATGATAAGAACTTACAGTGGCAGATTCTTTATGATAAATCAATCATGTTAGTAAATCTTTCTAATGTTAGAAAATGAACAAGCATAAATGTTAGTTGGATTAAATTTTATAGTAACTTATGTTTAGAATTTATATTGTTTCT
Organism: Sequoia sempervirens; assembly: GCA_007258455.2. Classification (NCBI taxonomy): domain Eukaryota; kingdom Viridiplantae; phylum Streptophyta; class Pinopsida; order Cupressales; family Cupressaceae; genus Sequoia; species Sequoia sempervirens. The sequence goes on from VDFB02271358.1 coordinate 613,789,864, forward strand.
TATAAATTTTAAGGTATTGAAAATTCTAATATATAAAGAATTTATATTATTTCTTATAATTTTAAAGTATTGGAATTCCATTGTATAAAGAATTTATATTTTTTTAATAATATAGTATTAGAAAAAGCTATATTTTGAAGTATTAGAAAAACAATAACGATTATAGTATATATTAAGTATATTCGTTATTTATTGAAATTTGTTAAATCTCATTTTAGGAGTGTTTACACACAACTTTGAAATGATTATTTTTATTTCAACAAAAATAGTTAAACAAGATTCGTATTGTAAACATTAGCACACTTTAATTTATGATATTCTCAAGAGTTTGTTTATTAGAAAATTTTTAATTCATTGAGAGTGATTAAATGAAGCTATCGGTTGTGAATGTATCCATGATGATAATGATGATTGCTTTGTTTTCTTTAAAAGTTATGAAAGAAAGAAAAAAAGTGTAGTTTAGTGGTTTACATATTGATAATATTGCTTATTTACAAGAATTTTTACTTGGGGTTGTAATTTTGCATAACTTGTTGTTGACTATAGAAGCATAATAGAGATTTATGGTCAGTCTCTAGTGGAGAATGAAAACACTGTGATTTGATCTTATTACTTGAAAGCAACCCCTAGATTCTCATGTTGAGTCATGTTATAGAGAGAGTGGCTTGCGTTAGGGGCCGAAATCCTATAGTGATTGTCTAGGTAACCTAATGTAGGTGTGTTAATTAAGTGATAACCTAACTAATATATTAGGGGTGGGGTAGAACTGAACACTAAATTAGATAATGGTTTGCCTCGCCTACTTTCTTAATGCTCATTTAGGTTAAGAAAAGGTTGAGAAGGCCTGGAATGGCAAGTCGCCATCTTTTCCTCTCGAAAGATGTATCGACACCACATTAGTCTGCATAGGGGTCAGGAATCAGTAGAGGCTACCAGGGTAACTCTTGGAGAGAGGGCCGGTAGTCTAGGAATATTCACCAGGGTAACCTATCCTGACAATGTGATGACACTCTTAGTCTATATCATGATGGTGTTTCTTATGTTCTATTTTCTATTTTATGTAATTTAATACTGTGATTCTATTTGCTATGATTGTTAACGTTATGTCGTGATGTGATTTGTAAACCCTATAAATGTAATGTTCTATCTTCTTTGCTTGTGGACCTGTCATTATCTCCTAGCATGGATGGAGTAGACCTTCGAGTTTCACGTGGTTGGGAGGAAACCGTGCTTTATCCTTTTTGGATTTTCTTGCAGATGATCCTATGCTCACAACAGGTTCCAGTTACTTCATTGTTCATGACTGTGGATGCAAAGCATGTTCGAGGATATGGATGTCAGCTATGATATGATTACTTCCTACTTTGTTATTTTACCTCTGGTATAAAGAGCGTATTATTTGAATTGTCATTTTGATGTAACGGGGATCATTGAATCTCACCTTTTGTAAACTGGATATTTGGATATTGGATTGTATATATTTTTGTAAATTGGATCTTAGATTAGATTTAATTTGTACTTAAGTTTATGATAATGTGTTGAGTTTATTTGTTAAGTTTATGTAATGTCTTGGGAACTTTATAATAGTTGTGTAATCTATTATCTTTAAAAAAAATATTCGGTTTACTTTGCTTTTTACACTTTGTTATAACGAATTCATGAGATGTCTTACATAGTTGTGGGAAAAAATTCCTCCACAACTACATTAGACATCTTTCATGTAGTTCAAAGAAAATAATCTTCAACTACACAACATTTATGTAGTTTTGAGAAAATTCTTCTCAACTACACATCTTTCATGTAGTTTCAGAAAAATTCTCCTCAATTACACATCTTACTTTGACTTCTCATGTAGGTCAAGAAATTTTTCCAAAGTGAACATCTCCCCCATGTATTTTGGGTAATTCTCCCCATGTGCATGTACTTCACCAAAAGTGGTCGAGAAAATTTTCATAACTCCCAAGCACTGTGATTTGATACACCTTGTGAAACATAGGAAAGAGGTTCACCATGATGAGATCAAAATGATGAATCCACTCTCACTCATGGCTTCATTCAATTATGAGGGTTATAATACATAAATTAATATAAGAAATAAAACCTAAATAATAGAACAATGAAAAGGTAGGTTTTAAGAGGGTCAAATGTTGTGTACCTATTATAAAAGTGTTTTTTCTAGTCTCAATAAGGACTCATTTTCCCTATGGAAAATGGGTCCTGGACATGATTCTGGAAAATCAATTTCTAGGTTCTATTCCTCAATTTTTGCACTCCCAAATCCTAGTTAGAGACTATTGGAAACCCAAAAATAAAATCATGTAGCTCAATTTCTATGATTTTTCAAGAATAGTGACAACTTTGACAACTTTGTAAATTTACATTTTTTCTACCCAAATGGTCTTCAACCTAAAACCTACAATCACACATTAAATGAGAGAAAATTTTGTTTTTCAAGGAATAGGGGTTTACCTTGGTCAAACCCCATTTTGGTAATTAAAACTTGTAATGAAGTAAAACATGAAAGGAGAGATGAATGAACACATGCAATATCACAACTCACCAATCCTCAATTGAAAACTTGGAAAAATATGGAATCTAGCATGAAGTGGCCTCAAGGAATGTAGATTGATCACAACCCTTGATTAGAAACTATGCCTTGAACACTTGATTATAGCTTTAATGCTACATCAACATATTAGCTCAACAACATGCATGATGCTCTAAATCCCTAAAATGTTGATATGACTCTTGATTCCTGCAATAATCTTCTATAAATTTACCTTTGAATGTGTTAGAAATACTCTTGAATGCTCTTTATCTCATAAATTTTCTATTAGGACTTGAAAAATAGAAATATTAGATTCTTAGGATGAAAAATAGTGGAATAACCTTGTATTTATACATTTCTTAACATTAAATCCCAAAATTCAAATAACACAAGCCAACATCAATTATAGGATTTGAAATCAATAAAATACCACCAAAAGCATATCCCAAGGGGGGGTCCTAGGTCTAAGTGAGGACCCATTCGTGATGTGGCGAATGGGTCCTAGCTTAGTTAGCTAGGAAACACTTTAAGAATTGTGAAATGTTATGTGAAAGTAGGGTCCTAGGACCTAGTGAGGACCTATTCGCCAAGTGGAAAATGCGTCCTAGGTCACTAACCTAGGACACACACCTTCAAAAATTAAGTGTTATGTAATATAATTTATGAATTTTGGGTTTTATCCCTCATAATCTATAATTAATTAGGCTTTGATTTGAATTGAAGGGACCAGTTAAGGTATAATTAACCTAAATTAATTAATAAAGCCCTAGATTAGTGTGAAAGTGTAAAGATACACTTTACAACACCCTAAATAAGGCACCATTAAGTTCATTTTATTAAAAGGGGTTCTAAACTTAGTGTGAATGTGTAAAATACATTACAACACTAAATCAAGGTGCCATTAAGCTCATTCTGAGAAAAAGGGATACTTTTTTTGACACTACATCTTGTATGCAAATCAAGAAAAATCCATGATTTGCACTTTGTTGATTTACCTTAAATGCAGTTAAGGAAAATTTCTCTAAATTGTATCTTGTTGACCTACCCTCATGTAGAGGTAGAGAAATTTTCCACATGTGCATCCAATATTTTAATTCTCATGTATTTTCATCGAAGTACACACAGAGATATCAAATATGTAAAAGAGTCAAATTTTTCCACAACTGCACAAACCTTGACACTAGAATTTTTTCTCTCTAGAGGATTTTTGAAATTCATTTTTTCTAGTCTCTTGCCAAATGAATAGTCCTTCTCCAAAGAATAAAAATGTGAAGTACAAGTACCAAGGAGTGTTCCCAATGACTTCTATGGAGTCCAATGTGGAAAATATCAAAGACACAAAGATTGGGCATGCTTCCATGCCAAATAATTGATGATGATCAGAAGGTTCTTCACGTGGATACAATTATCCAAGAATTCACATCATTAATTGAGATAGAGATTCATGTAGAATATTTTTCATTAGCTTCCATTGAAAATTTGGTGGATCTTCAAGTGACCTTGGATAACCAAAACATAATATTGGAGAGGCACAAGAAATCATGCATCAATATTGAGGTCTCTCTCATACGAATCCTTGTTGTCTCCAACCATACAATAGGAAAAGACAATTTTGAAGTCCAAGGAACATTGAAGAAATATGAAGACTTCATGGAGAAAAATAATGAATAATTAATAAATTTGCCTATTCTAGATAGTTTATTTTAATCTTTTTCTTTTATGCAATATGTATTTTGTAGATGACATATTACATGTCTTTTTTTAATATGCCATTACATGTAAAAACAAAAAAGTCCTAAATCAAATTGAACTTTTTTGTTGAATAAGTCATGTTAGTTGTAACTTTCCTATTTTAGCACTTGGCTCTCCTCTATATATATGAGGGAGCTCCTTCGTCCATATTACCTTTTAGCTTGTAAAGCAAAGTGTTGCCAAATTTAAGAGCATTTTGAAAAAAAAAAATTGAGTTGTAAATTGGAATTCAATCAATAAAAGAAGCAAGTTCACATCCAATATGTCCCTTGGATTAAATTTTTTATGTATTTAGATTGTTCTTATGTCTTTCTCATTGCATTATCTTGTACATGATTGAATAGTGGTGTGAAGTCATACATTCTAGAAGGGGATTCAAATATGATTTTGTAGACTTTGAGCTGCATTATTATCTTTGGAGAATATGTTTATGTATGTACTTTGGTGGTAATTCAAAGACTTTGAGCTATGAGTCATTATCTATGTTTAATTGATCTTTTAGTGGCATACATTGGATACTTTGGGCTGCAACGTATACTATGCTTTTTTATTTTGAATCATCATAGAAAGCAACAAAATAATTTTTTCTTTTGTGGGTTTTCTTGCTACTGACACTCATTGGTATTATTTTGATTATTATTTCATCAAATTGAATTAGATTTTAGTTATTATTTATCAAGCTAGATATTTGTGGTTAATTACATGTTGTAATTGTCATGGGGTATCACTATAATTTTTGTAAGAGGATAACATATTTTTTGAAACAAGAGAAAAGGATGAATGGAAACACCCATGGATAATTGTAGTGTACATAATCATAACTAGTTACTAGTTGCTTGTAGTGAGAAATAAGAAGGGATCCCCCCCTTTATGAGAGGAGAGATTTAATCTCATTTTACTGTGGCTGATATAATCATTTTCTAATTAGTTAGTTGATTACAAAAAAATCACCCAACAATTTCCTAGAAACTCTACCAAGGATACAAATACGCAACCAAGAACCTTACACTTTTGATTGAAGTATACTAGTTTCTTAAAAAAAATATATATATTTTTTCTTTTATTGCCAATGTTCCTCTCTTTCCAAGTTTGCATTATGGTAGAAAGAAGCTATACACGTGGTCGTAGAGGTCAAGGGCATATTGATCCTATTGTAGAGTTTTTGCAAAAAAACATTGTTGATCATTTTCCTCCACATATTAGATCACCTCTTTAGTGCACAGGGAGTTTTCCTCCTACTACCATAAGGTATCCTATTCCAAGTGAAGCTTCTAGTGTGTCAATTAAGTGGAGGACCATGGGGGTCCAAACAATGGTGATATGACATAAAAGTGGCTGAAGATTTTTTTCTTAATCCAAATTTGATGAAATGAAAATGGTTTATAGAGAAAATTGTTAGCTTTCTAGAAATATAAGATACGACTTATTTGGAATTAAACAGATAATTATTATTGATTTCCTACACACATTCTGATTAAAGTCCTGATTGATAGGCTGATTGAAAAATATCTATAAATTTTTAAAAAGTTAACATTTTTTGAATCCAAAACATGTATCATAGACTATGGTTTACAAACTATAGTTTTCGAAAAAGAAAAAAAAAATCATAATTTTTTGACAAAGTTAGGCTGGCTGGACAAATGGTTTTTAAATATTTTTAAAATTCCTACTAGAAAATTCATAACTAAATATTTATTTGCAAATAAACTACAAAAAATATGCATCACATCCAGGAATGTGTCCTCTACTTATATTAAAATATTTAGAATAAAAAAATTATTTGTTCTCCCCATTAGGGTGGTTGGACAAACTCCCAGTTTTTATTTTTTTTCCTAAAAATTTAGTACTACTATATTGAAATTTCAAATTTTACCAAATAGATGTACTTTTTTTTAAAAAAGGACTAATATCTTAGAAACTACATTCAATTTTCTACAAATTCTACTTTTACATATTTTAAAAAATGTTAATGTCCTATTCAAATTTTATG
>VDFB02271358.1:613796253-613976401 GCA_007258455.2 Sequoia sempervirens
GAGTTGATTTATGAAAAAATGTAGATTTCTAGATTTTAGGTGGGACTCATTCACCAAGGGTGGTGAATCAGTCCTCCTCAATATTTCTAAAAATTCAAGAGTCAACACTGCTACTCTAGATCCTACAAAGTCTAAATGTTGGGTTGTCGGGGTCAACTCTGTAGCAAATGGGCTGAAAATGCTCAAAATACTTGAATAGATGATTGATTGATTTGAAGAGCCTAATTTACTTGAAATCCACTTTTCAACACCTTTAAACCTATTAAATTTCCAAAACAAAGTTGCGAATACACATGCAAAAAAGGGGGGAATGTTGGGGGGTTAGTGAATAGGGGTTTTCCTTAGTCAAACCCCACTTTGGTAATCAAACCCAATAGAAATGGATTAAATGTAAAGGAAATGATAAATGAATAACATGTAAGTATTACAAACTTACCACATCCTTGAATATGCAAATCTGAAGTGATGTAAATGGTTGTTCCAAAGTGCTTCAAAGTGCTTGAGTTGATGATACAAAATGTTTGATTGCTTGAATTGATTGTGTAGAAAATTTCCTAAATGTGTAGATGTAAAATGAGGTGAAATCACTTATTTACACAAATCTTGTGCCTTAGTATCTGTTCATACCTCATCACATGCCAACATGAAGTGAATTTGAGTAAAATAATGAAATAAATTTTGATTTTTTTTTTAATTTGGGGCCAGGGGGCTCATTCGCCACCCTTGGCGAATGAGTCCCACCTGGAACCCACAACCAAGTGTCAGAAATAAAGTCATGTTTAATTTGTTTATCACTATAGGACCTAAAAATACACTTAATATAATCATATGAGGGCATAAAGAGATAAAATAAAGCGTGAGAAAGGTGGAAATAGTGAAAATATGCCTAGAAAAGTGTCAAATCTTGTTACAAGACTTTACAACACTTCAAAATAGGACTTGTTAATGAGTGAAAAGGTGGTTTTTAGGTGAATTTCATTAAATGGAGTTTAGAAGAATGCATAAATTTCTTACAATACTTCACAAAACCTTCACAAGACATTGTTCTTTCAATTTAGCACCAAAATAAGCATGTTCAAGCCGAGATACATTACAAAATCAAAGCAACATAGCTCCAACACTATGAAACAAGACTTGAGAGACCATTAAAATGACAAGGGGCCATTTTTGATGGCACAACATTTAAATTTATATCCAATATAATTAACACAAAAGTATACATTGGTAGATCATCAGAGATGTTCACCACACCCTTATCCCAAGATAGGTACCCTGTATATCAAACTTGAGTTATGAAAACAACATTCAATAGTTTTCTGCAAAACATAAATTTATGTACTTCTCTAGGTCTATTTAATTTTTATTATTAGTATTGGTTAAGACATAACAATCATAACTTACAAGAAAACTTTGTCTACAAAACTTATATACATGTTACTTCTATAATTTCATTGTTAACTTGTTTTTCCTATATTACATTTATTTTAATCATCAAATTACTATTTTGTAAGGAAAACACATAAAAAAAATTATTCATATCCTAATATAAGTTTTGTTTCTTTATTAAAAGTATTGTATTTTCATGTTTTCTACTTGTATATGTAGGTTTATTCTCACTATTATAATGCTTCACACTTCATCTAGCAACCCAAAGGTTTCAATTTTAAAATATCTCATCTACTTTACTATGTAACTCTTTACTAACAACATACTACAACCAACAAGTAAATGATATTAAAGATTTTAATCCATAATTTAAATTACCTTTGGCTAATTAAAAATCTTAGGTTACAAAATATATTCAAGTTTCAATCAAACATAATATGAATGAGAAAATAAGCATAAGAGACATATATAATTCAATTCACAACTAAAATATTTCACCTTTTGGAAATAAAAAAACTAAACTAAGTAGTAATTAACTTTAATGTGAATGATTCAGAGAATGGTATTAGAAAATGCTTAGGGAATTGAATAATCTTAATGCAATTACACAACTATAGATTTATCAATTTTCTTAATTTCAATCCTTAAAAATAATTTGACTAAACTTTAATTGTGTTATCGAATTTAGCATGCTCAATTTGTGGGATAACCCTTATGAAACTTGTTTGTTTCATAGCCCACATTCTCTAAGCATGCATATCGAGGAAAATTTCAATTGCTCTTGTGTGTAGTTGGATACCTCAAAAAGTCATTTTAATTGGATCACCTTTTTGTCCCTTAAAATTTTGTAAAAAGGATTTTTTCAAGTGTCAGTCATTCTTCTTTTACATGTAGTGTCACTAAATTTTAGCACACTTTTATATTTTTGGTTAACTATCTTTTACCTTAGCCATAGTTTTTTTAGTGCAATGTCATTGAATTTTATTGCACTTACATATTTTTGGTTTCTTTCATGTAGTTATAGGAAAATTCTCAACTATGAATCTTTCATGTAGTTGCAGGAAAATTCTCAAGTACACATCTACACATATTTCATGTAGTTGGAAGAAAAATCTCTACAACTACAAATTTTCATATAGTTGTAAGAAAATTCCACAACTACACATTTTCATGTAGTTTGTAGTGTCCCTCCCATTTCTACATACTGTTTAGTTTGATTCTGCTTGTTAGATGCTTTAGATTACTTTGATACTATGTTGTTTCTTTTCAGAGGTGATTTTGGATACTATGTTGTTTTGTTTTTGTGGATGATACATTGAACATCCTGGTTATTTGGTTATGTTGGTTCGATGATACTGTGATAGATTCATTCATGATATGGCTTATTGTTTATAACTATTGCTTATGTTTATCATGTTGTTATGATTGTTTATGATTGATCTTGCTCATTTGTGTCGGTGAATAAGATAGTGTAGCATTACTCATTCGTGAGTACCCTGCTACGTTGTAATTCTTATTCACAATGTGTTTTCTAACATGAGTATATATATGTATGTTTTAACCTTGATGTTTTTCTGCAGACACAGGTACTGGGTAACAACTCCACCTACTTGTCAGGTTTGAGCGTACCCTAATTCAATAAAATTAAGTTTTTGGAGGTATTGATAGGTCCTTGCAAACCATCGTTCTTTTTTGAACGAGTATCTTTATGTTACCCCGTGTAGTTGTCTAGTGTATTTTGTCTTGTTCGTTTATATTGTTTTGTATTGTGAATAAATATTTTAGTTTAGCAATTGTTCGTTAACGTATTTTTAAATACTTAAGCTTGTGTTGTGATTAAATTTATTAATTTGAATTAAATAATTTATTTATTTAAATGGTGAAAGTGGATTATTTCAAAAGAATGTAATTAAACATAAGTTGTTGTTTTAATGAGGCAAGAGGATTTTGTGGAAACAAATATATATGAGAAGAAGTTTTCTTCAAGTAATAAATTTCTGACTGAAAGATAATTAAAGTGGGGATCTGGAGTTAATGGTATGTTGAACTGATTGAGCATATTAGGGATACATGCGTAATTTACAAGAGGATTTTTGGGGAATTTGTTCCTCTTTTCACTCTTCTCACAATCAGAATTGCCTTTTAGGATGGATAGTATTGCTATCCGCATCTACTTACTGGGTTTCATATGTACAAAGTTAAGACTGCATATTGATAAAATTGATGGTATTCTCATGCATGATAGCAAGAAGGTTTAGGGTATTTCCAAGATAGCCAGCACGGGCATGAAGGTCAACCGCGCGCACCTGCTCATCTACTGTATATGTAATTTAATAAGGGCTATTGATGTGTGAGGTATGCGCAACCCTCATCCTCTTAACCTGCATGACTGCATGTGCCTGGGGCACAAGCGAAGCTTACAATGTTTGGATGCATTCCAGAATGCTTCAATAATTCAAAGATTTTGAGAGCTTCCTTGCAAAATCCATTTTGTGCATATTTTGTAATCATCACATTTCATGAAAGGCCATATATATATATATATATATATATATACCCACTGTTTGCATTTGCTTGAAAGTTTCTTAATCCTTTTTCGTGCATATCCTGTAAGCATCGATTTACATGTGCTAATCGCATCCCTTGAAAGCTATCTTAAGATTTTTCAACAATACAATTTGCGCACAATCTGCTATCATTTTAGGAAAGTTCTGAGTAGGTGGCATTTGATTTCTTCAATCGAATTCTGGTGGCTATTTGGGAATTTCAAAAGAGAAGTAAGGAAATTTTGTTACTAAACAGCTAACAGTACGCCAAGTATTTTTCTATTTGATTTTTCTATGAAATTTGTGTTTTTTTATTGTGGAAGTCAAGACCGACCATTCATAATTCTTTCTCAAATCTGCACACATGCATATATCAATCATGCCCTCCCGTGATCAGAGATTCTTTTATAAGACAAAACCAAATATGAAGGCTTTTGTAAATTGATTTTTAATTATATTTTGATCTTCAGATTTGCTCACAGATTCTTCCTTATGAAGTTTGTTATTAAATGTCATCTATTTCAGAAGATTATGTTTAATTTTATTTGACTGGTGAATGAAAGACTTTGAGTTTATACAAACCGTCGCTGTACCTTCTAGAGTTAGCCAGTAAATTCATAGTAAACTTATATTATGTTGGTATAAAAGATGAATTTAGAAAGTTTCCTGAGATTTTCCTTTAAGTCTGGAAGTCGCCCAGAAGATATCTTGTTATGTGAATTTATAACTGTTATCGTTATTTTGGAATTTCTACCAAATAGTCTGCTAATCTTAGCGCTTGACTTTATCCTCTTCTCCTATCTTTATTTATATATATTTCAATCGATTGTCATTTTTCTGTTAATCATTCTTTACTATATGCATGGAGCTCAACATTTTTTCTTTGTAACTGTTATCTTTCCAACTTCAAACGCAAGTCTTAGATTGATAAAAGTTATTCCTGAGCTATTGAAAACCTTTGAGCAAATGGATTATCTAGTAGAATTTTGTATAAACAGAGTCTTCAATTTCTTTGTTAAATTTCTGAGATGAGACTCTTAAAGTTTTTTATTGCACGTGTCCACCTTGTGAATTATGTGCCTGACTTTACCAGAGATTCCTGTGTTAAATTCCGCGCCCTCCTAAACTTTTTTGTCCAAAATATAAACAAAGGATTTAATTACTACTGCGAGAGATCTTTTCTATTACATGTAAATCCGTAAATGTAGTGCATGGATGTGTATAAGTAGTTATTAATCAGGCGAATGAAAAGGAATTCCTATGTTAGAGTGTACGCCTTTACTACCAGTGTAAGTATGAACTAGTTGTTAGACTTTGTCTTAGTTACAAGTCATCATGATAAGAACTTACGGTGGCAGATTCTTTATGACAAATCAATCATGTTAGTAAATCTTTCTAATGTTAGAAAATGAACAAGCATAAATGTTAGTTGGATTAAAGTTTATAGTAACTTAAGTTTAGAATTTATATTGTTTCTTATAAATTTTAAGGTATTGAAAATTCTAATATATAAAGAATTTATATTATTTCTTATAATTTTAAAGTATTGGAATTCCATTCTATAAAGAATTTATATTGTTTTAATAATATAGTATTAGAAAAAGCTATATTTCGAAGTATTAGAAAAACAATAACGATTATAGTATATATTAAGTATATTCGTTATTTATTGAAATTTGTTAAATCTCATTTTAGGAGTGTTTACACACAACTTTGAAATGATTATTTTTATTTCAAAAAAAATAGTTAAACAAGATTTGTATTGTAAACATTAGCACACTTAATTTATGATATTCTCAAAATTTTGTTTATTAGAAAATTTTTAATTCATTAAGAGTGATTAAATGAGGCTATTGGTTGTGAATGTATCCATTATGATAATGATGATTACTTTGTTTTCTTTAAAAGTTATGAAAGAAAAAAAAAGTGTAGTTTAGTGGTTTACATATTGATCATATTGCTTATTTTCAAGAATTTTTACTTGGGGTTGTAATTTTGCATAACTTGTCGTTGACTATAGAAGCATAATAGAGATTTATGGTCAGTCTCTAGTGGAGAATGAAAACACTGTGATTTGATCTTAGTACTTCAAATCAACCCCTAGATTCTCATGTTGAGTCATGTTATAGAGAGAGTGGCTTGTGTTAGGGACCGAAATCCTATAGTGATTGTCTAGGTAACCTAACATAGGTGTGTTAATTAAGTGATAACCTAACTAATATATTAGGGGTGGGGCAGAACTGAACACTAAATCAGATAATGGTTTTCCTTGCCTACTTTCTTAACACTCGTTTAGGTTAAGAAAAGGTTGAGAAGGCCTGGAATGGCAAGTCACCATCTTGTCCTCTCAAAAGTTGTAACGACACCACATTAGTCTGCATCTAGGGGCCGAGAATTGGTAGAGGCTGCCTGGGTAACTCTTGGAGAGAGGGCCGGTAGTCTAGGAAGATTTACCAGGGTAACCTATCCCGACAATATGATGAAACTCTTAGTCGATATCATGATGGTGTTTCTTATGTTTTGTTTTCTCTTTTATGTAATTTAATACTGTGATTCTATCTTCTATGATTGTTAACATTATGTCATGATGTGATTTGTAAACCTCGTAAACATAATGTTCTATCTTTTTTGCTTGTGGACCTATCATTATCTCCTAGCACGAAGGGAGTGGACCTTCGGGTTTCACATGGTTGGGAGGAAACTGTTCTTTACCCTCTTTGGATTTTCTTGTAGATGATCCTATGCTCACAGTAGGTTCCAGTTACTTCATTGTTCGTGACTATGGATGTGAAGCATGTTCAAAGATATGGATGTTAGCTATGATATGATTACTTCCTACTTTTTTATTTTATCTCTTGTATAAAGAGTGTATTATTTGTACTATCATTTTGATGTAACGGGGATCATTGAATCTTACATTTTGTAAACTGGATATTTGGATTTTAGATTGTATAGATTTTTATAAATTGGATCTTGCATGAGATTTAATTTGTACTTAATTTTATGATAATGTGTTGAGTTTATTTGTTAATTTTATGTAACAACATCTTGGGAACTTTATAATAGTTGTGTAATCTATTATCTTTAAAAAAAAATTATTCGGTTTACTTTGCTTTTTACACTTTGTTATAACGTAACTAAGGCGAGGTCTTACATAGTTGTGGGAAAATTCTCCACAACTACACATCTTTCATGTAGTTCAAAGAAAATTCTCTTCAACTACACAACATTTATGAAGTTTTAAGAAAATTCTTCTCAACTACACATCTTTCATGTAGTTTCAGAAAAATTCTCCTCAATTACACATCTTACTTTGACTTCTCGTGTAGGTTGAGAAATTTTTCCAAAAGAACATCTCCCTCATGTATTTTGGGGAATTTTCCCTGATGTGCATAAAATTTTCACCAAAAAGTGTAGGTCGAGAAAATTTTCATAACCTGCACCAGATTTGACATACCTTGTGAAACATAGGAAAAGAGGTTCACCATGATGAGATCAAAATGATGAATCTAATTTCACTATTATTTCATTCAATTATGAGGGTTATAATACATAAATTAATATAAGAAATAAAACCTAAATAATAGAACAATGAAAAGGTAGGTTTTAAGAGGGTCAAATGTTGTGTACCTATTATAAAAGTGTTTTTTCTAGTCTCACTAAGGACTCATTTTCCCTATGGAAAATGGGTCCTGGACATGATTCTGGAAAATCAATTTCTAGGTTCTATTCCTCAATTTTTGCACTCCCAAATCCTAGTTAGAGACTATTGGAAACCCAAAAATAAACCATGTAGCTCAATTTCCATGATTTTGCAAGAATAGTGACAACTTTGACAACTTTGTAATTTTACAATTTTTCTATCCAAATGGTCTTCAACCTAAAACCTACAATCACACATTAAATGAGAGAAATTTTTATTTGTCAGGGAATAGGGGTTTACCTTGGTCAAACCCCATTTTGGTAATTAAACCTTGTAATGAAATAAAACATGAAAGGAGAGATGAATGAACACATGCAATATCACAACTCACCAATCATCAATTGAAAACTTGGAAAAATCTAGAATCTAACATGAAGTGGCCTCAAGGAATGTAGATTGATCACAACACTTGATTAGAGCTTCAATGCTACATCAACATTTTAGCTCAACAATGTGCATGATGCACTAAATCCCTAAAATGATATGACTCTTGATTCCTACAATAATCTTCTATAAATTTACCTTTGAATGTGTTAGAAATACTCTTGAATGCTCTTTATCTCATAAATTTTCTATTAGGACTTGAAAAATAGAAATATTAGATTCTTAGGATGAAACATAGTGGAATAACCTTGTATTTATACATTTCTTAACATTAAATCCCAAAATTCAAATAACACAATCCAACATCAATTATAGGATTTGAAATCAATAAAATACCACCAAAAGTATATCCCAAGGGGGGATCCTAGGTCTAAGTGAGGACCCATTTTCCATGTGGCGAATGGGTCCTAGATTACTTAGCTAGGACACACTTTAAGAATTGTGAAATGTTATGTGAAAATAGGGTCCTAGGACCTAGTGATGACCCATTCGCCAAGTGGCAAATGGTTCCTATGTCACTAACCTAGGACACACACCTTCAAAAATTAAGTGTTGTGTAATATAATTTATGAATTTTGGGTTTTATCCCTCATAATCTATAATTAATTAGGCTTCAATTTGAATTAAAGAGGCCAATTAAGGTATAATTAACCTAAATTAATTAATAAATCCCTAGATTAGTGTGCAAGTGTAAAGATACACTTTACAACACCCTAAATAAGGCATCATTAAGTTCATTTTATTAAAAGGGGTTCTAAACTTAGTGTGAATGTGTAAAACACATTACAACACTAAATCAAGGTACCATTAAGATAATTTTGAGAAAAAGGGATACTTTTTTCGACACTACATCTTGCATGCAAATTAGGAAAAATCCATGATTTGTGCTTTGTTGATTTACCTTAAATGCAGTTAAGGAAATTTTCTCTAAATTGTATCTTGTTGACCTACCCTCATGTAGAGGTAGAGAATTTTTCGACATGTGGATCTAATATTTTAATTATCATGTATTTTCATCAAAGTACACACAAAGATATCAAATATGTAAAAGTGACAAATTTTTCCACAACTGCACAAACCTTGGCACTAGAATTTTTTCTCTCTATAGGATTTTTGAAACTCATTTTTTCTAGTCTCTTGACAAATGAATAGTCCTTCTCCCAAGAATAAAAATATGAACTACAAGTACCAAGGAGTGTTCCCAATGACTTATATGGAGTCTAATGTGGAAAATATCAAAGACACAAAGATTGGGCATGCTTCCATGCCAAATACTTGATGATGATCAGAAGGTTCTTCCCATGGATACAATTATCCAAGAATTCACATCATTAATTGAGATAGAGATTCATGCATAAGCTTTTTCATTAGCTTCCATTGAAAATTTGGTGGATCTTCAAGTGACCTTGGATAACCAAAAAATAATATTGGAGAGGCACAAGAAATCATCCATCAATATTGAGGTCTCTATCATATGAATCCTTGTTGTATCCAACCATACAATAGGACAAGACAATTTTGAAGTCCAAGCAACATTGAAGAAATATAAAGACTTCATGGAGAAAAATAATGAATAATTAATAAATTTTCCTATTCTAGATAGTTTATTTTAATCTTTTTCTTTTATGCAATATGTATTTTGTAGATGACATATTACATGTATTTTTTTAATATTCCATTACATGTAAAAAAAAAAAAGTCCTAAATCAAATTGAACTTTTTTTTTTCAATAAGTTATGTTAGTTGTAACTTTCCTATTTTAGCACTTGGCTCTCCTCTAGATATATGAGGGAGCTCTTTCGTACATACTACCTTTTATATTGTAAAGAAAATTGCTGCCCAATTTAAGAGCATTTTGAAACTTTGTTTTTGAGCTATAAATTGGAATTCAATCAATAAAAGAAGAAACTTCACATCCAATTTGTGCCTTGGATTAAATTTGTTACATGTATTTAGATTGTTCTTATGTCTTTCTCATTGCATTATCTTGTACATTATTGAATAGTGGTGTGAAGTTATACATTCTAGAAGGGGATTAAAATATGATTTTTTAGACCTTGATCTACATTATTATCTTTGGAGAATATGTTTATGTATGTACTTTGATGGTAATTCAAAGACTTTGGGCTATGAGTCATTATATGTCTTTAATTGATCTTTTAGTGGCATACATTGGATACTTTGGGCTGCAATGTATACTATTCTTTTTTATTTTGAATCATCATATAAAGCAACAAAATATTTTTTTTCTTTTGTGGGTTTTCTTGCTACCGACACTCATTGGTATTATTTTGATTATTCTTTCATCAAATTGAATTAGATTTTAGTTATTATTTCCCAAGATAGATATTTGTGGTTAATTACATGTTGTAATTGTCATGGGGTATCAGTATAATTTTTGTAAGAGGATAACATATTTTCTGAAACAAGAGAAAATGATGAATGGAAACACCCATGGATAATTGTAGTGTACATAATCATAACTAGTTACTAGTTGCTTGTAATGAGAAATAAGAAGGGACCTCCCCTTTCTGAGAGGAGAGATTTAATCTCATTTTATTGTGGTTGATATCATCATTTTCTAATCAATTAGTTGATTACAAAACATTCACCCAACAGTTTCTTGGAAACTCTATTGGGGATACAAATACGCAACCAAGAACCTCACACTTTTGATTAAAGTATACTAGTTTCTTAAAAAAATTGTTTGTAATTTTTCTTTTATTTTCAATTTTCCTCTCTTTCCAAGTTTGCATTCTAGTAGAAAGAAGCTATACACGTGGTCGTAGGGGTCAAGGGCATATTGGTCCTATGTTTGAGTTTTTGCAAAAACATTTTGTTGATCCTTCTCCTCCATGTATTAGATCACCTCTTCAGTGCACAAGGAGTTTTCCTCCTACTATCATAAGGTATCCTATTCCAAGTGAAGCTTCTAGTGTGTCAATTAAGTGGAGGACCATGGGTGTCCAAACAATGGTGATATGACATAAAATTGGCTGACAATTTTTTTCTTAATCCAAATTTGATGAAATGAAAATGGTTTATAGAGAAAATTGTCAGCTTTCCAAAAATATAAGATAAGACTTATTTAGAATTAAATAGATAATTATTATTGATTTCCTACATACATTCTGATTAAAGTCCTGATTGATAGGTTGATTGAAAAATATTTATAAATTTTAAAAAAGTAAACATTTTTTGAATCCAAAACATGTATCACAGACTATGGTTTACAAACTATAGTTTTAAAAAAGAAAAATGAAATTCCATAATTTTTTGACAAAGTTAGGCTGGCTGGACAAATGGTTTTTAAATATTTTTTAAAATTCCTATTAGAAAACTCATAACTAAATATTTACTTGCAAATAAACTACAAAAAATATGCATCACATCCAGGAATGTGTCCTCTACTTATATTAAAATATTTAGAATAAAAGAATTATTTGTTCTCCCCATTAGGGTGGTTGGACAAACACCTAGTTTTTAATTTTTTTCCTAAAAATTTAGTACTACTATATTGAAATTTCAAATTTTGCCAAATAGATTTACTTTTTTTAAAAAAAGGACTAATATCTTAGAAACTAAATTCAATTTTTTGCAAATTCTATTTTTACATATTTTTAAAAAAATGTTAATGTCCTATTCAAATTTTTATGTCAAGTTGTAGGTGATCCCACAAAGTTGGTTTACAATTCCTAGGAGATTCTATTTTTTGTTGAAATCACATATTTTTAGAAAATATAATGATTTAAGCCCTTAAAAGTTTCATTTAAAGCATTCTAGTTGAAGAGGGTTTTATCAAACTACCTTAGATCAAACCCCCTTGGATAGAACCCCACTAGTTTTAAACCATACCTATAATGGAGTGTCCTTTACACCTATCAAAATGCGGATAAGAAACAACTTCTAATTTACCTTCTTGGGGATCAAATGAATTCATTTAAAATTTATTTTTTGTAAGTATGTAGTCCTTATTATAAGCTTCCCAAAAAATATAATTTTAAATAAATTTAATTTTATTATTATATATATTTTTTATTTCTTGTGAATGCAGGTTTTTCACGATCCATTTTATTTGGTATGATGATGGCGTTTCGATCTGCAACTGCAAGGAGCCGAGCTAGGGCATCTGAGCCCTAGCTCGTGTTTGCTTTCTCTATTTCTACAAAGGTTGGGGTGGGAATCTGCTTCGTTCTATGGGGGGGTTAATCTTTTTGCTGCGGCTATTCTTTGAAGCTCTAGCCTGGTTGTGTTTGGCCATTTTTCCTACGGGGGAGGGTTTCCTCTGATCTGCTATGTCTAGGGCTATATCTTTCCTGTGCATGTCTATCCCAAGCCATTTGGCAACTATGTCTTAGGGTGAGCCATCTAGGGTTGCGCCCGACATGGATTTTCGTGCTGCGGTGGGCTTGAAATCGCCAAGACAAGGAGCGAGGGTTTTTGAAAACACCCTCTTCTCTCCGAATACAGGGTCTATGGAATCGAATTTGTTTGGTGGATCTCGGATCTTGAAGATTAATGGCTGCCTTGAGCATTGCAAAGAGAGACCTAAATTGGTGATTTTGATTGAGATGATTGCTAAGGATATTGAATATTATTCAAAGCATTCTTTGTACTACAAATTTTTGGGAATGAGAGTGTCTCTACAATTTTTGGAAACTTGGGCTCGGAGGACTTGGGAGCCAGAGGGTGAAATGGAGGTCACACTGCTTGCAAATAATTTTTTCATGGTCACATTTATTTGCTTGGCTGATCACAATAGGGTTTTTGAGGGGGGGGCCTATTTTCCCAACCAAGTTGGGTTGTTCATCAAGCCATGGCATGCAGGCATTAATCCCTCGGAGGAGCTTTCGAATCATGTTCTAGTGTGGGTTCGGTTGCCCAAATTTCCAATTGAATGTTGTTGTGAGGATGTTCTGCACATGCTTGCTTCGATGCTTGGGAAGGCAATGGGGTCTTCGACACAAACCCTAGGTGAGAAAGTAATGACTTTTGCTTTAATTTGTGTGGAAATTGATTTGAGTAGGCCTTTTCCAAATGCTTTTGATATGTGTGTGGGTTCCCATTCTTGGGTACAACAATTGGATTATGAAACCCTTCCTTTCTGATGTCTCCTCTGTCATGAATATGGTCACCTATTGCGTAGATGCCTGAAGGCTAAGCCTGTGGTGCCTCGGCCTCCACCTCCTCCTCGTAACAATCCTGATGTTGATAAGGGGAAGAATCCTTTTTCTATTGAGGGTGCAGATGTTGAGGGTTATGTTCTTGTAAAGGCTCATAACTGGAATAGAGGACAAAATAGAACTTTGATGGAGAGACAAGATGAGGATACTTTTAATAGGTTTGAAGTCCTAGATGATTTGGGTCAGCAAGAAGTTAATCCAGGGTTAATAAGTGTTGATCTGGGTGTGGTTGGTTCTGTTCTGGAGGATCTCACTTCCATTACTCCTCCTGCTCCATAGGAGGAATCCACCATACCTATGGTCACTGATGTGTAGGTTGGGGCTCAGGTGTTGTCAGGTCCAAATGTTGAGTTGGGGTAGGGGGATGGAAGCACATCTTTCCTTGCATGGAATGTTGGATCGGATGTGGCTAAGAGTAGCAAGCCTTCTCCTCAACTAGGCATTTTGCAAAAGGATGGAAAAAAGGGGGGGTCAGAGAAAAGTGTTAAACTTGGCAGGAAGAAAGATTTGGGAAAGATTAAGATGATGGGGGAGACTTTGGTGGAGTCAGGGTCTGTTAAGACCCTAGATTCTCATTTTTTGACTCCTTTAAAATGATCATTATTTCATGGAATGTAAGGGGCTTGAACAGTGGCCCTATACAAAAAGTTGTTCATGAGTTGGTAAGAAGTCATTCTCCTGATGTTCTTTTTCTTTAGGAGACCAAGTTATCTGTTGAGTGCATGATGGGTTTAGTGCCTAAGTTGTGGAAGAATGGTCAATGCCAGTGTATTGGGGCTCAGGGATTCTCGGGGGGTGTGGCTTGTTTCTGGAACCCTCAGAAGATTCAACCTTTGTGGTGCTTATCCTTTAAGTCCTCTTTATCCATGGTTGCCTCGTGTCCTGAGTCGGGAGAGTTTGTTCTTTTCTCCAATGTTTATGCACCTATTGAGTTCCAGGGTAAACTTCTTTTATGGACACATATTCGTTTTGTTCGTAGCCTATTTCCCTATCATCCTTGGATCATTGCAGGGGACTTTAATGCTATTACTGAATTAGCTGAGAAACGGGGTGGTATTGCAAGACTAGAGCCTTCTGCATTGTTGTTTCAGGACAATATATCTGCTCTCAATCTTGTTGATATCAAACCTAGCAATGGTCAATTTACTTGGAACAACAGAAGGGTTGGTGATAGTTGCATTGCTGAATGACTGGATCGTTTCATGGTCTCCTGCTTTTGGGTTGGGGGAATGTGGTCTTCTAGTTCTGAGATATTAGACTGGAGAGGTTCGGATCACTGGCCTATAAAGCTAGTTATCTCTTCTGCTCGGATGCCTCGAATGCCAACCTTCAAATTCCAGCTAATGTGGTTGCGGGACCCTGACCTTTATGGATGTGTTGCTGAATGGTGGAGGTATGGTAGACCTGCTTATGGTACTGCAATGTATAATTTTGCTAAGCTCCTTCAATATGTTAAGTATCAGCTTAAACGATGGAACCGACATTGCTTTGGAAACATTTACCATGCGAAGCTTGCTGCACAAGCTGAGCTAAATGGTATTACTAGGTTGATTAGGGAGGATGGGGTGTCTGAGGATTTGTTGCGGGATGAGGCTAGGGCATTGAAAGCTCTAGAGGAGTGGGAGCTGAGGGAGGAAATCTACTGGAAACAAAAAGCTCGGATTGAGTGGCTTCAGGAGGGAGACAAGAATACTGCCTTCTTCTTCAATTCGGTGAAGGCCAGACGTCATGGTAATTCTATCTCGGCTTTGGTGACTGACAGGGGAGAGGTTCTTTCTTCTACTTAGGATATCTCAAATGAAGTTGTGCAGTATTTTGCTTCTTTATTCAGGGAGGACTCGCAGGGGGACTCAATTGAAGAGGCTCAGGTCCTCTCTTGTATTCCTTCTTTGGTCTCTTGGGAGATGAAGGAGCATCTTATGAGTGATATTTCACTGGAGGAGCTGGAGAAGACTATTTTCCAGATGAAGAAGGGTAAAGCTCCTGGTCGGATGGCTTCCTGATTGAGTTCTTCCAGGAATTTTGGGAGATTATCAAGTTGGATTTATTGGCAGTTGTTCAAGAGTCTCAAAAGAATAAGCAAATGCTTCGGGCCCTAAATTCTACCTTCCTTGCTCTAATCCCCAAGGGTGATGGGGCTGATCGGTTAAGTCAATTTTCGCCCCATTTCTCTTTGCAATGTTATTTATAAAATTATCTCTAAGTTGATTGTTGATAGGTTAAAAAAGTGGCTTTCGCTGCTGATTTCTAAGGAATAGAGTGGTTTTGTGGTGGGACGCTAGATTTTGGATGGGATGGTTATTGCTACAGAGACTATTCATTCTACCACCAACTCCAAAGATAAGGCTATGTTCATCAAGCTTGACATGGCCAAGGCTTATGACAGAGTTCAATGGTCCTTCCTCTAAAAAGTTCTGGGGGCCTTTGGTTTTGAGGAGGAGTGGATTCGCTGGGTTATGAGTTGTGTGAATTTAGTTTCTTTCTCTGTTTTGATTAATGGGGAGCACTCTGAACTCTTTGGTGCTTCTCAGGGTTTACGACAAGGTGACCCTCTCTCTCCTTACTTGTTTCTTCTTTTGGTGGAAGGTTTGGGATGGTTGATAAAAAGGAATGTGGAGGGGGGTTTCATTCAAGGATGGCAATGGGGAGGTGGCTTACCGGTACAATCTCACTTACAGTTTGTGGATGACACTGCTTTGATGGGTATGGATAATTTTAGGGAGGCTTCAAACATGTGCAAGGTGTTGGATGTTTATCTTGTTGCATCGGGCCAGTCAATTAATGAGGGCAAGTCTTCCATTTTTTTCTTCAATACTCTAAACTCCATTCAAAGGAGAATTGCTCATATTCTCAGATTTTAGATTGGGGATCTCCCGCTGACCTACCTTGGGATTCCTATTTCTGTTGGTAGGAAATCTAGGGATTCTTGGAAGGCTATTCTGGAAAAATTGTGTCAAAGTCACTCATTGGATCCTTCGCTGGCTGTCTTTTGTGAGTCGGGTTCAGTTGCTCAAATCTGTGGTTCAGGCTCTCCCTCTTTATAGGTGTGTGATTCAGGTGGCACCGATGGGCTTTGTTAGGGATCTTGATTCCTTAGCAAGACAATTTTTATGGACTGGTAGTTTATTATCTTCCAAGTGGAGCCTTGTTAGATGGGATGTTGTTTGTAGCCCTAAACAGTTTGGTGGTCTTGGGTTAAGGTAGTCTTTGTTGTCTGGTATGACTCTGGCTACTAAATTGTATTAGCATTGGTGTGTGGAGCAGGACCGGGTGTGGGCCAGAATTTTGACTCAAAAGTACTTTCGAGGGATTCCTCAAAATGATATCCCTCATTATAGCTTGACAGGGAAGGGATCTGTGATTTGGAATACTCTCAAGAAAGGGGTTGCGCTCATTAAGGGCGGCTTATTCTGGATTTGCAAGAGCGGGTCAGAGGCACATTTTTGGCATGATGCTTGGGATGGTCACCCTCCCATTATTTCTCAGTATCCTTATTTGCTTACATTGTGCTAGAGGTTATGTGAAGCGGGATGGTCGAGGGTGTGCAACTTTAAGTCTCTTTCCTTTCAAGGGAAGTTGGTAGAGGCAAGATGGAAGAATCCAGAGGAATGTCCTATTGTTGGTATGGAGGAGGAGTGCGTTGAGCTTCAATGCATTATTTCTTGTCAAAGTTGTAGCTCCCTCATGGATCAGGATGTGTTGGCTTGGTCTCCTAACCCCAAGGGTGCTTAAAATGTTTCTTCTGGGTATCAAGAGTTGCTTTCCCAGTAGATTGAGGGGGTGGAGGTTCATTGGTGGAAGAAAGTTTGGAATAAGTTTTCTTGGCCAAAGTGTAATTTCTTTATTTGGACTTTGGCTTGGAATAGGTTTTTGACTTGGGATAATATTTGAAAGAGAGGTTTTTCAGGCCCATCTAGGTGTGTTCCCTATGGGTGTGGGGAGGAGGACTCTCCTCACTTGTTCTTTTGTTGTTCCTTCACCTTACAGCTCTGGCATTTCTGGTGGGGTGTTTGGAAAAGCCCATGCATTCATGCCTCCTCCTTGGTTGAGTTTTGGATTAGTCTGGGGAGGCCCCCCTCCTTGGCCTCTTTCTTGCAGGATGTTTGGTATGTTGGTCCCATCTTTCTACTTTGGCAAGTGTGGTTGGAAAGGAATCAGAGAATA
This sequence comes from Sequoia sempervirens, assembly GCA_007258455.2. Taxonomy (NCBI): domain Eukaryota; kingdom Viridiplantae; phylum Streptophyta; class Pinopsida; order Cupressales; family Cupressaceae; genus Sequoia; species Sequoia sempervirens. The sequence continues at coordinate 613,813,620 of VDFB02271358.1, forward strand.
TTTTGAGGTGAAAATTTTGGGATTCAAAAAATTTGGTTTAGAATTGTGGGAATGATCCAGGAGACAGTCGAAGCTAAAGGTGAGATTATGTTGCCATTAGAGAAAGGAGATGCTAAGATGGTTGATCGACTGGGTATTCAGGGGCTATCTTCATCTTCTACTTGCGTCAGGAGAGGTAGGTGTGTGAAGCAAAAAGTTCAAAGGGTGGGGAGTTGGTTGCCCCCTCCTTCTGGATTTTTGACAATTAATACTGATGGTTCATCTAGGGGAAATCCTAGAACTGTTGGGATTGGCGGGGTTGGTAGGGATTCTTCTAGATCAGTGGTTTTTTATTTTTTCTACTAATGAAGGGGTACAAACTGTCAATAGGATGGAAGGCTTGGCTATTCTCTATGCCTTGAAATAGGCATATGCTTTAGGGTGGCGTAAGGTTATTTGTGAGTCAGATTCTTAGGTCTTGGTCAATTTATTTCATGGAAAGAAGATTTAAGATGTTAGCTGGCAGTGGGCTATGTTGGTGCAATAGATATTGCAGGTTAGCTCTTTGATGGAGTCAGTATCTTATGTCCATATTCCAAGGGAATGGAATAGGGCAGCTGATTGTCTAGCCAAATGGGCATCGAAGAATATAGATGGTGGGAAGATTGATGGGTGGGAGCAGATTTCTTGTGAGTTATGTCAGGATTTGGAGAGGATTCTTGTAGAGGATGGGAGTGCTATTGGGGAAGAGTGATTTTGTTCCTGGCTTTTCTTGTGGTTTATGTTGGTTCCTGGGGCTTTGGCCCTTTGCTATTATGTAATGCTTTGCTCTGATTTTCAATAAAATTTTACCCCTTTTTATTAAAAAAAATGCAGGTTTTTCACCGAAAATCAAACTCTCTGTTCTACACATGTAGAAAAATAGAAGATTGCCAAATATTTTTTTTGAAAAATATGAGTGCACTAGATCTTGAAGTCCTTGATCGAAAAAAATAAATAAATTGAATTTCAATACATACAAAAAATGTTACATATTATATGGGTATGTGCAAGATCATGATGGGCCAAAAAGTGGCAATATGATGGGTATGTGGCTGACGACTATTATTTTACCCAAAATTGATGAAACGAAAAAGATTTTTAAAGGATATTCTCAGAGTTTCACCAATATAAATTATGCTTTACTTTGAATTTAATAATTAATTATTATTCATTTTTTATTTGAATTACGAATAAAGTCTTGATTGATAGGTTGATTGAAAAATATCTATAACTTTCAAATGGTATCACATTTTTTGAATCCAAAACATGTGTGGCATTCTATGATATGCATAATATAGGATTAAGAAAAGAAAATTTGAATTTCATAAATTTTTGACCAAGTTAAGGTGGTCAGACATACAAATTTTTTATATTTTTTAAAAGTTGTAATAAAAAATTCATGATTAATTATTTCCTTGGAAAAAAATTACAAAAAAATATGCATCATATCAGGGCATGTGTCCTCTACTTATATTTAAAATATTATAAAAAAATATTATCATTTTAGTGTGGTTAGGGTGGTCAGATAGACACCTACTTATTTTTTCCCTGAAATTTAAGTACTACTACATTGAAATTTCAAAATTTCACCAAATAGTTTTTTTTTTTTTAAACAAACCTAGTAGTTTAGAAACTACATTCAATTTGCTACAAATTATATTCTTACATATTTTTGAAATAATATAGATAGCTTATTCAATTTCTACATCAAGTTTCCTAACTCTGATTTTTCTAATTTTTTTGCCCCGGAAGGGCCTTTTTTTCAATGATGATCCTGCATACCCATACGGTCACACTATGTTTGAATTGTAATTGGTTTGACAAAAAAAATGATTAAAGAAAAAATATTCAATAAAATACTATCTAACCAAGTGGAAGCACTAGATATTGGAATTAAAATCTAAATTCGAAAGAATTAGAATTTTATCCTTCATGGAAAAAAATTTATATGTTATATGGTGACCATCACTTTTTTAAAATATTGTTTTCTAAAAAAAAAAAAATTTGAGGGAGATGGAAAAAGAAATGCAATATGATTCCAAAAAAATTTGAAAAAAATATATTTAGAATCTACAGAAAAAATGTCACGAAACTCTAGTTTGAATCATCTTGAAATTCCTCACAGTTTAGCTGCTATAGGTGCCTGAAAGTGAAGATTTAGTGAAAAAAATATTTTAGTGTCTAGTTTGGCCAAAAATTGTAAACGACTATTGTGGGATCACCCTAGCATAACTCTATCATTTTGAACTTTCACAGCCACTTAGGGGCCTAGTTTGGCCCCCCATGATCCTGCACTGAGATATCACCAATTCAAAGGTTTATTATCCGTCAATTCAACCAAGGTAGAATTTATCCTCAAGGTTCTACTCAAGGTCCTTGGGGTAATGCTTTTGATCCTCTTAATTTGGCACCACCTATACACAAACTTCCTCATAGCTCATGCAAGAATATTCCCAAGTTCTATGGAGATGGTAAATAGTACCCAGATGAGAATATTGTCACATTCTATATTGCATGTGGAGTTCTCAAACTAGAACATGAAGAATTATTAGTAAGGTTGTTTTATTGAAACACTACAAGGAGTGGTAATTTATTAGTTCTATCATCTTTCAACTGGAAGTATTACATATTGGACAACTCTTAGAACCAAATTTGAAGAAAGATTTAAACCTACTGAAGATTATCATATGTTGTGGACTCATATTAAATAAATGAAGAATGAACCACACGATCCCATGAATGAGTTCATGGATAAGTTCAACAAATTGAAAACTAGAATTCTAGTTGTTGCCTAGCCTACAACTAAAAATTTGAATTGCTTTTTCATCTTGATACCCAATTACCGAAGGTGAGTTTTTCCCTACGAAGAGAAATTCTAGCTACTCTTGAAGCTACTTAAATGGTGGCTACTAAAGTAGAGGATTGTTTAATCCTCACTAGAAAAATAAGGAAGGATCCAAATAGTTTTAGAGGCTAGTCCTCTTTGGCCCAACCTTCTACAAGCACCATAGATCCCATGGTGCAAAAGCTAGAAAATGAATTGTTAGCTCTCAAGAAGTAGATTTCTCAAGGTTCATCTATTCCTTCTTACAAGGACATTCCAAGGAGAACTTATCCAAATGCTTCAAATTATCCCCACAATAATGCAAGGAAACAAAATAGGCTTCTTGGGCCACAAGGAAGACTTGCAGTTGAAGCACCACCTACAAATGCAACAGGGTATGTATAGGATCATGATGGGAAAAAAAGTGGCGATATGATGGTAATGTGTAGGGTATGTGGCTAACGACATTTTTTTTTACCCAAAATTGATGAAACGAAAAGGTTTTTAAAGGAGATTCTCAACTTTCCACCAATATAAATTATGCTTTACATTGAATTTAATAAATTATTATTATTCATTTTCTATTTGAATTACGACTAAAGTCCTAATTAATATACTAATTGAGAAACATCTATAGCTTTCAAACAATATGACATTTTTTGAATCTGAAACTTGTGTCACATTCTATGCTTTTCATACTATTAAGATTTAAAAAAAATTAATTTCATAAATTTTTGACCAAGTTAAGGTGGTCAAACATATGAGTTTTTATATTTTTTAAAAGTTGTAATAAAAAATTCATAATTAATTATTTACTTGGGAAAAAATTACAAAAAATATGCATTACATTGGTACATGAGTCATCTAATTATATCTAAAATATTATAATTTTATTGTAGTTAGGGTGGTCAGACAGACACCTACTTCTTATTTTTTCCCTGAAATTTAAGTTCTATTGCATTGAAATTTCAAATTTTCACCAAATATTTTTTTTAAAAATATAAACCTAGTAGTTTAGAAACTACATTCAATTTTCTATAGATTATACTCTTACATATTTTTTAAATAATATAGATCATTTTCTTACATCAAGTTGCCTAATTCTGATTTTTCTAAATTTTTCGCCACTTAAGGGCCTATCTTTTCCATGATGATCCTACACATACCAAGCAGTCGAATATTATGAATATGAATAATAGGATCTTCTATAGTTAGAATATCCCTCAAAAGATGCTTCTAATCTCTTCCAAGAGGAGGAGGGTGATCCCATAATAGTGGTTTACAATTTTTGGCCAAACTGGACACTGAAATTATTATTTTTAACTAAATCTTCACATTCGGGCACCTATAGCAGCTAAACCGTGAGGAATTTGAAGATGGTGCAAACTAGAGTCTCATCAAATTTTTTCTGTAGATTCTAAAAATATTTTTTTCAAAATTTTTGGAATCAAATTGCAGTTCTTTTTCCATCTCCCATGAAAATTGATTTTTTTCAAAAAACAACATTTTTAAAAAGTGACGCACACTGTATGACGCATAACTTTTTTTCCATGAAGGATAAAATTCTAATTCTTTCAAATTTATATTTGTAACTTTGATATCTAGTGCTTCCACTTGGTTAGATAGTTTTTTATTGAATATTTGTTTCTTAATCACGTTTCAAAGTCAAACAAATTACAATTCAGACACAACGCGACTGTATAACACGTAACTTTTTTTGTATATGTCAAAATTTAATTTAATTTTTTTTGTTGGATCAAGGACTTCAATATCTGGTGCACTCATATTTTTAAATTTTTTGTTTTGATAATCTTCTATTTTTCCACATGTGAAAAACAAAGAAATTAATTTTTGATGAAAAACCTATGTTTAATAAAACTTAAAAAACAAATACATAACAAAACCAAAACATATTAAAATTATATTCATTGGATATCTTGTTTTGAGGAATACCATAATCATTTGAAATAAATTTTAAATGAATTCATTGTTCCCCCAAAAGATAAATCAAAAGTGATTTTTTATTAGCATTTTGATAGGTGTAAAGGAGACGCATTTATAGGTATGGTTTAAAACTAGCGAGGTTCTATCAAGGGGGTTTGATCTAAGGTGATTTGATCAAACCCTCTTCAATTGGAATCCTTAAAATGGAACTTTTTAAGGCTTAAATCATTATATTTTCTAAAAATATGTGATTTTAGCTAAAATCCATTCCTCTCAGGAATTGTAAACCACTATTGTGACAACACCCAGGAACCAGATGTAGTTGGTGAATCTAACATTGGGTTTCTAAACTATGAAGAAGGATCTGAGCAAGAAGAGGAAACACGTGGTGAAGCTTATGCTATTTTCACTCTCTCACAAAATCAGCTTGATCATCAACAAGGTGATGGAGATAATTGAAAGGATCCCCCATGTTTGGTAGTCACAAATGAAAAGACACAACATGAAGTAAACAAGTAAGTACTTCAAATCATTTTACACCTTTTGTACTTAAGACCATTATCCCAAATCCTAAGCCCCAAAATGAAAATACCTCATCTTCTTTGGTGAATCCTTATTAAACCTATAACATTATTGATCTTTCAAAGAATACACAAATATAAATGTCAAAAGTGAGTACCTTCAGGCTACCCCTGACCAATTTGATATACTTGCTATGTATTTCAAAGATAAGGGAACTCACCCTAGTTGAGATTCTTCCCAATTTACCCCTATTGCTTCCAAATTGGGGGCTTCACAAAGTAAATTGGTATCAACTCCCTCATCCATTCGTAGAAGGATAGATGGTCCATTTTATATCTCCTTATTACTTAATGGTTATAAGTAAGTGTATCATTGATTCAGATGCTTTTGACAATGTGATGCCTGCCAAAGTAGAAAATGCTTTTGTTTTGAATTTCAAAAAGACCTTGGGTTGATTTTTTTAAATGGAAAGAGAAAGAAAGTACCCCTCATAGGGAAAATTAAACATGCAAAATTTTCATTTTCTACATTTCCTTAAAAGAAGATTAAAATGGTAGTCTAGATAGTTGATGTCCCAACCTCATATGGGATATTGTTGGGATGAAACTTCTACAAATATGTATGGGGTGAGATCAACATGGTTTGGTCTAAGGAAAGAATACCTAGATCAAGGGTATGTGTAGGATCATCATGGAAAAACCAGGCCTTGAAGTGGCAAAAATTTCAAAAAAATTAGAGTTAGGCAACTTGACATAAAAAATTGAATAAGTTATCTATATTATTTCAAAAATATGTAAGAATAGAATCTATAGAAAATTGAATGTAGTTTCTAAACTACAAGGTTTATTTAAAACAAAATCTATTTGGTGAAAATTGAAATTTGAATGTAGTAGTACCTAAATTTTAGGGAAAAAATAAGAAGTTGGTGTCTAGTTAACGACCCTAACCACAATAAAATGATAATATTTTTTCATAAAATTTTAGATATAAGTATAGGACTCATGTCCTAATGTGATACATATTTTTTTTGTAATTTTTTTCCAAGTAAATAATTAATTATGAATATTTTATTACAAGTTTTAAAAAATACAAAACATTGTATGTCTGACCACCTTATGTTGGTTAAAACTTCATGAAATTCAATTTTTTTTCAATCTTATTGTATGCAAAGCATAGAATGTGACACAAAATATGATATTGTTTGCAAGCTATAGATTTTTTTCAATCAGCCTATCAATTAAGACTTTAGTTGTAATTCAAATAGAAAATGAATAATAATTATTTATTAAATTCAAAATAAAGCATAATTTATATTGGTGGAAAGCTAAGAATAACCTGTAAAAACCCTTTCCATTTCATCAATTTTGGGTAAAAAAAAGTTGTAAGCCACATACCCTACACATACCCTTCATATCGCCAGTTTTTGGCCCATCTTGATCCTTCACATACCTTCAAGGGCATTATGTAGAAACTACTTCTAGAAAGATAAGCTAGGTTTTATGTGATAGAAACTGATGATCAGATAGCTTAGATTCTTTTTTAGTCTTCTAGATTGCATGCTAATTTTTTGCAAACTAGTGAATTTTCTGAGTCGTTGGATAGTGATTCCAATAAAGGTCAGGTAATTGATGGCTCTTCCTCTTTAGATGAAGATATTTCAGATTTTGAAACTATCATCTTAGGGAGTTCAAATAATTTTTTGGCTTTGGAGTTCGATTGTAGTTGCTCTTCCACGTGATCTAGTGTAGGGATTGTTTTCATATCCCCATAAGGAAATTTGTTCCCTTTTCTTTTAAATTACAATTTGATAATTCTAACACTATGACAGAATATGAGGCCTTGTTGTTAGGAATGAATGTTTCACATGAAAAAGGAATTAAAATATTCATACTCTAGCTGATGCTAAGATGGTGGTCTTTTAGATAAGAAATTTGTACCAGACAAAAAATGAAATGGTAAGTCATTACCATAATCTTGTTTGGGATTGCATTGAACAATTTGATGCTTTTGGCATATCTATGGTTCCAATACAATATAATGATAGGGTTGATTCTTTGGTGGTATCAACTATTCTATTAATTCCTCACAAATATTTCTATGGAACCAAGTACACTAGTGAGTTGGTTTTCTGACCTAGTGTTCCTAATAATTTTGATCATTGGAAAAATTTCAAAGATGATATTCAAATTGTTTCCTTTCTAGAGAAGGCTAAAAGTTTTAATGAATTATATTTTGAAGGAAGTGATTCCTCTCCTCATGAATCAATCTCTATGGTGGATCAAGATACTAGTGAGGAAATTTTGTAGCTAAAAGGGGATGAGATTCCCAAAGGTTTGGTATCCCTTGAAACTTAATTTGATTTTTCAACAAAAAGTTGAACAAATTAAATTGGGAACAAAAGAGAATCCCAAAATGGTAAATATCAGTAATTTTTTTATGTTGGAGGAAAAGGATAAGTTTACAAAACTTTTATGGTAGTATATAGTTGTGCTTTCCTATTCCTATGATGACAAATATTTTTATTATGAAGGAGGTCCATCTTGAATTTCCTCTCAAATTAGGTTCTATGCCTCACAAGTAGAAGCAAAGGAAATATAAATCAAAGATCTCAAGTACTATTTTTTGAGATCCAAAAGATGCTAAATGCTAGGATAAATTTTCCTATCCATCATTCAACATGGATAGCTAACATTTTTCTAGTATGAAATAGGAATGGGTAAATTTGCATTTGTGTGGATTTTTGAAACTTGAATCAATTGTCACTGAAGAATAATTACCCATTGTAAATAATTTACCTAGTCTTACAAAGAGTGATAGGTTCAAAATGTTGTCTATGTTATACGGCCTTTTAGGATATAATCAAGTGGAGGTGAGTGAAGAGGGTCAACATAAAACAACTTTGACTACTCCATGGGGCATTTTTTCTTATCACATAATACATTTGGTTTGATCAACATTGGTACCACATTTTAAAGAGAAATGGATGTAGATTTTCATGATGTGATGGGTAAGTTCATTATGGTTTACCTTGATGACTAGAATTTATTTTCAAATATTTTTCAAGATCATTATCATCACTTGAAACAAGTTCTTGAAAGGTTCTAACAACATGGTATTTCCCTTAGCCCCAAGAAATCCATTTTTGGGGTTAGAGAAGGTAAGCTCCATGGACACATAGTGTCAAAGGAAGGAATCAAAAATGATCATGAGAGGGTCAATTCTATTCATAATCTTACTTTACCTTCCATTAAGATGGTAGTTCACTCCTTCTTTGGGAATTCCAATTTCTTGTGGAGGATTTTTCTAGACTTTATATAAGAGACTTGTCATATCGTTAATATGATGAATGTGTTGGACTCAGGGAAAACAAAGAGGGGGGTGAATTAGTCTTCAACAATTTTGACTTTTAATTTAGATCTTAAATCATTTTCAACACGTCAAAAGAAATAAATATGCAAGAACATAAACAAGATGATCAAGACAACATAACACCAATATTTTTACGTGGAAACCCTATTAGGGGAAAAACCATGGTGGATATTAATCCACAATTTATGCTCTGTTAAAATTATGAACAAAATGGAATGCACTTGCATTCAGGCACACTACCTAGAGCTCACTGCTGGAAATAAGAAAGTCTCCCTTCTATAAATCCTTGGATTTAGTTTTGGTGAAGCACATAAAACATATTATGGGCCTTCTATCCATTTTTCACTTCTAATCTGCTCTACTACAACAACCCTTCTACTGCACAAGAAAAAAATCACTCAATAGATCTTCTGATGTAAGCTCATATAATTGCTCTAAACATTTTCACACGCACACCTTCTTACAACATCATGCACACCCCAAAAAATTAATTACCAATCTCATATATATATATTCGCTAGCAAATATTTTAATCACTTAAGTCGGCTTCAACAAAACATGAAATATTCTCCAATAGTCAGCTCAAATCACCAATTAGAATTAATGTGCACCCACACAAGTCAGCTATACTATAGTTGGGACCCAAACCAAAAATCCCAACACAATAAATATGAAAACAACTACTCCTTATACATCTATGTCAGGCTATATACACCAAGTCGGCCATAATGAGAAAATAAACAATAAATCATTCTACCGGATCTCCAAGCACGTACATGAATTAATGCAACATTACAAGAGTTACTAATAAGGTAACATAAATGCTTAACAAGATTTCTTGGGGATCCACAACATAAAATAATGATCTAGTGAAGTATATAGACTAACTTATCAATTGGATACCTTGTTCTTGATGCTTTCTACTGGTAGTATTCTATTTTCTACTTTACTTGCTGGTATGAGCTACTTCTAAACTGTAGACCATGCTAATGAATCTAGTTGTCATAATTGAAAACACTAGAAGCCATAAACAATCTCCCAAAGCCATATTCTGACAATCTCCCCTTTGGTATTAATGGCAACACTTAGCGAAAAATGACTAAGTTTCAGAACCAAAACTCAAAACTTCAAAACTCATAAAAACATTGCTCCCCCTTTGGATATCAAGGAATTTTTCACTGCATTATCTCCCCCTTTGACATCAATGATAGAAATTTTGTTGCTCTTCCTCCTACTGCACTCTCTCCCCCTTTGTTGATGCAAAAATTGATCAAAATTTGAAGAATTACAACTACCACTCAATTTAGAAAATTATTTTAGGGTATGTGTAGGATCAACATGGAAAAATAGGCCCTTGAGTGGCAAAAAATTTAGAAAAATCAGAGTTAGGCAACATGACATAAAAATTTGAATAAGTTATCTATATTATTTCCAAATTATGTAAGAATAGAATATTTAGCATATTGAATTTAGTTTCTAAATGACTAGGTTTATTTTCAAAAAAAAAATCTACTTGGTCAAAATTTGAAATTTCAATGCAGTAGTACTTAAATTTTAGGGAAAAAATAAGAAGTAGGTGTCTGTCTAACCACCCTAACCACAATAAAATGATAATATTTTTTTATAGGATTTTATATATAAGTAGAGGACTCATGTCTGGATGTGATGCATATTTTTTTGAAATTTTTTCCCAAGGAAATTAATTATGAATTTTTCATTACAACTTTTAAAAAATATAAAAACCCATACGTTTGACCACCTTAACTTGGTCAAAAATTCATGAAATTCATTTTTTTTTAATCCTATAGTATGTGAAGCATAGAATGTGACACATGTTTTAGATTCAAAAAATGTGATGTTTGTAAGCTATATATGATTTTTAACTAGCCTATCAATCAAGACTCTAGTCGTAATTCAAATAGAAAATGAATAATAATTATTTATCAAATTCAAAGTAAAGCATAATTTATATTGGTGGAAAGCTAAGAATATCCTTTAAAAACCCTTTTCATGTCATCAATTTTGGGTAATAAAAAAAATTTGGCCACATACCCTACACATACCCATCATATCACCACTTTTTGGCCCATCATGAGCCTACACATACCCTTTATACTTATCTTTCATCTCTAGAAGAATTTTTTTTCCAAGCATCCACTACAATCCCAATATTTGTTATCAAACTGTTATTTTTTGATATCTTGTTGATGACCTAGACAAGGGATTCAAGAATGGTAATGGCTTCTTGCATCTTTTCTCCTTTCTTTAGAACTTCAATAATTTTCTCTTGTTTGCATTCAGTTTGATCCTTCACTTAACAAAAAGTATCCATAAGAGTGTTTCTATCAAAGTGAACCTTTGCATGCTCAACCTGTAGCTCATGAATTTTCTTCTTAACTGCTACATCTTGGTCCTAAAACATATTGTAATCCTGACCAATTCTGATCAACTCATTCTCAATTTTCTCCAACTTTTCCTTGTATTTACCAACCACATGAGGCCGCCTAAGACAATAATTGTGGATCTTGTTTGTTGAGTCAATGAATTTTCTTAACACATTCATTTTATTTTTCAATTTGGTGAGAGATATCCTAAATTCCTCCTTCAGATGTAAGATTATTTCTTCTTCTTTCCTATCCTGAGGAACAAAGGCCATAGCCTCCCTGATAGATTCAATCAATTCTTCTAGAAGTACATTCTGCAAACTCTCTAGTTCAATGTATTTTCTCACAAAGTATATGCCTAGAGTTTCCTCAATGAGGTCCTATTCATATGATGGTCCATTTATCCATATGTCACCTATCTTTTACATTCCATCTTCTTCTTGAACAATTTGCAGTATCTTTTCTTTGAATAAAGCACCTTCTTCATCGCTTTCTTCTGCTATTATCACATTCAGTTCAACTAATTTTAGTTCATCTCATGGTGTGCATTCATCATAATCTTCATCGATTATATCCACAACCATCTTCTCTTTACCTTTTCCCTCAACTTTTGTTGACTTAGGTGTTGAAGGAGTGTTATTATCTAACTCTCTTGCTCTTTTCTACTTTTTCTCTGCCTTACTGGAAGAAGATCCAACTTCAACTACTTTTACCGGGAGTGGAATACCACCTACATCAAACTTTCCTAACAAATTTCTAAAAAAGTTTTCATAAACTTGTTCACCATTTTCAAGAGTGTTGAAATGTTCAAAGATTTTCTTACAAACTAGTATATTTTCCTTCCATACCACATTATCATTCTAAGGTAAGTAATTAAGAAAATGCATCATAATGCATATAACTAGGGTATCAAACCTGAAAGAGTAATCTATATCCTTCGTTAATTGCACATTTTCCATCAACTAATCCTTCAACAATCCACAAAGATCAATTTCTTCATCTTCCATTATCATTTTGTGTGCAAAGTAAACTACCCCTATAGAGGTTTCTCCTTCCCTATTTCTGAAGAAAATTGTGTACAAAATTCCATATGCAATGTACCTTGTCAATGGGTCTTTGATCATTGTAATTACCATAGCCCTTTGATCTCCTTTTACACCAATTAGGGCTTCACCTTCAACATTCTGAATCGAATTCTTTTTTGAGCCATCTCCAATATCGTATAATCCTATTAGATTTCTAATTACATCCTTTGAAATTTGATACAGTTTATCCAGAGTAAGGATATCATCATCCAATCTATTCAAGATAAACTTGACCACTTTCGCGTTGGTGAAATAAGGAAAATCATTCCAAATTTCCAAATTCTTATGTTTCGTACCTTCAAACCACTTCAATTCACCAACTAGAAACAAATTTCTCACATCCCTGACCTTTTGAATACTATATTAATCCAAAGTCACTATTCCTTTGTTTTGCTTCATTTTCCATCCTGAGTAGGGCTTTTCTATAGAGCACAATTTAGAAATTTTACAAATGAATGGAGTACCTAATGAATTCATCATTGACTTTACTTGACTTCTTCAATATTCTGTTGCAAAAGCTCTCCTCCTGATCTTCTTTGATGGAAGGTGATAAATGAGGGTTCCAAATACCCTTTTATAACTTTGTACACCTAACCTTTTTTCTGCATTAAATGCTTTTCCCTAGGAGTTCTGGTTACACTACACTCTCATCCAACAAGAGAAGAATTCATTTGTGTAATTTTCATATTTCATCCTACTAAACAAATGATCACTAATACATTTGAAGATGAGTAACACAATTGCTGAAAATCTCCTACGTTCTGGTACCAACTGCACATAGGGGAACATGATTTTCTTGAAAACTCCCCTAGGCCAATGGCCTGAAATCAATTGCTAAATGAATTACTAGAGGGAGCTTCTAGTACAGTCTTATTACCTTCATCGGATCTACTCTTCTTTACCAATTTTTTCTTCATCTGATCTCTTATCTCTTCCATGGATGCTTTTCCTTTTCCTTTGTTGTCTTTCTATAAATTTCTTCCTTGATATACCAGACCTCTTCTATCCATGTTTTTGTTATTGCAGAATCTTGCAATGTGACCAAATTTGTTATAGTTGTAGCATATCGGATTTCTTTGTTTGATCCATTCATTCTAGCAGTTTCCATTTGATCTACATTGATTAGCAACATGCCAAAGTCTTCCATAGGTGTAGCATTTAATAACATTCCTTATACTGACAAACATACTTTTGTATTCTAATGACTTATGAACAAACTTTTTGCAATTAAAACACTGGCCAAAAAATGATGGATTGCTAGAATTTATCTTACTTCTACACTGAGAAGCCATATGTCCAAATTTATTACAAACAAAGTAGTAACCATTAAACTTCTGAGCATTGGGTGTCCTTGCAAGATATCTTCTACCTTTTTTCTTTTGAGTTCTCTTTTCAAAGTCCTTTTGTTTATATCTAGAGCTCTCATCTTTCACATAGCCAAGACCTCACTTATCATTTGCATCCTTTTGTCCTTTAGTGATCTCATCAAGCTTAGCATAACTGATCCTGAACTTCTTAAACTCATTTGCAGTAGCAAGCTCATCTATGAAAATAACTATATGTCTCTCAAGCTCTTGTTCATTATTTCTAGATTGTTGCAGTTCAATCTCCAGCTAAATGAATCCCCTATTAACTCTATTGCATTATTCAGATTTTTCTTTCAAAGGACTGACCCAAATTCTCTTCATTCTTCTTTATTCCTTCAATCTCTTTAGTTAACTTCATTGCCACAAATTCCATCTCTAGCTAGCTTCAAAGTAGCATTATTTATAGCAATTTTTTCACATTCTTCAATTATCTCTTTTAGAGTCTAGGTATGTGTAGGATCATGATGGTCAAAAAAGTGGCAATATGATGGGTATATAGGGTATGTGGCTGACGACTTTTTTTTACCCAAAATTAATCAAACGAAAAGGGTTTTTAAAGGAGATTCTTAGCTTTCCACCAATATAAATTATGCTTTATTTTGAATTTAATAAATAATTATTATTTATTTTCTATTTTAATTACGAATAAATTCCTAATTGATAGGTTAATTGAAAAACATATATAGCTTTCAAACAATATCACATTTTTTTAATATGAAAAATGAATCACATTCTATGCTTCACATAATATAGGATTAAAAAAAGAAAAAATCAATTTCATGAAGTTTTGACCAAGTTAAGGTGGTCAAACATACAAGTTTTTATATTTTTAAAAATTTGTAATAAAAATTTCATAATCAATTATTTACTTGGAAAAAAATTACAAAAAAATATGCATCACATAGAGACATGAGTCCTCTACCTATATCTAAAATATTATAAAAAAATATTATCATTTTATTGTGGCTAGGGTGGTCAGACAAACACCTACTTCTTTTTTCCCTAAAATTTAAGTACCTGCATTGAAATTTCAAATTTTCACCAAGTAGATTTAAAAAAAAAAAATAAACCAAGTAGTTTAAAAACTACATTCAATTTTCTATAGATTCTATTCTTACACATTTTTAAAATAATATAGATAACTTATTCAATTTTTTACGTTGAGTTTCCTAACTCTAATTTTTTTGAATTTTGTGCCACTTAAGGGCCTATTTTTTCCATGATGATCCTGAACATGCCTATCTAATTCAAGTGAACATCTTCCAAGTTTTTATTTTCTTTCTGCTTTAGCCGATCACAAAGTTCCTTCCTCTTTTCTCTTGACTCATTGATTTTATCCTTCAATGATGGAATGAATTTCTTAGCATCCATAAGGTTTTCTCTTAATTCTATGACCTCTACTTTAAACTAATTAAGATCATCAAGTGCCACCATAATCTATTGTTGAAGACCACCAGAGTCCATTTTAATCCAAGATCCACCTCAAGTTGTTAAACTTCTGAAGAGGAACCTACTCCGATACCAATTTTTGGACTCAAGGAACACTGAGAGGGGCGGGGTGAATCAGTGTTCAACAATTTTGACTTTCAATTCAGATCTTAAATCATTTTCAGCACATCAACATAAATAAAGATGCAAGCACATAAACAAGATGATCAAGATACCATAACACCAATATTTTTATGTGGGAACCCTATTAGGGGAAAAACTAGGTGGAGATTAATCCACAATTTATACTCTCTTAAAATTATGAACAAAAGGGAACGCACTTGCATTTAGGAAAACTACCTAGAGCTCACTGCTCAAAATTAGAAAGCCTCACTGCCTTACAAAATTTTTGTGATTGCAACAAAAATGAACTAAGAAGATAGCAAGTACAAAGGCCTGCATTTAGTTTTGGTGAAGCACATTAAACAAATTTTGGACCTTTTGTCCAATTCTCACTTATGCTCTGCTCTGCTAGAACAACCCTTCTACTGCACAGGCAAAAATTCACTCAATAGACCTGAAGATGTACACTCATACAATACTCTGAACTTTTTCACACACAGACCTTCTTAAAACATCATGCACACCCCCAAAAATGAATTACTAATCTCATATATATATATATATCCACTAGCAAATATTTTAATCACTTAAGTCAGCTTCAACAAAACATGAAATATTCTCCAACAGCTGGCTCAAATCACCAATTAGAATTAATGCACACCCACACAAGTTGGCTAGACTATAGCTAAATCAAAATTTCCAACACAAGAAATATTAAAATAACTACTCCTTATATATCTGCGACACGCTATATACACTAGGTCGGCCATAATGAGAAAATAAATAATAAATCATTCTACCAGATCTCCAAGCATGTACATGGATTAATGCAACATTATAGGACTTACCAATAAGGTAACATACATGCTTAACAAGCTTTCCTGGGGATCCACAACATAAAATAATTATCTAGTGAAATATACAGACTAACTTATCAACCAGATACCTTGTTCTTTATGCTTTCTATCAGTAGTATTTTGTTTTCTACTTTGCTTGCCAGTATGAGTTACTTCTAAACTACAGACCATGCTAATGAATCTAGTTGCCATCAATGACAAGACTAGAAGCCATAAAAAATCTCTCAAAGCTATATGCCAACAAAATGATAAGTCAATTTTTGATTAAAGTGTAGAATGAAAATATTCTTTCAATGAAATTAAAGAGACTATTTCTCATGCTCTAGCGTTAGTCTACCTTGACTATAGAAAATAATTCACCATGCATAGTTACGCCTTGGAACATACACTATCTGCTAACCTGGTGTAGAAAAAATATGAGAGAATTGAGTCCTCTATAGCTTTCATGAGTTTTCATTTGAAATTTCATGAACTTAAGTACTAACCAATGGAAAAACAATCTTATGTTTTGGTCAAATTAGTTATGTATTTCAGGTTCTACATTCTTATTTCTCATGTTATTGTATTAGTGTTAGATTATATGGTCAAGTCTGTCTTGACTCAATAGGAGTTTGGAACTAAATGAGGAAATTGGATTACCAAAATTTAAGAATATGACATAGAAATTAAGCCCACCAAGTTGGTTTTTGGGAAAGGTTTGTGTTAGTTAATCATTGATAATAAACTAGGAGAAATATCGAATGATGAGGATGCAAGTACTAAATATTTTCTCACAATCTTGTTTGTAAGCATGACTAATGAATGGTACTCCAATATTGCAGACTTCCTTACCTATGGAAAATGTATTGAGCACTTTGTATACAAGCAAAAGAGGAATTTCAAGCTCAAGGTTGCAAAACATGTTCTTTGGGACAATGGTTTGTATAAGAGGAGTATTGATGGAACCTTTCTACATTGCATGGACAAAGCATAACAAAGTAAATTGTTGGAATCCTTCCATAAATTAGAATGTAGAGGAAACTTTTCAAAACTAGTCATTTCTCACAAGATTTTGAGAGAAAAATAATACTAGCCCAAAATTTTTGAAGATGCATACAGTTGGGTATATAATTTTGAGTTATGCCAAAAGTTTGTGGGGAAACCCAAACTACCAACTTTACCCCTCAAGCTGGTGGTAATTGAAAAATCCTTTCTGTAGTGGGGTATCAATTTCATTGGCATGATCAAACCACCATAAAGTTTAGGACATAGCTATGTTCTCACAACTACTAACTATTTCACTAAATGGGTGGAAGCTATTCTAGTCAAGCATGCTACTTCATAAGTGGTATGTAATTTTCTCAAAGAGAAAATCATTTCAAGGTTTGGTGTTCCAAACAAGATAGTAGTTGGCAGTGCTATTTCTTTCTCATCCAATGAAATAACAAAGTTTGGTTTTGAGTATGATATTACTCTTTCTCATTCCTTTGACTATTAGCCACAAGGGAATGGTCAAGCAAAATCGAGTAACAAGAATATGGTTATCATAATAAGAAAATTGGTGGATAAAAATTAGAGATCCTCACACAATTCATTATGATGCATTGTGGGTGGATTGTGTTACACCCAAATGGGAAATTGGCATGTCACCATTTGATATCTTGTATAATTTGAATGTGGAAATACCTATCACACTGGAATTGCCTGCTTTAAAATTGGCTAAGGCCATTTAAGATGAGACTTTTGTAAACTCTATTGAAAAGTGCATCATGTTTCTTCCAGAACTGGAGGAGAAATGTGAACAGGTGGTGGATCACATTGTGGAGCACCAAAGTCAATTCAAAATACTTTTTGATAAGAAAGGAAAATCCTGTGATTTCTAAATTGGAGATCAAGCTTTATTGTGGACAAAAGTAGAGAACCAAAATGAATGCACATAAAGTTTGATTCCTTGTGAAGAATCGCTTTCATAATTCCCCAACTTTATGGTGAGAGAAATTTTCTTCTAGCATACCAATATTGAAAACCATTTCTACCACCTCATAGTGGAAAACATTAGTAGCTTTTCACTCAATGAAGTGTCAGATAAGTTTGTGCATTTTTGTATAGTTTTGGTCTATTTGTTTTTTTCTTTTTGTGTCTTTTTTGCCTAACTCTATAGCCCAATGGATGGATGAAGATGCTTCAATTTTTAGATTCTTCTCACTTCAATCGTTTCAAAGAATGATCAAAGGAAGTTCCCTAGTTAGAGCCAATTATTATCCTAAAATTTAGCATGCTCAATTTATGGGATTACCTCTATGAAACTTGTTTATTTTGTAGCCCACATCCTCTAAGCACATATATTGAAGACAATTTTGATTTATCTCATGCATAGTCTAATCCCTCAAAAATTCATTTTGATTGGATCAACTTTTTATCTTTTTAATTTTTTTAAAAAGGAAAATTTCAATTTTTAATCATTTTTCTTTTAAATATAGTGTCACTAAATTTTAGCACACTTACATATTTTTGGTTGAATTTCTTGTCCATTATCCATTTTCTTTTTAGTGTAGTGTCATTGAATTTAAGTGCACTTGCACATTTTTGGTTTCTCGCATATAGTTGTGGGAAAATTCTCCACAACTACACATCTTTCATGTAGTTGAAAGAAAATTATCCACAACTACACATCTTTGATGTAGTTGTGGGAAAGTTCTTTACAATACACATATTTCATGTAGTTGTGGGAAAATTCTCCTCAATTATTAATCTTTCATGTAGTTTTAGGAAAATTCTCAAGTACACGTCTTTCATGTAGTTTCAAAACAATTCTCCTCAACTATACATCTTACTATTACTTCCCATGTAGGTCAATAATTTTTTTCCAAAGTGCATTCATCATTTATTTTGAGGAATTTTCCCTTATGTGTATAAAATTTTGCACACAAAGTGTAGGTTAGGAAATTTTCCTCTACTTGTACCAAAATTCACATGCCTTGTCTACTTTAGAGAATTTTCCCTGACCTACATTAAGTTGATTTACTCATGCAATTCGAGGAATTTTCCATGAAATCCATATTTTTCACTATACAAGTGTATGTCAGGGAGTTTTTCTTGACCTCCACCAAGTCCATCATACCCCATATGTAGATCAGGAAAATTTCCTCGATTTGCACTTTGTTAATTTACCTTAAATGTAGTTCAGGAATTTTTTCTAAGCTACATCTTCTTGACCTACCCTAATGCATAGGTGGAGAATTTATCCACCCATGCATCCAATATTGCAATTCTCATGTATTTTCTCTGAAGTACACACCAATGTATATCAAATATGTAAAAGTGCCAAGTTTTTCCACAACTGCATGAACCTTGGCACTTGGATTTTTTCTAACTCTAGAGGATTTTTGAAACTCAATTTTTGCAGTCTCTTGCCAAATGACTAGTCCTTCTCTCAAGAATAAAAATATGAAGTACAAGTACCAAGGAGTGTTCCCAATGACTTTTATTCAGTCCAATGTGGAAAATATCAAAGGGAAAAATATTGCGCATGCTTCAATGCCAAATACTTGATGATGATTAGAAGGTTCTTCCCATGGATACAACTATCCAAGAATTCACATCACCAATTTAGATAGAGATTGAATCATAAGCTTTTTCATTAGCTTCCATTGAAAATTTGGTGGATCTTCAAGTGACCTTGGATGACCAAAAAATAATATTGGAGAGGCACAAGAAATCATGCATCAATATTGAGGTCTCTATGAGTTCTCACTTTCTCCAGCCATATAATAGGACTAGATGATTTTGAGTTGTCCAATCAGTATTGAAGAAATATGAAGACTTCATGGAGAAAAATGATGAAGAATGAATGAACGTGTCTATTCTAGACTTAATTTATTTTAAGATTTTTATTTGATGAAATATGTATTTTTTAGATGACATATTGCATTTCTTTTGTTAATATGTAATTACATGTAAAAACATAGAAGTCCTAAATAAAATTGGACTCTATTGTTGAATAATTCAAGTTACTTGGAACTTTCCTATATTAACTCTTGGATCTCCTTTATATATATGAGTGGGCTCTTTTGTAAATATTACCTTTTAGCTTGTGAAGTGAATCTCTACCCAATTGAAGAGCATTATGAAATTTAGTTTTTGAGGTGTAAATCAGAATTCAATCCATAAAAGAAGCAAGTTAGCATCCAATCCTTTCCTTGGATTAAATTTTTTATTTATTGGTATTTTTATTATGTCTTTCTCATTGCATTATCTTGTACATGATTGTATAGTTGTGTGAAGTCATATATTCTAGAAGGAGATTCAAATCTAATTTTGTAGACTTTGATTTGCATTATTATCTTCGAAGATTATGTTTATGTGTGTACTTTGGTGATAATGTGAAGACTTTTGGGTTCAAAATTATAAATGTTTAATTGATATTTTGGTGGAATAAATTGGATACTTTGGGCTGCAACATATATACCATTCTTTTTCTTTTTGAATCATCATAGAAATCAACAAAAGGCTTTGTGCTTTTTTGGGTTTTCGTGCACTATTGACACTCACTGGTATCATTTTGAATATTATTTTGTCTAATTGAACTAGATATTGGTTATTATTGCTGAAACTAGAAATTTATGGTTAATTACATGTAATTGTCACGAGATATCATTATAATCTTTGTAAGAGGAAAATATCTTTTCTGAAACAGGAGAAAAGGATGAATGGAAACACCCATGGATAATTCTTGTGTACATATTCTTAGTTAGTTACTAGTTGTTTTTAGTGAGAAATAAGAAGAGATCCTCCCCTTTCTAAGAGGAGATATTTAATTTCATTTTACTATGGTTGATATCACCATTTTGTAATCAATTAGTCGATTACAAAATATTCACCCAAAAAATTGAAATAATTGTTTCATTTACCTTAATGAGTAAACACTTTTGTACTTTTCAATAACTATCTACTATAGACTCCTAATACCTCATTTTGAACTCTTTCACTTAACTAATAAATTTTTATTTAGACACCAATTAACATGTCCTAAATAAATACCACTTAGAAACAAAGAAATTAACTAAGTTGTTACCTAAGTTTGAAATATACATGAAACCTAATTCTCATATTAAAACTAGGAACATTTTTTTATAAAGGATAAAGATTACAAAAAATCCTATTTTGAAAACAAGATAAGATCAGCTTGAGTGTATGGGTAATTTAATATATAGTAAAGAAAGGTAAGATACTATTTCTTAATGTATAAATTGAGTAAATTTAATTCATTTTCCTTTATTTATAACTTATCAATTTTCTCAAAATGACATAACTAGTATTTTTTATAATCAAGCATATATTTATCCATAACTATGATCCATCAAGAATTCAAACAAAGATAGATAGTAGAAATAAATATTTAAAGTCAACATACATAAAAAAAGTGGTTCATCACATAAAGTTATCGATGCAAAATACCTTCTAAAAAGTACATATTTCATATTTATCATGATTGGAGAACAAGTTCCAAAAGAATTATGACATCACACAACCTTTGAAATAAAATATTCTAGATAAGTCATTTTGGTTAATCAAATAGTTTTCTCATAGCATAAATGATACAACTAATAATTTAGATAATCACATTCATTAAACCTAAACTTGATAGAAATCTACACTATCCATATAATGGAAGGGTATTAAAATGACCTAATTTTAAACATATTTCAAAATACCTAGGTTATATTTAAACAGGTTCTATCATACTATTCATCTTGTATTAGTAATTAAGACAAGTAATTCATAATTAATTGTATAACCAAAAAAAAAATTATCATGGAAGATTTGATTTACCAAGATAAATTTAAGTTAAGATTTCCTACAAAGGAGATTTTATACTCAAATTTATTCATACACATCTTATCACCTTCTTCCTAACCATTCTAAAAATACTTGCAACCACACAACACTTGAATCAATAAGAACCCATTTCAAAAGAAAAATTGATTAATCACTTAACACAAGCCAAAGTTTCTAGTGTTAGAACCCTGCTCTAATACTAAATGTCATGACCTAAATTTTGAAACCTAAACAAATGCAACCTCAATTTTTTTTAGCTTTCTTTTCTCACTAATACAAGTTTAAGTTTTTTATTCTTACTTGCAACCTATGTCACCAAGTTTATGATATCATCATATTGCTTTAACTTTCCTTGGAGGGACCTAGTTTACATTATACTCTAAGTAGTTATAATCAAGACATACACATCTTCTTCTAGGAAATCTAAGGTATAGCTAGTGAATAGATTTTATTAGGTTGGTAAGATTAACGATTAACCAAAATAAATATAAATAAATTTCTCTCTAACCTATATTAATTTTTCTAAATTAACAAAAAAAAATTATAGTTGATAGCTCTCTCTTTTCCATCATTGTCATTTTTCATTACTAATGCCCCAGTGTTGATGTGGTGGCTAATATGTATAAGATTAAGTTTCTTCCATCGATGGGAGGTATTAGAACTAGAGGAGTTAATAAATAATATTTTATCTATTGAAATTCCTCTTGAAAAAAAATAGTTCATCAAAAGGGAACTCCTTTGCATAGAAAATATTGAAATAGGAGAATCTTGTCCACCAACTAGGCAATGAACCTTCGGGTTGACTGTACTCTTCCATGTAGAGTTCACAACTGACTAATCTTGGTAGGTAGAGGCATCCCTATGATTTATTTTAACTTTTAGGATCAAATTTAATTCCTCTATGAAAAACTATATATCCCAAGAGTTTTCCTTATTAGACCCCAAACACATAATTATTTGGATTTAGCCTGACCTTATACTCTTCTAGCCTTCTAAAAATCTTGTCTAAAACTCCTAAATGACCACCTCTTGTCAAATATTTTTTCAAGTCATCAACATAGTCTTACATAAGTACATGTATATAGTCATAAATAATGGTTTTCATAGCTCACTAATATGTTGCTTTGATATTCTTGAGACCAAAAGGCATTACATTCCAACAAAAGTTACCCCAAGCGTAAGTGAAAGTTGTTTTGTGTTGATCTTTAGGGGAAATTCTAATCTGATTATATCCTAAAAAGCCATCCATAAGTGATAACATCTGATATCCTTTTTTGAGGTCTACTATGATATCAATGTTAAGCAGTGGGAAATCATCTTTAGGATAAGCCTTATTTATATCCTTAAAATACATGCATATTTTGATACCTCCAGTTGGTTTAGTGACATTAAAAAGATTGGATATCCATTCTGCATAATCGATGGGATGAATAAAACCAACATATAGAAGCTTCTTTAA
This sequence comes from Sequoia sempervirens, assembly GCA_007258455.2. Taxonomy (NCBI): domain Eukaryota; kingdom Viridiplantae; phylum Streptophyta; class Pinopsida; order Cupressales; family Cupressaceae; genus Sequoia; species Sequoia sempervirens. The sequence continues at coordinate 613,836,820 of VDFB02271358.1, forward strand.
CTCAACCTAGACTAGGAGTGCAATTTGCAGGTGCATTTTCCTTAATTTTTTCTTCACTGGTTTGGTATTTGGAAGCAATGGTAGATGATGTAGAAAAAATTTGGGGTTTGACCCAACCATATCAACATATTTGCATGCAAAATTAAATTTTCTTTCTTAAAAGAATGTAGTAAACTCTAGTTTATCTTTTGTATTCAAATATGTTGTGAACTAAATGATTCTAGGATTGTTCTTTGTCCCAAGATTGGATTCTTTTTATTCTTCTACTAGAAATGGAAATCTCTCTTGATCAATAGGGAGACTGTGCAACCCTCCAACCTTAGGCACCTCAAAGAGGTTTTCACCTTCGGATACATCCTTTTTTTTTTACTTTTTTATGGTCTAAAGGTGCCTTTCAGTTTTCACCTAGAGACCTATTCTTTTGAATTTAATTTTTATCATTTTTCTCACTTTTGTGACTAGAGGGATGAGAATACTCTCTAAAATATGTTGCATTTTCAAGATCTATTGTGAAGCCAACTTTATGATCCCCACTCAGTATTCCTTCATAAAGTCTCATGAAATCAACAATTCCTTTGTTGTTCTCAAATGTTTCTAAACTTTTTGGTCCTTGTTGGTCCCATTCTATTAGTTATGGGTAAATAAGGGGTAAGCCATCATCGGTATCATCAAGAGTGAAGAAATATATGGTAAAGATAGAGGTAATTAATTAGGATCCCAAAAAGAATTAATTTGGATATTAATGTCCATGAAATTGGTGGAGGATAAGTCAATCTCTTGAAAGGTTTTAGCTAGGTCATATTCACTGGATGTATAGTAATCCCATTCCCACTCATTAGAATTAGTTTTGACATACTCTTCCTTACATGTCTTGATTTCATTTAAAAAATTAGCATTCTCACCTGAAGGAAAATTAGTACTAGGAATACTCAGTTTTGATAGTACATACCCTAGCCTAATGTTCTTTAGTTGGTGAGGAGGTAGTATTGGTTACATCATTCAATGTTTATTTATGCCAAGACTAATATGACCATCATATTGTTGTTGCTTCATGATCTAGAAACCTTTGTTATACTACTCAACTGGTAACTTTTTAAGCTCAATGTCTTCATCTTTGTAAATCCATGTAGAGATATCCTCACCTATGGTCTCTTTTCTTAATTCCCCCCATTTGATGAAGGTGATATGAGGGTTATAGATGGTGATTTTAGGCTAAATAGGATGATATTTTCAATAAGACTTTGGTGATTAGGCAAGTTTGTAACATAAAATAATCTCTCTATTCTATATTCCCCACATCCCTTATCATGGATCTGGACTTTTGGTTTGGAAGGTTGTGTGAATGGGGTAGATTATTTGATGAGGGAATATGGATCACAGTAGTTTTATGAGGTGGAAGATGAATCTTCTTAGTTGATGGGCAATTGATTCTCAATTATTCCTCTTAGAATACTACAGTATTGAAAAGGATCAAGATGACTTGGTATAGTAATTTCAAGGCCATTGTAGGGAAACTTTAGGTATTGATGATAGGTGGAAGGTACAACTCTAATGGAATGAATCCATGCGTGACCTAGGAGAATATTGTAGGGAAAGTCTAGATCCAAGACAAGGAACATTGTGTTTTGAGTAACAGGGCCAAACCTTATAGGAAGTATGATTAATCCTTCAAATAAGATCTCAACATCATCAAAATCCTTGATAAAAATTTTCTTAGATTGATCTATGTAAGCCTTAGAGAATCCCAATGTTATAACCAATTTTAGGGAACATATGTTCAAACCTTCTCCACTATCTACTAAGACTCATCTTTTTTTTTTTTATTAATGTAAAATTCAAGGTGTAGGGGATCATTATGATTTGTATTTTACACAAAATATATTGTTCAAAATAGGTGACATTACGGGGTGTAACTAAGTATACATCCATGGCCTGAATTAACATTAAGGTCAAAGGGTATTGATGTATCTTGCAATTCTTTGTCTAGAATGGCCCTGTGCTCTGGGGAAATGTGAAGCAGTTCAAGAATGCATATCTATGTGGCCATCTTTCCTATACGATCAAGGACATTATATTGGATTTTTGGTTGCATATTAGAAGCAGCCTCTTGGAGAGTCACCTTAGCTCTACAGGTAGTGTTGGAAAAACAAGGATAGACAACTCAGAGGGGGGGTGAATTAGTTGTCAGAAAAGCTTAAACTTTTCTCACTTAACTTAAATTAATCTCGAATCTAATGAATAAGAAATTAAATACAAGCAATTAACACATCAAAGAGATAGAGAACACCAAGATTTTTTATGTGGAATCCGTGTTAGGGGAAAAAGAATGGTGAATGTTAGTCCACAAGATTATACCCTATTAAAAGTATAATGGGAAATAATAAGGGGAATGGACATGCATTCAAGCACACTACCTAGATCTCACTACTCAAATACAAAAGGGGCTCACTGCCCAACAATATAGAAAATGATTAAAATCTAGAGGGTATCAACTGAGAAAATTGCTTTTTCACAAGCCTAATTACAATTCCAATTAAGCTAAAAAAACCTTCTTCACACTTCGCTCAATCTTCTTCACAATCTGGTCAATCTTCTTCACACTCTACTTGAAAATTGAATGATATTCACACATACACACATAGGAGCACATTGAGCATAGTGAGCATACAAATTACACTCTCCACTAATGAAACAATTTCACTTATATATCCGCTACATGAGATTCATCACAACTTAGTCACACAAGAAAATAAAACAAATTTTCAATGTTGACCCAAATTTACAAATAAATTTTTAATGTGGATCCACCAAGTCTAGCCACAACATAGTGGAGACCCAAATTAACATATCCAACACAAAAATACTTTAAATAATTCCACCACAAAGATCCACAACATGCTACCACCAACATGTCGGTGAGGAACATGAAAAACTTAACATGCACAAGAAAAGATCTTCAACCACAAGCTCACCGATTAATGTGGACGTACCACAAAGATAGAGAATGATCTAGAGACATCTGAGAGCACTAGGAAACAATAGAGAAACATCTGTAACAAGTGAGATTATCAAAGTCACATAATCTTCATTCAAGAACACTGACAGATACCACATAAGCATTGTCAGACCACAACACAATCAAAACTTCATGCGGACCTTTGAAACTTCCGGTAGATGATCTAGACACACTCAAAAACAAACCCTTTAATCCACACCAGATAGTCTTCAATGTACAAAACAAGACACCTTTCTGACTTGCATAGTTCCACTGGGAACTAAGAATACTTTCGTTTACAATTTTTTCAATATCCTCGACATATACATACTCTAATACACCAAATGCTAATATTTTTGATGTCAATGACAACCACATATCAGCAACACATCCACAACATCCAAAAATCTCCCCCTTTAGCATTGATGACAACACATGATGTGAAAAATACCATTAACCCATCACACTGACTCATCTTCTCAATTGCTCGACTCTTTTCCTTAGAAATATTTTTCACATTGCACCCCCTTTGACATCAATGGAAAAGGTAACCATTACCTTTCTAAATACATGCTATGAACCACATATCTTCACATCTGACTACTCCCCCTGAGTAGCAACCACAAAAACATCAATCTAGATCATAATATAGCAATGTAGCTCATAGATTGATGCAATCAAATGCATCTTTTAGTTCTTATCAGGAGGGGTAATCACCCCTAGCATTCCTCTGGGATACTCAAAAGTATCCTTTGGCAATGGCTTAGTAAATATATCTGCAATCTATTCTTTGGTAGGCACATATTCTAATCTAACTTCCTTTTTATTCACTTTCTCCCTCAAGATATGAAACTTGATTGATATATGTTTATTCTTAGAGATTAGTATTAGATTCTTTGAAATATTTATTGAACTTGAATTATCATATTATATTGCAATAGGCTCTTCATATGCCATCCTAGTATCTTTCAACATCTATTTCATCCATATCACTTGAGTACAATTATTTGCAACAATGTATTCTACTTCGGCAATATATAGAGAAATCAACTTCTACTTTTTCGCTCAACCAAGACACCAACTTCTTTCCTAGGAAGAAGGCACCCCTACTAGTACTTTTCTTGTCATCTACATCTCTAGCCCGATCCACATCAGTATATGCACTCAAAGTTAGATCATCATCCTTTGGATACCAAATTCAAAGTCAATTGTTCCTTTCATATATCTGAAGATTCTCTTGATAGCAGTCACATGTGATTATTTTGGATTAGCCTAAAATCTAGCGACCATACATACAACATTCATAATGTCTAGCCTAGTTTAAGTTAAATAAATTAATCCACCAATCATTGATTTGTATCTAGTTTAATTTTCCTTAGGAGAATCATCATTCTATGTTAGCTTACATCCGGTCACCATGGGAGTACCAACAATTTTTGAGTCATCCATTCCAAACTTCTTCAATAGTTCTCTCACATATTTGGACTGAGATATGAAGATTCCCTTGTCTAACTAAGTAACTTAAAATCCTAGAAAGAACTTCATCTCTCCAATCATAATCATCTCAAATTCATCCTTCATCTCATTAGAAAACTTCATACATAGATTGTCATCTCGTCCAAAAATGATGTCATCAACAAAAACTTCTATATAATTAACTCCTTATCATGATCTAATTTGAAGTATAAGTTTCTATCAGTAGTACCTTTAGTGAATCCAAGCTTCAAGAAATATTTGTCCAATCTAGCATACCACGCTCTGGGGGCTTGCTTAAGATCATACAAAGCTTTCTTTAATATGTAGACCATATCTTCCTTGTCAGTTAACTGGAATCCATCTGGTTGTTCAATGTATACTTCTTCTTCTAGTTCTCCATTCAGAAATGCCAATTTCACAGCCATTTTATAGAATTTATAGTTATTATATGTAGCATAAGCAAGAAACAATCTCACAGCTTCAATTATAGCAACAGGGGCAAAGGTTTCTTCAAAATCAACACCTTCCATTTGAGAATACCCTTTACATACAAGTCTTGCTTTATTCTAGACCACTTCACCTTGTTCATTTAGCTTGTTCCTAAACACCCATTTATTACCAATCACATTTTTCTCTTTGGGCCTAGGAATCAGTGTCCATGTGTTATTCTTTTCAATTTGTGATAGTTCTTCATTCATAGCTTCCAACTAGTGTTCATATTGATAGGCTTCAGTGACATTTTTAGGTTCAATCTTGGAAATCAGACAATATTCTTCAACAATCTTTCTTCTAGTTTGCACTATTTTATTCTTGTCTCCTATAATTTGACTTTTAGAATGATTTAGCTATACATACCTTGGAGTTTTAAGACACTCTTGAACTTCTGAATCTTCTGATCTTTCTTCTACACTTGTGTTTGTTTGTGCTTCCTAACTCACTTGATTTATTAGAACAAATGGAACAATCTAAAGTAGATTTTGTGTCTTAGAATTCTTCCCTTGGCTTGTATTATCTTCATCTGAATCATAACAACAAATTTTGGATGATTTGACAGAGTCCTCAACTCTGACATTTGCATTTTCAACCATCTTTCTCATTCTTTTTTTATAGCACCGATAGGCCTTAATTTTAGCAGAGTAACCTAGGAAGACCCCTTCATCACTTCTTGCATCAAACTTGCCAATATCATCATCTCTCTTGATACAAAACTTGTTGTAGACACTAAAAATTGCCCTAGGCTTGCAATTTCTAAATTCTCTATCATTTCCTCTTTTTTCTTTGATAATTAAATAATTTTAATTATTTAATTAATTCATTTCTATCTTTATTCCTCCTTGATTAATTAAATAAATTTATTTATTTAATTACATCACTAATTAAGTCCTTTCCAAAATTAAATAAATTCTTATTTATTTAATTTGGTTCACTCTCTTGAATTTTGAATTAAATCATTATTTAATTTAAAATGATTTCTTTTGTCACATTCCTCTATAATTAAATAGTTATTTTAATTATTTAATTATTCATTGACCACCTAAATTAAATATTTTTTATTATTTAATTTCTCCTATCACCTCTTTATCTATGTCAATCTTATCTTCCACATTAAGTATTATCTTGACATCTCTTTTAATCATAGCCCTTGATTGAATTATCTCATAATTCAATCTCAACCTTTCATCTTTATCATTTTCCCTAATTTTGACCTAACCCTAGTCGATACTACAACTTTCAATCCTGGCCATTGATTAAGACATCTTATTGACATCCAATCTCATTCATCAATCCAAATAAGACATTTCCTATAAACCAATCCTCTCATATGCCATTTGGGGGGTTGATTCTTCAAGTGTCCTTATGTTTTCAAAATCATTCTTGTTTTCATCCATTTTTATCTATTATCATCTATCTATCATCCGCACATATTATGCAAGTACATGATTCTTGTGCGAGACAAAAATATTCAATATTTTTCTAGTCACTTGTCATAGGCTTATTATTGCACACTCAAATCTGAGGGAATTTATCATATTCAAGAAAAATAGAGAAGAGAAATGGAGGTGAATCAATGGTAGCATGAAGATTTGGTAATATTGTTTTATGCTTTATGTCTTTATGCTCATTTGTGCTTCATTGTTTATTAGGGTTTATTTTATATGATTTATTGCATTAGCCATAATATTTTAGCCCTAATTACATTGGTGAAGCTGACATATTCTGAATTTTTTTCAGAAATTTTGGAGTTGGATTCTTTTTGTTGCAGGTTTTGTTTTCTTTTTGTTGTAGGTTTTGCATCATTGTGGGACAAAACCCTAGTTCTCAAAGAGTTGACCATAACTTTCAAATGGATACATGTTTTCTCACAAAATGTTTTTTACAGGTTGGGGACAATATCAAGTAGTTTTTTCAGAGCTTTTTTTTTAATTTTTTATAATTGTTTTGTTATTTTTCATGAAAAATCAATTTTGATAGAGAATTGTCAAATTTTTTAGATATTTTTATGTTTCTGGAAAGCTCTCTAAAATTCATCATGGGTCTATTCTTAATTTTTTAAATTTGGATGAAAAAGTATTAGTCAGAAAATAGACCTTTCAAAATTAGGGTTTTACAAATATTTGCTTATATCTCACAAATGGTTACAGATCTTGTCACAAAACTTTTTTCTATAGATTTTGGATGATGTCAGACACCTTCAATCCAAAAAAAAGATTTTTTTTGGAGCTTTTTTGTATTTTTAATATTTTTTTTATAATTTTTCATAAAAAAATAATTTCAGATGCAAAAAGTCAAATTTTTAGGATTTCTTTAAATTTTTAGAAATCTCTTGAAATGTTAGTAAGGGTCTATTCTTTGTATTTTATTTTTTACTCTAAAAACTGTTTCCAAAAATCAGATTTGTCTTGACTAGCTAACCCTCTAATATTAGTGATCAATTATCTTGTTAGGGTTTTGGCTTTGTTGTTGGTTTTGTGAATGTGTAGAAAATAAAAAATTTGAAGCACACATTGGATCAATTGGAAAAATATTTGGAGCTAAATAAAGTCTAGGTGCACACATTCCATCTTTCATCTCTAATCATTGCTTGTCAACACGCTTCAATTTGGGGCTTAAAAAGAACATCTTTTTTGTCACACATTTGGATTTGGGGTCTAAAATCAATCTTGTTTTCTATCACACCATTGAAATTGGGTTAAAATGAACCATTTTATTCCATCACATATCTTAACTTTGGATTAAAAAGAATAATTGCTTCATTTGTTTGTTTACACACATTTCATTTCTAAAGGGAAATTAATAACTGCGAGTGTAAATTGAGTGTGTGTGTCCTCCAAAACACCTCACTTGGTTCACTTTTGTCATAACCTTCTTATTAGGCCTACTTGGAGCACACACCCCTCCAAGGGATGACCTCAATAGAGTTTGAATCCAAAGACACATTCATTTGGGAGTTGAAATCTTGTCACTCTTGGCTAAGCCCCAAAGAACTTTATACCTTTGGGAAGTGAAGGTGAAGGGTGGATTACCCCTTTCTCCTGGCTTATTGGTAGGATTTTGCTTCCAAATTATACCTAATCAACCTTGTGAAAAGTAACTTGAGACCTAATTGGCCATACCCACTTGACTAGTCATAGGGCTTGTTGGTGTGTAGACAAGTGTTTGCTTAATCATAACATTTAATCTTGAAAGATAAATTGATCATTGTGCTTGGCATATGTGTTCATGAATTTACATGTGAGATCTAATGTTTGATATTTCCAAAGTCAAACTTCCAATAAACACTTGCCACATCATCCAAATCATCCAATCTTGTCATTCCACATCATATCTTAATCATCATCATCTCTTTCATCTAATCAACATCCTTTTACACCATGAAAACATTGGAAGACATAGCACAAGAGCTTGTTTACATGCTTCATGTAGCTCAAACAAGTCAAGAACCTTTAAACCAACAAATCATTCAAGGAGTGCATGACATAATCCAAAAAATTCAAACCAACCAATCACCTCAAATGCAACAACTCACAGCTCAAGCCCAATACCTCATGGCCACTTGTCAAATCCAACAAGCACATCATCAAGTCCAATCACCACATCAACAAATTTCACATCAATCCTATGTGTCACCTATATCATCATATCAACCTCATCCATCCACATAGCATGTTACCCCTTCATCAATCTATCACACGTCTTCTAATGCCAACCCTTATCCACATCAATCAACCTTTCAACAACCATTATCCTATTCAACCCCTCCATCATTATCACAACCACAAATCATATCACAACAATTCCAAACACCATTTCAACCTCAACACATTCAACCACAATCCTATGTGCCACCTCATCATCATGCCAACCAAACCTATCTACCTATCATGTCAATACCACATCAACATATCCACCCATATCAAAATGAGAATATAGGAGCCCAAGTCCACCTTGGCAACAAAATCAAGACCCTTTAAGTATTAATTCCACCTTTGACAAAGGAAATACCAATCTAGCTCATATACCCTATAACTTTACCATACCATCATCCAATCAAAATCAAAACCCTAAGCCAACACCTTCCACCCATCCACCTACAAAGCATGTGACCCAAGGGCTACTAGTGAGGAATCAATTATCACCATGTCATCCAACTCATATACTTGAACATACAAAATAGTACTCAAACATCATACCAAGTCCTTCAAGTCAACCATGTCCTCCACAACCCCTTGAGCCAATTCAAGAGTCTCCCCTAGTAATTCAAAGTCACCCTCTGTCATGCTCCTATGTTGTTGACCATCTACAACATGTCGAGTCTCTCCATTAGAAATCCCCTTGCACTTACATTTGAGAAATCCAAGAGTTATACCAAGAGTCTACTACCAAGCATGTGGAAACATCAAGCCCTAGTCCTAATCAAGATCAAATCATTTTAATCCAACCTATCCATAATCTATATATTTTCTATGATCAAGATGATATCCATAATGATGGAGAGCCTATCCATGAGCAACTTGATCCTATACCCATCAATGAGCAAGATATTCCAAATTCACCTCCACCTATTCCTATCCATGATCCATCAACATCCACTTCCCTTGATGATACATATTCCTCCCAAGCACACATAGAAGATCAAACAAATACCTTGGATCTAAGTGAATACAATGCTAATCAGGATCCTAATGATCCTCCATCACTCACTATCGACCCCATTGCAAGTCCTCCATCATATCCTATTGGTCTTTCCACCCTCATTCATGAATGTTCCTCCTTAGAACAACAACAACCATTATCTTCCCTTGTGTCATTTTCTCCATCCAATAAGGAACTCGTGTCTAGTGTTCTACCTACACCTAGTCCCATTGTCCATTGCATACCCCAAGGATACCAATCTCAAGATTTTGGTACTTCCTCCATGAATCCTAAGTCCACTTTCCATCATAAATCCTATCATACACCTAAAACATATGTTGCCATCCTTCCACCATCATCCTACAAATTTCAAAAGCATGTGACTGTACACCTTCCACCATTCGCTTTGCCACCATTACTTCCAACTCCTAATATTCCTCCATCCACTTTACCACCATTACTCCAAACACCTAATATCCCTACCATCCAATCCTCTTATCCATTTATCTATAAATATCATAACATTCCTAATCATGACCAACAAATGCACACATTGTATAAACATGAAGCTTCCACTCATTCCATCATACCCATGGGATTCAAAAGAAAAAATTTCAATGCCTCTATCTATAAAGCCAAAAATCCTAAGGACCCTCATTCCTTAGGACATCAATACAAAAATTCAAAGAAAAATACATCTACAAAGGTAAATAAGCCCATACCTCCAAAAGAAAAGTCTAAAAACAAAATGGTTTGGGTACCTAAGCAAAAAGAATTCAAGTCAAATAACGTATCGACATCACAAAAATTCTAACTATCCCCTTCCATCCAAAATACACATTCCATTCAAAAATCTCAAATTACTAAAACCCACAAGCAAAATAAAAGTCATTAAAAGACTAAGTCTATGTGGGTACCTAAAGCACTTTGTCCACCACCTCCTAAGCAAACATATCCATTGCTTCCTACAACTCATCCACATCAAAATATTCAATGTTTATCACAATGTGTGCATCCATTGGTCATGTTTCCCTTCCATTTCACAACAATTCCGCATACCTCCATCTCCTCACCCTTCACTCATTATCCTAAATATCTCCCCCACCACCTTCCTATGGTCCATGTTTTTGGCTAAGACTCCCTATTCATCTTTTGCATAAGTCCTAGATTTAACCTGCATCATAATCCACATCATAGTCCATTATTTTCCTCCTCCATTTCACTTTCATGTCATCCCTTAAAAACATCTATGAGCATAATGACATTTGACATGGTCCATGCAATGAAATCCTCTCTAGTGGGACTACCACCTTTTATGGAACTAGAAACTTGAGTCTCTCTTGACCATATTCCCCTTATCCTATCCAAAAAGTCAAAAATAAAAAAAAAAGGTCAAAAAATAAAAAAACAAGTAAAGAGAAATCCCTTCGTCCAATGGTGAAAACCTGGTAAGCAGGCACCCTGAATATGTACCATGATGAAAACCTGGAAAATAGGCATCATGTGTAGGTTGATCTTCTGTGTCACTTACACTTGGGGGCACAATGTCTTATATATCCAGCTTATCATTTTCATGTCATATCACTTCCATCCTACCTACCATTTTAGCCATCATGCATACCTATCATATTGAGACCATTCATCCTCTCTTTCTCCTTTTTATCTTGATGAATACATAGGGGAAAATTTTTGAAACATGTTTTTTGGATATCTCTTCAAATACCTCATCCTTCCAACCAAGCATGTCATTATCCTATTGTCATAAGCCTTGTCATGAAAACTCCTAAGTATTGTACCTAGAATGGGGCATGTTATTCCTATGCAACATAGTCTTTAGAGATCACATCCTTGCTCTCTTATGATGCATACATCCTTTCCATCCATCCATCTATCATGAGCCTTTTGTCCCTTATCCTATCACCCACCCTTGCACCTAGACTTGGTTTTCCCTTGTCATTGGTATCTAGCAAAAAGGATACCCAAATTTTCATCCATTGACATCTCAAAACATTTAAAAAAAAAAAAATCATATGTCAAAAAACCAAAAAAAATCAAAAAATGTCAAAAATCCCAAAAAAAACATAAATGCCAAAAATACAAAAAAAAACAAATATCCAAAAAACACAAAAAACATCTAAATAACTCTCAAAAATCAAAAAACAAAGTCAACATTCATCATGTCAGCCAAATAAGGAAAACATAGTCGCATCGGTCAAATAAGTCAGACAATTTCAATCTCCTTACACACAGTCAACTTTCATCAAACATAGTCACACTCGAACACAAGACAGTCATCAAAATGTCTGCATTCAAATTGTGATCCCATAGACATTATAGTCCAATCGGTCATTAAGTTAAACTCAGACAACATAGTCCAGTCAATCATCTAGTCACATTAGTCAAATAGTAAAAACAATGTCAATCTCATGACTCTTTGGTCCTCTCCAAGATGTGAACTTCTTGGACTTGGACCTCCTAAAAATGTCATTTGTCTTCTCAGGTTGTGTCCTTCCTGACCTTAGGCACCATCAAACCATCAAACTCTCAAACTGTCAAACCATCATGCAAACAATCTTCGGCAAACAAATGTTGGCAAACACATTGAATGGTTGTTGAGTTTTCTAGTCTATTTTGTCTTATCTTTGTCTATTTTGTTTTTTTTTGCTAGTTTTTTTTATCTCTTAGTCATGTTACTAGCTACCAAGAGGATGTCCCATGAAGGATTTAGAGGTGTGATGATGTCTCATGACCTATTTTATTTTTCTTTGACTATTTTTTGTGGATTGTCTTCGCAAAAAGACTGGGGCAACTTGGCCCTTAGTATGAGCTAGTACATTCCTTGTCTATGACTATCTATTTTACAAGTGGATGACCTTGCACACCTTGGTCTATGTCATACTATGGTGTTTGTTGTCCATTTGTGTCATTTTACCACCCAATGATGATGAGAGTAGAGTCTTGTCTGGGAAAATATTCATCTTTAAAGTTTTCTCCATTAACATCCATATCCTCTATAATAACATTTCTTTTATGCTGCTTATCTATTTTCCTCTTATGATTTCATTTCGAGAGCATACCTGTGTTTGTCCAACCCGCCTATCCTCTCGAGGGGGCATCATCATCATCATCATCATCCTATTCTTATATCATCATCATCCCACTCTTATTTTGTCATCATCCTATCTTTGTATCATCATCCATTTTCCTCTATCCATACCTTAGCTTCTTTGAAATGATGTTACTCGACGCAAATCTCATCATCTCAAACATCATCTCAAAGAGGGGAAAAATGTACACACTAAAAATTATCCCAGGCTTGTGATTTCTAAATTCTCCATCATTTCCTCTTTTGTCTTTGATAATTAAATAATTTTAATTATTTAATTAATTCATTTCTATCTTTATTCCTCCTTGATTAATTAAATAAAATTTATTTATTTAATTACATCACTATTTAAGTCATCTTCTTTCTAAAATTAAATAAATTCTTATTTATTTAATTTTTTGTCCACTTTTCACTATAATTAAATAATTATTTTAATTATTTAATTATTCATTAGCCTCTTCTCTCATAGATTAAAAATATTTTATTTATTTTATTTGGTCCACTCTCTTGATTTTTTAATTAAATCATTACTTAATTAAAAATGATTTCTTTTGTCACATTCCTCTATAATTAAATAGTTATTTTAATTATTTAATTATTCATTGACCGCCTAAATTAAATATTTTTTATTATTTAATTTCTCCTATCATCTCTTTATATGTGTCAATATTATCTTCCACATCAAGTTTTATCTCTTGAAATCTCATTTAATCATAGCCCTTGATATAATTATCTCATAATTCAATCTCAACCCTTCATCTTTATCATTTTCCCAAATTTTGACCTAACCCTACTCCATACTACAACTTTCAATTTTCACCATTGATTAAGACATCTTATTGACATCCAATCTCAACCATCAATCCAAAGAAGAAATTTCCTATAAATCAATCCTCTCATAAGCCATTTGGGGGTTTGATTCTTCAAGTGTCCTTATGTCGTCAAAATCATTTTTGTTTTCATCCATTTCTATATATTATCATCTATCTATCAACCACACATATTATGCAAGTACATGATGCTAGTGTGAGACAATAATCTTCAATATTTTGCTATTCACTTGTCATAGGCTTATTATTGCACACTCAAATCTGAGGGAAATTATCATATTCAAGCAAAATGGAGAAGAGCAATGGAGCTGAATCAATGGTAGCACAAAGATTTGGTAATATTGTTTTATGCTTTATGTCTTTATGCTCATTTGTGATTCATTGTTTGTTAGGGTTTGATTTATATGCTTTATTGCATTAGACATAATATTTTAGCCCTGATTACACTTGCTTCCAAAGATCTTGAAATATTTAACAATAGGCTTGTAACCAAGCCATAACTCAAAGGGGTTCTCACCATAATTACCATTAACATTTACCCTATTCAATGTCTACACAACAATACTTATGACTTCACTCCAATACATATGAGACCCATTTCCTTCCATCATCATTGTTCTGGAAACATCCAAAATTGTTATATTCTTTCTCTTTACAACTCCATTCTATTGAGGGGTTCGGGGAGCAAATAATTGTCTTTTAATTCTATGCTCTTCACAAAAAGAGTTAATATCCCTAGAGGTGAACTTACCACCTCTGTCAGATCTCAAGCACTTTATTTTTAGACCTTTCTCATTCTCTGTCATAGCCTTTACCAACCAACATGTCTCTTTTCATCTTTTTTACTAATTTGAACTCTTCAATAACATGAGCTTTCACTTTGTAGGAGTGAGGAAAGGATCTGAGTACCTTAGCCACAATTTCATCCTCATCCATAGAACAACCAGTACATCTAATAGCCATCACTATATCATTTAATCTCTACATAAAATAAGTGATATTTTCATCTTCACCCATATTCAAATTCTCATACTTTCCTTTCAAACTCTATAGCTTATCCATCTTCACCTGAGCATCTCCTTCATACAAGGTTTCTAGCTTCATCCAAATCTCATGAGCTATCTGCAGTCCTATCACATTAGCCATCTCCAAATCTGTCAGAGCACTTATTAGAGTTTCAGTAGCCCTAATATTATTTTTAGCATCTTTGATTTAATCAAGAGTGGAGGGACCATTCTGAGGAATAACATATGGATCTTTTGTAATCTTCCAAAAAGCTTCACCAATACATTTTAGGTGACATTGCATCCTGAATTTCCACAGTGAGGAGTTAGTGCCATCAAATCTCTGGCTATCCTTCTTGAATTTTGTCATCTCGGATCACCTCAAGCTTTTAGAATTCTTCAGAGGAACTAGCTCTTATACCAACTGTTGGAAAAATAAGGACAAGCAACTGAGAGGGGGGCTGAATTAGTTGTCACAAAAACTTAAACTTTTCTCACTTAAATTAATCTCAGATCTGATGAATAAGGAATTAACCACAACCAATTAACACATCAGAGAGATAAATAACACCAATATTTTTTACGTGGAAACCCTATAGGGTAAAAACCATGGTGGATGTTAGTCCACAAGATTATACCCTATTAAAAGTATAATGAGAAATAATAAGGGGAATGCACATGCATTCAGAAAAACTACCTAGAGCTCATTGCTCAAATACAAAAGGGACTCACTTCCCAACAATACAGAATATAATTAATATCTAGAGGGGTTGAACTAAGAAAAAAGCTTCTACACAAGGCTGATTATAGTTTCAATTAAGCTCAAAAAACCTTCTTCACACTTCTCTCAATCTTATTCACACTCTTCTCAATCTTCTTCACACTCTGCTGAACAATTGAATGATATTCACACATATATACATTGGAGCACACTAAGCATATGAAGTACACTCTCCACAGATGAAACAATTGCACTTATATATCCGCTACATGAGATTTCATCACAACTTAGTTGGATAAGAAAATAAAACAAATTTTCAATGTCGGACCAAGTTTATAAATAAATTTTTAATGTGGATCCACCAAGGTCAGCCACAACATAGTAGAGACCCAAATTAACATCTCCAACACAAAAATAATTTAACTAATTGCACCACAAAGATCCACAACATGCTACCACCAACATGTCAGCCAGGAACATGAAAAACCAAACATGTGCAAGAAAAGATCTTCAACCATGAGCTCACCATTTAATGTGGATGTACCACAAAGATAGAGAATGATCTAGAGACATCTGAGAACACTAGGAAACAACAAAGAAACATCCACAACAATTGAGACTATCATAATCACACAATCTTCACTTAGGAACATTGACAAAGACCACAAAAGCACTGTCAGACCACAACACAATAAAAACATCACACAAACCTCTAAAACTTCTAGTAGATGATCTAGAAACACTCAACAATAAACCCTTTAATCCACACTAGATAGTCTTCAACATATAGAATAGGACACCTTCATGACTTGCATAGTTCCATTGGGAACCAGGAATACTTTCTTTTACAAATTTTTCAATATCCTCGACATATACATCCTTTAATACACCAAATGATAATAGTGTTGATGTCAATGAAAACCACATATCAACAACACATCCACAACATCCAGCAGGTAGTAGTGAAACATTCTAAAATTTTGTTAATGGTGATGGTAGCAACATTATTATCAAGGGCTCGAATATGATAAATAGTATAGTTTTTAGTGTAGAAAAATTATCATTTTTTCACACTTAATTTGGGAATAATTAATATTAAAATGAGCTTCATTATGCATTGATTTAATATTTTTGTAATGTGTTTTAAACATTCAAATTATGTTTGGGACACTATTTAATAAAATGGACTTAATGGTATCTTATTTATGGTTTTATAAAGTGTATCTTTACACTTTCACACTAATCTAGGGCTTTATCAATTAAATGATGTTTAGTTTTCCTTAATTGGCCCCTTTAATTCCAATACAAGCTCAATTAATTATAGATTCTAAGGGATAAATCCTGACATTCATAAATGATATTACACTACACTTAATTTTTAAGGTGTATGTCCTAGATTAGTGACCTAGGGCCCATTTTCCAGCTATTGAATGGGTCCTCACTAGGTCCTGGGACCCTAATTTTATATAAGATTTCACAATTCCTAAAGTGTGTCCTAGTTAAGTGAGCTAGGACCCATTCGCCACATGGAAAATGGGTCCTCACTTAGACCTAGGACCCCCCTTGGGATATCTTGTTGGTAGTATTTTAATGATTTCAAATCCTATATTTGATGCCAACTTGTATTATTTTAATTTTGGAAATTAAGAATAAGTTATGTATAAATACAAGGCTATTTCACTATGTTTCACAGAGCAGTTTTATTTCAAGCATCCTAAGTTTTCACAAGAGCATTGATGGAGAATTCAAGAAAATTTCTAAGGCATTCAAGGGTGGATTTATAAAAGATAATTGTAGCAATCAAAGGTCATTTAATCATGTCAAAGGGATAGTGCATCATGCATGTTGTTGATCTAATATTGTGATTTAGCATTTTAATATCCAATTCAAGAATTGTTCCAAATCAAGTTCATGATCAAGATCTATATCCATTGAGGCCACTTCATGCAAAAAATTTGATTTGTACTCCAAGGTTTCAATTGAGGTTTGGTGGGTTGTGACATTACATTTTTTTCATTCATCATTCCTTTATGCATTGTTCCATTACATTGTTTAGTTACAAAAATGGGGTTTGAACAAGAAAACCCCTATTCCCTAACAAAACAACATTTTTCTTCTCCCTTAATGTTTGATTTCAGGTTTTTGGTTGAAGAGAATTTGGAGAGAAAAATTGTAAAAGTTGTCAAAGTTCTTGAATTTGTCACCTTTCTTGAAATTCATATAAATTGAGCTACAAAATTTATTTTTAGGTTTTTGATGGTCTTTGAATAGGATATGGGAGTGTGACATTGAAGGAAAAACCCATAAATTGATTTTGCGGAACCTTAGCCGTGACCGATTTTCCATAGGGTGAATGAGTCCTCAATGATGCCCAAAAAAAATAATTTTGTAATAGGTACACAACATTTAACCTTTTTTGAAATTACCCTTTTATTGGTATATCAGTTAGGTCTTATTTTTATTCTCATTTATGCATTATAACCCTCATAATTGAGTGAAACTTGGAAGATAGGTACATTGCCCCACTTTAGCACCTAGCCTATTTTTCTTTGTTTCATTTTGGTGAGCTAGACCCTTTTTGAGCATTGTATTTTTATTTATTTTTTGGATTATTTTTCATCCTCTATTTATATCTTGCATTCATTTCCATTCATTTTCATTGAATTGGATCTCATTTAAGGTGTCTAATTTGCATTGAACTTTGCATTGCATCTAGGTTTTTAGGATTGCATTGTTTTCATTCTTTAAATCTGAAAAAAAACACAAAAAAACAATCATCTTGCATATCATTAACATCATATAAATTTTCATTTAAAAATTGAAAAAAAAATTGCATATCAAATGAGGTCTTTTAGGTCATCATTTTGTCATAATTTACACTTGCATTCAACATTGCATTTATAGAAAACTAAAACTAAATCTTGTTGTTACAAACTTGAATCTGAAAACCATTGGAAATCACCTAAACATATGTGTAAATCAATTTCAAAAACCCTATCTAGAACCATTCACCAAAGGGAAAATGAGTCCTTGATCAAACCTTAATCTACAATTTTGGAAATGAAAATCTTTAGTTTTGTGCTTCTATTTGCTGCTTTTAGATTTGTTTTTCATTAATTTTTTTATATCTAGCTTAATTTGGTACATTTAGTGCATTGTCTAATGGGTATGTGCAAGATCATGATGGGCCAAAAAGTGGCAATATGATGGGTATGTGGCTGATGACTTCTTTTTTACCCAAAATTGATGAAATGAAAATGGTTTTTAAAGGAGATTCTTAGCTTTCCACCAATATAAATTATGTTTTACTTTGAATTTAATAAGTAATTATTATTCATTTTCTATTCAAATTATGACTAAAGTCCTCATTGATAGACTTATTGAAAATAATCTATAGCTTTCAAATGGTATCACATTTTTTGAATCCAAAATATGCATCACATTCTATGCTTCGTATACTATAAGATTAAAAAAAGAAAAATTGAATTTCATGAAGTTTTGACCAAGTTAAGGTGGTTGGACATACGAGTTTTTTATATTTTTTAAAAGTTGTAATAAAATATTCATAATAAATTATTTACTTGGAAAAATTTTACAAAAAAATATGCATCACATCAGGACATGAGTCCTCTACTTATATCTAAAATCTTATAAAAAAATATTATCATTTTATTGTGATTAGGGTGGTCATATAGACACCTACTTCTTATTTTTCCTTGAAATTTAAGTACTACTGCATTGAAATTTCAAATTTTCACCAAATATATTTTTCTTTTTTTTAAGCAAACCTAGAAGTTGAGAAACTACATTCAATTTTTTATAGATTCTATTCTTACATATTTTTGACATAATATAGATAACTTATTCAAATTTTTACGTCAAGTTACCTAACTTTGATTTTTCTAATTTTTTTGCCACTTAAGGGCCTATTTTTTCCATGATGATCCTGCACATATACTAATTTCAAATTTTCATTAACAAGATTTCAAATTTTCAGATTGTTGCAAGTGTAATCAGTAAATTACCTTGTTTAGAATCTGAAAGTTGCATTTACACGTTGCATTTTAGTTCATTGCATTGTGTTTTAATTCTCTTTCAATTTTTGGTTTGAACACTAAGCTTGTGAAACTTCTATGAGATTCACAACTTGGTTTCATATTAGCAATACTATTGTGAGATGTAGTTTTCAACTCATGTTATCCTGCAATATACCATTCACCATGGATCTTGTATTTTCTAGCTCTCTTTCTAATAGTGTTAATAATCAACCCCTATGGAGCATAGCATGCATACCTCATTTCCCGTGACTTCACTATATACAATCAATGTGCATAATTTTATCAAATCCATCCCTACTATGACTAGATATACTTAAGCTTTGGGGTATACCCAAAGCCAAGGTGGAATTTCAATTCCTCCTTCTACTATACCAATTTTCATTCCTACATACACTAGTACTCAAGTTACCACAACCATTCAACCTACTAGTAATGTCAAAATTTCCTTAGGTATTTCCACAGGGAATCCTTCTAGCTTTGTGAATTCAAATATAATATCTCCTCAACCATCCTCCCTCACAAAAATTACAATTCACTTGCCCTCCACATACATACACCACTCCACCTTACAATAATAGCAATGATTCCATCCTCAACACACTTCTACAAACCATGTCATCCCTTCAACAACAAGTCGCAACCATAAATCAAAACAACAATGGTTAACCTTCACAGTACATCAAAACCAACACATTATCCTTGGAGATATTGAGAACACAAACACCACAAGGTATAGAGATTCCTAGATTTGAGAAATATGGTGGGAAAAGAGATCATTTTAGCCATGTTTATGTTTATACAACCCTATGTAGTGATTTCATCTTTGAAGGTAACATCTTGTCTAAACTATTTCCTAGATCCTTGAAGGATACTTCTTTAGAGTGGTTCTCTTCCTTGCTGAATAATTCAATTGGTTCATTCAATGAGCTTATTGATTCCTTTTACAACCACTTCCAAATTCACACGGGTCCCAAGATGATCCTAGATGATTTAATGACATACAAAAAAAGGATGATGAGAAATTGACTTATTTCATAGCAAGATACCAAATGCTTTATTCACAAATAAACATTAAAATTCTTGATGTGGACCTTCAATGAATGTCTATTTCCAATTTACAAAGAAAATCCAAACCAAACCTGATATGTTGAGATTCTCATCCTTTAGATAATTATGTATAGTCCTTCATGATTATCAAAATATGGCTTATGATCATGATATGAAAAATACCCCTAGCCATTCTGAAAAGTTTGAATCTGCAACTCAAAATAGTTAATAACCTTTCAAGAAACAGAATAGGGGCTATTTACAACTTAATTCCCCTCAACCAAATCAACAAGTTGATAACCATGTGGCTGCTATAAAGATAACAAATCCTTTTTCCTTTGGGGATAGGAATAGAAAATTTTCCCTCTACCTAACAACCTTCATAATATATCATGTTGCAACTTGTGGAAAATAATATGCTTTCCTTACCTCTAGTTAGAGCTCCTGATCCTAATAAACCATTTCCTAGAGGATTTAGACCAAATTCTTATTGCCATTATCACAAAAAAAATGAACTTGATATGGAAGATTGTGTCTTAAACATATTGTGCAAGACCTCATTGATTCTAATAATCTTATAATTGGAGGTGTGAATGATCAAGGTAACAAGTTTGTAGCTACTCCTAACCAAAATTTACAAATCTTTTCAAATCCCAGGCGGAAACATACCTTTTCATTTGTCAAAGCTAGTGAAAAAAAGAATGGTGTGGTGAATGTTGAAATGGATGACAAAAACATATAAGATGAAAATATGGATGAACCAACTAAAGTGGTGTCATTTATTGAAGCTATACCTCATAAGGGATCAACCAAAATGCCTCTTGATATTCCCTTCTCACAAAAGATATACTTAAACATGCACCTGATGGTCCTCTTTACATAGTTGGAAGAATCAATGACAAGCCTAGTAATGGGATATTAATTGATCTCATCTATTTAGAGAATGTGATTATTGAAGAATTCCTATTTGTGAATGAATTCTATCAAGATACATATGATAAACCAAAATCATGGATCAAAACACATAATGGTTTTTCTTGTCTTATGATGGGCTCGATAAATCTCCATCTAAAATTTGGACCAAAAACATTCACCATCATCCTGTTGTTGGACCAATTTTGTCTGAAGTTAGGCTATCGATGGCTTTGCTCCATGAATTTTGTCCCATAAATTTTGCATAAATGTTTAAATTTTCCCTTTGGAAATGAAATATTTACAGTATATCATATTGGCTTTAATCATGTGTCTTCCTATGGGAAATTTTCACTGGATTTGTTTTGGCTCAAGCCTGTTAGACCTATTAGACCTTGTGAGGACTACTTTTTCAAATCATATCAAAATTTTAAGGCAAAGCATATATAATAATTATACCTTAGAAACATTTTTCAACCCATGATTGAGCAACCTATCCTTGATGAAACAATTATTGAACAAAAATCCCTTCTAAATATCCAAGAGCAACCTATAACACATCCTACTACCATTTCCTATAAGAGACCACGAGATAAACCAAGACAATCCTATTGTGCCTTCTAAAATCAAACAAGTTTACAAAGCTAAAGATAAATTTGTTGAAAAACCTCCTATGGTTCCTTTTGTTCCTCCCCTAAGGGAAGAGAAGAAACTTATGATTGACAAAACCGCTCTTACACAAACTTAATTTGACAACAAATTGAAATGAAACCAAAATGCTAGAGAGTGTAGGCGTACACATCATGCTATTGCTTGTGTGTTAGAAACTAAAGAAGAAAATAAGAACACATAAAATAAAGATCCTAACTTTCCTAAAGCAATGTATGATTATTTTATACCGTCACTCCAATGTAAACAAGAACCTTCTAGAGACATTATAATTCAAGCTCCTATTGTGACTAATTTAGATGAAGACACTGATATTGGAAAGATTCATGTGAACAAGTGAATAATGAGTTGAATTCGTTGTTCTCATCTTCTATGAGCTTACATGATAATTATCCTAATAAGAGTGTTAAACTTGGTATGTGTCTTAGTTTGGCACTTGATGTTGTCCCTTTGGCTAGTTTTCTACCTTCCATATATACCGATCAAGATTGGGATGCGGATGACTTTCTATAGGTTGAATCACATGTGTGTTACTAGTATTTTTCTTTATTTTAATTTTCATGTTTCTTTATTTCATTGCATGTGTGTAATGTGATTCCTTGTACTATTTTGTTTGATGTATCTCTCTCTTTTTGTGCATTCTTCTATATGCATCTACATTCTACCATTTTCACTTGTCTTGTGTTTTCCTTTTCGGGATGAAACAAGGTGTTGAGAAATTTAGGTCTCCTCCACGTTGACCTAGAAGTCTTTTTGTTTTTTTTCACTTCCTATGTGTCATTCTTCCAATTCTATAAGTATTTGGGGAATGATGACATTTATGAGCTCTATGAAATATTTTAGCAAAGATACACTAACCTCAAATCCATAGATCCCTTATGTATTTCTAGGAGCAACCTCTCCCTCCTTTTTCATTGTGTAGCTTTATTTTGGAAACATGTGACTTGGCATAGTGATTTTTGAGGAAGCTCTCATGTCTTAGGACTAAACATTGGCTACTTTAAAGCAATTTATCACAAAAATTGTGTTAGAAACCACTTTAAAGTAGGGGCATACATTGATAATATCTTTCAACATTTTGCATGTTTCATGGTGCAATTTTCTTTTTTCTTGTGGTGCATCCATTTTTTGGTGGTGTCATTGGGTTTGATTTCCTCCAAGAGTGTGATATTTCTCAGCATATGAGTTTCCTCTTAGTGGCTTGATGCGAAACACTACATCCCATAAGTTGTCAAACTTTTACTATTGACTTGTCCTCTCTTAGAGACATTAGGCATGATGATCCCTAATAAGAAGACCTTAGATAAAAAAAGCAAGATTCCTTTGAACAAAAACCGATATACATAATTTTCATAAGTGTTTGGCATGACGTAACTTAATAACCTTATGAAGCTCGAACACAACCCTAGTAAATTCCTCCTACAATAATACACCTTGCTTGTCTATGGAGCCTTGCCTAGCATTATGGTGCCTTATTGAAGTTGTCAAGAGGATATATTTGATATGGTATGGGAGACTGATATGATTCTCTTATTTTATACCCTTTTGGGATATTCACCTAGTGAACAACTTAATGTTCCACTACCAGAAAGTGAGCATGTGTGTTATTTGCATAGTTGACATCAATTTTTGCTTGTGAACATTCTTTGGACAAACAACTGAAACATGTTCCACATAGTGTTGGATACTCAAGGCTTGATCCTTCCCCTTATCTTGGACACACAACTTAGACGTGTTTCACATCACATTGGAAAAATGAGGCTTGATCTGCCTCCCCTTTCTTATTGGTCTTTGATGTTGTATGATTGTGTATCTTTGTAATTGCTACATACATGAGTGTCTTGGATGTCTAATTTAGCATGAGTTTGACATGGGATCATACTCTCACTAAAGTGGGGAAAAATTGTAGTGTAGAAAAAAGTATCCATTTTCCACACTTAATTTGGGAATAATTAATATTAAAATGATCTTAATTATGCCTTGATTTAGTGTTGTAATATGTTTTACACATTCATATTAAGTTTGGGACCCTTTTTAATAAAATGAAATTAATGGTGCTTTATTTAGGGTCTTATAAAGTGTGTCTTTACACTTTCACACTAATCTAGGTCTTTATTAATGAAATGAGGTTTAATTAGCCCTAATTGGCCCCTTTAATTCAAATCCAAGCCTAATTAATTGCATATTCTGAGGGATAAATCTTGACATTCATAAATAATATTACAAAAAACATAATTTTTAAAGGTGTGTATCCTACATTAGTGACCTAGGACCCATTTTTCCACCCAGTGAATGGATCCTTGCTATCTCCTAGGACCCTATTTTCACATAAAATTCCACAATCCCCAAAGTGTGTGCTAGCTAAGTGAGCTAGGACCCATTCGCCACATGGTGAATGGTTCCTCACTTAGACTTGGAACCCCCCTTGGGATATGTTTTTAGCAATATTTTAATGATTTCAAATCCTAGATTTGATGTCAGCTTGTGTTATTTGAATTTTTAGAATTAAGAATAAGTTATGTATAAATACGGTGCTATTTATCTATGTTTCACCTAGCAATTTTGATTCAAGCATCCTAAGATTTCACAAGAGCATTTCTAAGTCATTCAAGGGTAGGTTTTTAGAGGATTATTGCAGCAATAAAAGTTCATTTCATCAAGTCAAAGGCATAGTACATCATGCATGTTGAGATAATGTTGTGATGTAGCATTTCAAGATCCAATTCAAGCATTGTTTCAAATCAAGTTCAAGATCAAGATCTATATCTATTGAGACCACTTCATGGAAGATTGTAGATTTGTACTCCAAGGTTTCAATTGAGGTTTGGTGAGTTGTGAAATTGTATTTTGTTCATTCATCATTCCTTTATGCATTGTTTCATTATAAGGATTAATTACCAGAATAGGGTTTGGCCAAGGCAAACCCTTATTCGCTAACAAAACAACGTTTTTCTTCTCCCTTGATGTGTGATTGCAGGTTTTAGGTTGAAGAGCATTTAGAGAGAAAAATTGTAAAATTTGTCAACATTGTTGAAGTTGTCACCTTTCTTTCAAAATAATGGAAACTAAGCTACAAAATTAATTTATGGTCTTTTGATAGTCTTTGACTAGGATATGGGAGTGCAGACATTGAAGAACAAAACCTAGAAACTAATTTTCTAAAACCCTAGCCAAGACCCATTTTCTATAGGGTGAATGAATTCTTAGTAAGGCCTTAAAAAGTATTTTTTACAATAGGTACCCAACATTTAACCTTATTAAAACCTACATTTTGATTGGTATATCACTTAGGTTTATTTTCTAATTCTCATTTATGCATTATAACCCCAATAATTGAGTGAAAATAGGAAGATAGGTACATTGCCCCACTTTAGCTCCCAATATATATTTTCTTTTCATAATCATGTGTAATGTAGGTATAATTAGTGTTGTTGTTATTTCCTGAACTAGAGGCCTTCTCTTTCACGTGGTCTTGGAATGGAGTTTTGAATATGGTGTGATCAACATTGGTTTTACCTTGTGAATTATCCACTAATATGACTCCTTGTTCAATAAGATCTTGGATGATATTTTTTAGTGTCTAATATGATGATCTCTTGTGACTTTTTCAATGATGGTATTAAAAAAATTCATTTTCATTTCACCAATTTGGTTTGGCAAGAGTTAGTTCATATGTTTTAATGTTAGAAAGTTGAATTATGCTTGATTATAGAAGTTTCTTCATAACCAACTCAATAGGTTTCCCCTAGGGGTATGTATGTTATTTTGGCGCATGGAGGTCCTTTGCACTATTGATTATTTTGGACCACATTCAGTTTTTGATCTATTATCCAATTCATCCCATGTCCATATCCTAAGAGGAAAGTGTGTAAACAACTATAGAGCTAAGCCCGAAAGGATTCGTTAAAATAGTCTTATCAAATATGCGGTCTCACAAGCAATATCCATGCATGCCATATTAAACTCTTGTATATGTTACACTAGATCCCCTTTCCCTTTGTACTTGTTATTGTTTGGTGTAGTGAAATGTGGGGGGAAACATGTCATGTAAATAATTCTTTCAAAAGGGTAAGGACACAATTCCTCTATAGAATTTGTCTTCTTAGATGTCCCCAATTGTATGTTTGAATTTGCTATTGTATTTCTTGCATCTATTGCATCAAGGTGTCCATAGGGGATTGTTTCATGTTGACTTGACTTTATATAATGGGATCAACATTAGTGTTAAGGGTATTGTATGATGATTTTGACACCAATATGTGGTTTTGATTGATATTTTGTTGCAAAGGATTTGTATTACCTTGCTAGTAATGGGGTGTGAATGTGGCATTGATATTGGTTTGATTTTGAGGAATAAAATTGGAATTTTGTGTGACATTTTGTTGTGGTGGAAGGAGATTGGTGTTCAATTTTTTCAAAAAGTCATGTTGGTATTTGGTGTAGCATTGATTGTTTGTTTTGGCACCTTCTATGTGACAATATGAATTTTCCTTGTTTTATTAAGGGTGTATTGTTTTGTGTCCCAAAGGGATTTGTAAATTTCATACCCATGGGGTTAGAAGATGATCTAAAAAATGTTAATGTTGATCCTTGGGACATGTTATGTATTCTCTTAGTTCAAAATATTGGTGGATTGGGGATGTGTGTAGTTGTTGCAATGTGTGTTGTGGCCCCAAGGGATAGGCTAGTGAACATTTATTGTGAAATGTGTGGACCTTGTGTGAATGTGTTTTGATTAGGACCTTGGATTTTTTATTGTGTTGCTCCCTCTATAATTGTGGAAGTATCAAAATCAGAGGGGAGAATAGCACATTTCTAAGCAAGCGTGAGAAAGTACTTGTTGGGATCTACATTGATTAGGTCTTCTATGATATGAAATATCCTAGGGTCTTGTAATACTTCTTCAATTTTGATGAGCCCACAAATTGTCTCATATTTTATCAAAGAAAATCATCTATTTCTTCTTAATGCATTAGTGTTAAAGTGGATTTGAGTAATGATTGAAACTTCTTTTTCTTGTTTAAAGTAGAATATCAAGTAAATGTTTGATTTATTTTTAGTAATTAAATGTGATCCAAATTTCCTCTAATATGTCTCCATGAATTTTTTAATATGATATAATATAGATAAATGAGTTGTTAAATAACTCATGGTAAGAAAAAGCTTCATAGACACTTGTAGTAGAGAGCTCTAGACACTTGAGGCATTTAACTCCTGAAAGATTTAGAAGGATTTGAAGAAATAATGAGAACATAGAGAATACTCCCAGAACACTCCTACATTCATGAAAAATCATGGAGCATCAATCATTCCTAAATTAATGGGATGATTATTTGTTTCATGTTGAGTTCAAAGATCTCTCACAGTTATTAAATTTCATGCTTCCTTCTTCCACCAAAAGATAACTCAAGTTACCATATCACTCAATTTTTTTTGCATGATTATAGCATGTTATTCATGCTAAGGATCAATGATTTGTTGAACTGAACTAAAGAATAATTCCTTCATTCATGTTCAAACTTGAAGACTTCCTAAAAATTAGGTCCTAAAAAATTGTCAAAAATGTAGTCTCAATAAAACTGAGATATCTCCCTCATTTCTCAACAAAATTCAAAACTTCAAAATGATATGGAAAGTAGATTTAAAGTTCTAAAAACCCTGTTGAAAATTTGGCATGATTTGTAGCAGGGAAGGAGTTGTATACGTCATAAAATGGCTGAGACAAAAGTGGCATGATGGAGGGCAGCAACTTCAACTTCAATTTTCTTAAAGTTTTATAAACAACCCCTTAAAAATAGGATCTTGGATCCACATTCTTAGTGGATTGGTCAGATAAATATAGAATATGAATTCTATAAATTCAATTTAATCATTTGATCAAAAGGAGGGGATTATAAAGACTTGTTTCAGCCTAAGGAAATAGGATAGATCTAGTTTCATTTATCGACAATGTAACTCCAAATTTCTAGATTAAATTAGAATCCTAGAAAGCTTTTCATTTCCAGAAATTGTGAAGTAGTTTAGTATTTTCAATTCATGCAAGTATTCCTTAGATTATTTCCCTTTCATGCAACTTTCCTTTCATGCAAATAGGATTTAAGATTAGTTCCCTTTCATGAAACTTTACTTTCATGCAAATAGGATTTAAGATTAGTTCCCTTTCATGCAAATTTACTTTCATGCAAATAGGATTTACTTTTACAAGAAGAATTGACTATCAAGCAAGTTTTCTACTTTCTCTCTTGCATACAGCCATGGACACCACCTTTGATTGATAAATTAAATGATGAGGATTACAATGACCCCATAAAATTTGTTTGGGGGTTAAACCTTTGTTGACTTCTAATGTTAGATTGGAAAATGGGTTTAGAGTTTTCCTTTGTGATATACAAGATGGATTTGAATTTGACCCAAGGTTCAATTCACTAGTGGGATTAAAAATGGGATTACTTGAGGAATCCATGCCCTTTATTTTCCTTCATGACCTTGTTTGAACCATATATAATTTGCAACCTAAGGATTGATAATGGAGAGGTGATAATGCAAGGTGGGGATGACACTGTGCTATATTTTTGTGATTTTCTTGAATTTTTGAAGGTATGAGCATGTCAAATGTGAATGCACCTAAGACTAAGGTTTGAAATGAAATAATGATAATGACCTTATGAGCAATGGATATGATATGCAATCATACCAAATGAGATTATGACTAAGGTTTATGATATGCAACTAAAATTAAGGTATGCCAAATGAAACTAATGGGATGCACCTTTAGACCTAAGAAAGAGGATGCTAACCAAACAATGGTAGACCAAGGTATCCAGCTAGAATTTCGATACCCTAGAAAATGAATGTTGAAAAGGTGATGATTGATTTAGAAAAGGGTGGGTATAAACTAAGACATAAAGTTGAAACCCAATGATAATTGACAATTGATTGATGGAAAGATGAGGTCAATAACAATCTAGAAGTGTGACCATGAACTAATACGAGATATGGAAAACCTACTAATCTAAAATTTGAAGGGTTCCTAAAGCTAAGAATGATCTAAGACTAACTAAGTAATGAAAGGTAGGTAATGCAACCTAAAGAAACCTAGATGAATATGATGAAATGGATTGGTTAAAATAAGCAAGTATGTAATCAAAATGTAAGGTCACTATTAGAATGTGATGAGGACTGAGATTGGATGAATATTTCTTAGAAATTTTATGATCCAGTAGTTGTGGATTTCTCTCACAGATGCAGTGTACATTTCATAGTTGTGGTACATAGTTGTGGTTCACTATTTGACAATTGTGGTTCATAGTTTTTTTGAATAAAATTTGATGTTTTTGAATAATTTTCATTTTGGGAGATTTTTGAAATGTGATTGCAAACATATTAAACACTCTAAAAATAGATTTTTGGTTCTTCACTAGTCAAATCCCTATGCAAATATGTGTATGTTCAAGGGTTATTCACGCCAATTTCCACTAGTATAGAAAAATCAAAAACACATCAAGCACTTCATATCCCTAAGGTAAAGGGCTGGCAACACTTTTAGGCCCACAACTTGGAATCTCCTTTGATGTAACTATAGAGACACCTTTAGGGGGTGTATTCACTCTTTTTTTTGTGAGAGAGGATAGCTAGGGGTCTCTAAGACTAGAAGGATGACCCAATGACCCTATCCATAGAAAGCTACAAGTAAACAAGTAGCTTATACTAAGCCAGGGATTTTTGTCTCATCTCAAGGGAGTTGTATGGTGAGTAAGAAGGTGATACCAAATATTCTCAATGAAAAGGGTGGCTAATAAGAAGGTTTCTAGTCACAACTCAGGGGAATGATGCCTTGCAAGCATCCAAAAAGCCACTTAAGGCTTTAACCAACCCTACTAGGGTACCTTAATATACTACACATAAATGTGAGTACTTCCCCTCTCATTTTAACACTATATAGAAAAGACTAATGCTAGTTAGGACTTAACTTTCATCTTATCCCTTTTATATAGTGGCCTAAGGGAAAAACCAATTTGGGTCACCAATGAGTTCTCCATTGGGATGTGTCTCAATTGGTAGGCCCTTCTACAAAAGAAAAAGATAATATGGAGTGATTTCTCATACACCCAAGATCGCATGAAGCACAAGAGGAGAATGTACTTTCATTACACCGTATTGGGTTCTACAACACAAAATTTGTGCAAGGACACCAAACATAGGAGAAACTGATTAATTTTAATCCCACATTGAAATATGCATAATTAACATGAAAGAAAAAACAAAATGCAAGTTGTTGTTCATTTTAACCCAAGATGAAATGTGAAGATGAAAGTTCTTGTTCATTTTAACCCAAAATAAAATGTACCTGATTAACAAAAGATATTGATTTAGTTTAGGCCTAAAAAATCAGAAATTTTCTCTTAAATGAAGATAAACAAAAACCCTATATAAGATGGAGTAGTAGTTTAAAAGGAAAATATATTCTCTCAAACATAAGCCACGGACTACAAATAGAGGATTAGTAACACCAAAATCTCTAACCTAATGAAAACCAAAAAGAAAAATTGAAAGAAAATTAAAAATTGAGATGTTTTACCATATCATTAAAATGAATCATTTTGGTTAATGAATGCATCACATAGATGCAGTTCAGGAAATAACGAATGTGGTGAATGGAGCTACAATTGTGGTAGCCAACTCTATAGATGCAACTCATCATGTGTTAAATTCATTGTACTAGCTTTCGGTAGTTGCATTGCAGGAATATGCAAATGCATCGTTATTCAATTTATTTTATCACTCTGCCAACAAATGTGGCTCACTATCTTACGATTGTAGCTCACAAACATGCAAAACAACAAAAAAAGAAAAAAATGTATGGATTTTTGTGAATTTTTTTCAAATTCATGTTCAGTTCACCAATGTAAGGAAGGGAAAAATTCATGAATAAAGAAGGCTGAGACCAAGTAGCAACCACTCTACCTAAAATCTAAGCCAAATCACAAATCCAAAACAAGAAAGTACAATGAATATGAAAAGAAAAATGAATAACACAGCTAATCTAAACTCTCCATGTTGAAGTTGATTATATTCATCACTTCTCCTCCATTCTTCTCAAGTTGCAAGACTTTCCCTCAAATGTTGGTGTGTCTAAGTACTTGCAAATGACAATGACTAATGGCAAGATTTTGTGAGAAAATGTGCTTGCAAAGCCAAAATGAAACAGACAACCTTTTCCTATAGAAAAGCTTCTCAAATGGATGAACAAGATCAATAGTCTATAAGATGCCAAGATCAATAGTTGAGGTTTCATGCACCACAAAGTAGTGAGCTAGGGATGGCTAAGGATAGATGGTCAAGATTCTTTAAAAACTGAAAGCAATCAACGGTCAAGATTCAATTGAGAAAGTGGAGGGAAAGTAGTGGAGGAAATTAAATAATATAATTATTTAATTACACAGAGAATGTGGGCCATTAAATAATCCATTTCATTATTTAATTTGGAACAAAATGGAATATGGGAATTTAATTAAATGATTACTATGCAACTGTTTAATTAAAATTGAGGAAATAGGAAAGAGACATTAAATAATTAATGTGGATCAATTATTTAATAATAGATAGAAAAGGGCTAAGTGAATAGCTAAATAATTAGAATAATTATGTAACTATAGACAAAAGGTGAAGAGTGAATAATTAAATAAATGATGATTTAATTAACTATAGATCAAAATGTTAGTGACGTAATTAGAAAAAACATTAATTTATTTAATTAATCGAAAGTAGAATATAGAAGGGAAGATGAATTAATTAAATAATTAGAATTATTTAATTAATAAAATAATTAAATAACTAAAAAATATTTAATTATGTAGGGAAGAAAGAGGAGATCGATACAAAAAAATGGCATTCACAGGCTTGGGAAATTTTTTAGTGTCTACAAAAATAATTTCCTTCCTTATAGAAGCATGAAACACATCACCAATTTGAAGCTTCTATAGGGGAGAGATTTTTCCCATGTCGATTTGATCCTACATTAAAGGAAGTGGCAGAAATTGTGCAATTACAACACACTTGAATTGCAACTACATGTCTAACATACCCTTGAGTGAATCACCAAATGGTTCACAATCAACCTTTATGCTTTCCTCATCCTTCTCATCTGCCTTTTCCTTGTCACCAAATGCTAGATTTTTCCTTTGCATTATTCTCTTATTTTTCAAACACTTTATCTTTTGGGAGAGGTAAATTTTAAAATTTGTGTTCCTCTAAATTTTTCAAGTCATCTTTCTTGTCTTCATTTATCTGTTCACTATCAGCCTTGACATCCATAGGGAGCTAGTTTTTCTTTGTTTGCACTTCCACCTTGTGCATTTCATCATCCTATTATACTCCAACATCATTTTACTCTACCTAAGGAGTACCATTAGTAACATTTTCTTGCACATTTTCTCCTTCAGCTACATGTTCATGTTCTAGAGCATGCTCATGTTGTGCATCTTCTGGTTCAATCACTTTTGTGATAGATACATCATATTACAATTGTTGTTAGCTATCTAGAGACATTCCTAGCTCCTTTTCTATATTGAAAACCTTTTTTATTGTTTCATTTCTTAATATTTCAATATCCTCTTTGTCCCTACTCATCAGGTGGTAACTCTCTGCTTAGTCTTGAACTGTTTGCTATACAATTGAGCTAATTTAGCTCTATCCTCATCTATAAGAGGAGCACTAAGTTTTTCCAAAGAAAATTTTCTCATTCTAGCATCTTCATTACTTGTTTCCTATCTTCTTCCATATAATGCACCTCTTAGATGTCTATGCAATTTATTTTCTATATTCTTCATTTTGACATCAAATGTTACTATATACCTAACTATTGACTCTTTTATTTTTAACTTATCCATGTCATGTGCAATGGGATATAATGTAGTAGTTTGTTCCAACATCTCATGCTCAACTATATCATTAAATAGTTAATCTAATTTCATACAATTTTGTTTCCTTACCAAAGGGGAATTGTCCTTTTTTAATTTTTTCTTTGGGTGATTTTCTTTTAGACTTCTCCCTCATATGAATCATGAATATTTGTTTCTCTTTCTCCACTTCTCCTTTAGTGTCAGTGTCCATAATGTCAAAATTTTATTGCTTTGCACTTGTATCTACTTGAGAAACATGGGTTTTTATCTTCTAAACCAATTATGGTCATTCTTCTTCATCCTCCTCATCTACATTCACACTTACATATTGCTCTTTTTTTCCTTCTCTTTCCTTCTCTTTTGTAGAAGAATATTTTGTTTTGTATGGGCACTGAAAGATTATTTTCTTTACAAATCAACTGTAGATTTAGTCCCAGAGGACTTAGCAGAAACTAGAGAAGGGGTAGAGGTCCTAGTAGACCTTCTTGTGCTTGGGGTACCAATCAAAGTGTTGGATATGCTCTTTGCTTCTTTGACAATTCCCTTTGGTAATCACATAATTTCTACAACCTATTCCTTCATCTTTTCCACATTCATCTTGATTTCTTTTGATTTGTGCTCCATATGCACAACACTAGAATTCTCCTCATATGTCCAAATTATCTCTTCTTTGGGATCTCTTGGCATTCTCAACATGTGATCAGAAAGATTGGTGATCACATTGTATTCTACCTCATATCCAATTTCAGGAACCCATATTTTCCTTGGTTCCACAACTTCCATCATACAACATTTTTAATTACAATAAAAATAATATCATTATTATATTTTTCAATCACACTCTTAGGTATTATTTCTCTTTCCTACATCTAGGATTGGAATGATTTAAAGAATCCCCAAATGCCTTCATCTTTGGATGATAAATCCAAATATCTCAATATGTGATCTTTGATTTGAATGGCCATAAGAAAATTTTCTATGTTGCAAGTATGTACAGTTGGTGTTGTCATTGATTTCAACAAGTCATTAGTGTCAACTGTATGAGAAGTATATTTTTGTAATTTTGTGACAAGTTGGTTGTTGTCTCTAATTATGATTTGATTGGTTTCATTATGTTGTCATTAGTAAGTTACTAGTGTCAACCTCTAGTGTTGCTTTGCTAAGCATCTATCTATGGATGTATGTTTTAGTTTATATGGTGTAGATAGCTTGGTGATGATGAGGAAGTGATGAAAATGTTTAGGATGGGCCTCTAGTGCTTGGTTTCCAAGTTCTTTATAGAAAATTTGAATAAAAAGAGGAAACAATGTGTTGTAGTGGTGTTTTATGTGGTAGACTATTGTTTTTTTTTGGCTCAACATTTCTTCTATGTTGAAGATCTAATTGTGTGGTTTGGATATGTTGATCAAAGGTGTTTAGAGGTTTTGCATCTAAAATTTTGTGTGCTTTATCATTTTGAATAGGAAGTTGTGTTCACCAATGTGTGAACTATATATTATAGGGGTGTCTAAGAGAAATATTTGTGCTCCATATTTCTTTGTAGAGTGGTTTTGGGTCTTGTAGATCTGGAAGGGTTTTGATAATGTTTGTATCCATCTTTATTTGAAGTTATTTGAGGTTTAATTATTTGAAATTTATTTTCTTTAGTTTCACTGTATGGGAAAGTTGTTTGAGTGTACTAGGTGTGTACATGCTTAAAGTGAAAGTTATTGCAAAGGAATTAGCATGATTTCAGGGTGTTTGTGGAAAATTATAGATTGTGTTCAAACATGGTGTGTGGTTTGTGAGTCATATTTTCATTTGAGGAAGCATGTACTTAAATGTTAATGGTTTTAACATGGCTTTGTTCAACCTTTGGTGTTTACACTAATTATAGAGTTTCTTTGTTGTTTGTGGAAGTGTGGTGTGGCATGTATAAGTGGATTTAAGTCCAATTTAAGGTGTTTTGTAGTTTTACTTCATTCCTTTCCACCATAAGAATGTTTTGGTGCCAACCTAATTTGAATTTACATGGTTGAGGTACATAAATGACCTTGGAGAATATTTTCAAGGATCAATATGGTATAAATGTGTTGAGTCATTCAGGAATGCAAAAATAGATGTGAATGATGTGAATTGTAGAGTTTTAAGGTGTGAAGTTATGTAGTGTAGTATGAGCTTTCATTTTGTAGATTACTAGATGCAATGAGCAGAATGTTTCCACAATCTTTAGTAAGACTATGAAGGTTTTGGTGGTGCATAGGTATACATTTTTGTTGCATTGAGATGGATTTCTCACTATAACATTCTTCTCTATCTTATTTTCTATTTTGGAAGTGATCATTTCTTTCTTTTGGGAAATGAGCCCTTTGGTACTGATCCCTTTGTAATCAGTGTTGATATTACTTTATATTGTGAGCTAATCCTCACTGTGGTTTTTCCCTTCTTGGTTTTTCCATGTAAATATGGTGTTTCTTTGTGCATTTTGTTGCTTTGGTTCTGTTTCTATTATTTTCTTTCATGACAAACCACTCTAACAAATTAAGGGTTAATTAAATTAATTTGAATCTGAATGTTTGTGAGGGTTTTGAAGTTTTAAGCTAAAACTGATTCACCCCTCTTAGTTGTCTTGTGCGTTCAATAATTTGCATCATAGAAAGGTTCGTTGGAAGAAATATTAGATACTTGAGGTAGATTTGTGATGACACATAAGAAATATGTTCCTCTATTTGATGGATTATATTATGCATTCTAGAAGACAAGGATGGAAGGTTTTCTAGTTTTTCTTGAATTTGAAATTTGGAAGTCTATTGAGACTGGATATACTATACCTACAAATGGTCCAAATACTAATGATGAGATCAAGGGCTATGAAAATAATGGTAAATAAAGGTATTCTCTCATAGGTGGTCTAACTAATTCTAAATTGGTGAAAGTTATGAATCTAAAAATTGCTAGAGAAATTTGGGTAAAGTTAGAAAGCATTTATGAAGGAGATGAAAAGATCAAGCACGATAAGATGAAAAACCTTAATATTATGTTTGAGACCTTGTAGATATATGAAATGAAAAGATTGCAAGCTACATGTAGAAGGTGGGTGGAGTTTTAAAATCCATCAGAAGTCTTGGTGGAGAACTGAAGGAAGAAGAACTGGTAAAGAAGGAACTTAGTACTCTTGCTAAATCTTATATTCATAAAGTTTCTGCTATTGATGAATTTCAAGATTTGAGAAAATATTCTAGAGATCAGCTATATGATTCTTTAACTACTTTTGAAATAAGATAATTTGGTCCAAAAAATACAAAAGTTGAGACTACTTTTAAGGCTAGGAAATCAAAGAAGACTGAAATATCAGATCAGGAAGATCTTGATGATGTTGAAGCTAACTGTGTGAGAAGTATGAAAAAGGGTACTAGAAAGTACAAAGGTAAGTTTCCTTTCAAATATTTTAGTTTTGGATGGATAGGTCATTAATATTCAAGATGTTCATATAGAGCTTTGAATGACAAAAATAAGAACAAAGGTAAGATGATTAAGAAAAGCTATTATATTAGAGAATATTCTAGTATATATGATGATGAATTTGATTATGCAGATGATGGAGATGGTGAATTCTTGTTCACTACGTTAAAATATTAAACTAATTCTGCTAAATTTGAGTAATGTGTGAAGGAAAGTGATTTGAAGTAAGTGCTAAAGCTAAAGGATCTTTGATGTATTCTTTTCATGCTAGATAGGAGAACTACTTGATCATTGATAATGGATACTCTAATTATATGACTAGGGACAAGAGTAATTTTTTTAAACTTGAAAATATGAAGGAGGACTAGTTAGGTTTGGTGATGATACATGTTTTCTAAGATATGTGGAAAATGTTCAATTAATTTTTATGGTGAGAATAATGATGATGATGCTATCCATGTTAAGGGTTTAAGACATAACCTCTTGAGTATTCAAAAACTATGTAGAAAAGGATACAATCTTTTGTTTCAAGATGATGGTTGTGAGATTAGAAAAGGCTCCAAAACTGTGGTTGCTACTGGAAGAAGGGTAGATGGAAGTGTATATCAACTTAAAGGTGTTGATGATTATTATTTCATAACTCAGATCAATTAGAGTTGGCTATGGAATAGAAGAATGTGTAACATCAATTTTGATAGCCTAGTCAGAATAAGTTTAGTTCAAGCTATGAGATATTTTCCAAAGATTGCAAAGCCTATCAATGTTGTCTGTAAGGAATGTCATGTTAGAAAGCAAGCAAGAAGAAGTTTCTAAATAAAAGAAAAATCTTCTATCAAACTAGTGGAATTGGTGCATAGAGATATTTTTCATCCTACAAAAGTAAAATTATTTTAAAATGATATGGGTAATTTTCTCAATGAAAAATTGAAATCTCTAGATGAGTTTAAATCATTCAAAGTTATGGTCGAGAATTAAATGAATCTGAAAAATAAAGTGCCTACATAGAAGAAAGAGTGGAAAAATGTTGGGCTGTATAGGGGTTTGCCTAAGTCAAACCCCTACTTTCATGTTTCCATCTCCATAGACAACCAAAAAAGCCATGAAGTAGAAACTGTGATAAAGGAAAGAAGAAAGGGAAGTACTAAATAGTACAAAAGATGAAATGCAACTCTATCAAACCATAATAAGGGAACGATAAATGATGTCATACCACCTCCACCCAAAGGTACTCAAGGACAATGAAGGGAGAATGCAAGGAAACAATTGGAAAATTTGAACAACCATAGTAGTGATGAAGGGAGGTATCACAAAACTCCAAACTCATAGCTTCTATGGAAACACAACACGTACAAGGATGGAATTGATGGAGTAACAAATTGTTGTAATGCGCAATGGATTCAACAAAAATCAAGTGAACTGCAAGAAAATTTCAGAAGAATATTGAATGAGTGTATAGAAGAAGATGAAGTGAGTGAAATGGACGCATTTGAAGACAGAAATGGGAGGGAAAGAGATGTTTTTGGGTTAGTTGGCTAAAATAGAGGCATTAAAATCTATCCCCAATGAGGAGTGTAACATTCTTGTGGACCAAAGGAAAGAATCTATCACGGATGGTAGTGCTCCATGCACATGTTTGTGGACCGTGCTCATGTCCCAGATAAATATTGCCCCACTGACATACAAAATATGTGCCAAGTTGATGGAAGGTAGGTAGGTGATGTCGAATTTCACCTTCAGGTTTTATTTTCTAAGGTGAGGGGATGCAAAAGGGGATTTTACACAAGGGGTGAAAATTTTCACCTATACATTTTTCCCCCAATTTAGCAAGCATGAGTATCGATGAGTGATTGATAAAGTAGATCACAGAGTTAGAAATGTATACCTAAACCATCAAGGAAGTAGACCACAATTTGGAAAGCACAAAAGCATAGGTTAGGGAAAGGACTTCACAAGTACTCCCTCATGAGGAGGTTCAAACAAAAGGACTATGTAGCTCCACAAAACTACAAAGTTGAAAAAAGTATACTAGAGGCCCGCAAACCAACGATGGAAAAATATTGCAGGATGTAAGTGCTTCATAGGCCCTTCGACCTGCAAAGAAAGAATTCCCCTATGTACTCTCTGATCAAGGAAGCTCAATGAAAGGGGACTCCATAGAGTTAGACTGAAAAGAAGCTTCAGAAGCACACCTACATAGCAACATGTTAATCTATAGATAAAACATGTTAGAAAATGAAAGGCAACCACATAGGAAAACAAACAGACAATCACATAGACAGTCAAAAATATGAAGGAAGAGCTTTCAAATTGGTCCCTTGGGAACCCTTCAAAAGAAGAGGGGTCCACTCAAGGGACATGCTGTATGAAAGTGCAAGAATGTTTTTTTGCAATCAATTCAACATAAAGGAATCCTTTTGAAAGATGTTCACTTCATCAAGGCATTTGAAAGGAAGAAAATTCCCCCTCAAAAGAGGAAGGTTGAGAATTCTCCCATAGGAAAAGCTTCTCCCTCCTTGAAGGAAATTTTTTCAAGTTCTTTCTTTCCAATGCCATGACAAAGGAAACATGTTCTGCTAGGCGTCCTTGTTGAGAATGCGATTTTTGAAAAAGTTTGCAAAGATTTTTTAGGAAAAGATTCGTTGGATACAAATTCATTTTTTGAAAATAAAAGTTGACATGATATCCCCCCCTTAGGATGGTGTGTGTTGAACATAGAGGAACATGACATCCTAAGGAGAGAAAAGCAAGAATGAAAAAGTGATGTTGTGGTCCACAGGACATAGGGAGATGTCACTGTGGTGATATTTTCACACACACAAGGGACAACACATGAATACCACAGCATAAAAACTCAAAAAAAGAAGAGATGAAGATAACCCAAAATCGCAAAAAGAGACAATAACGTCACAAACAAAGGGCACATGGGCAGTCTGATATTTCAGGGTCAAAGTTGCTCATAAATATATGTAAGTATAATAATAGTATATTTAGTGAATTGTTATCAACCCGCTACTATATCAAACCATATGAAGAATGCATGGGAAGAAAAAATAAAAATAAAAAATTAGGTCAACATGGAAGTGAAGCCTAAATTTCCCCAACACTTTGGATCATCCCCAATTTGTTGAAATTCAATACACATAACAAAGGAAGAATGATGCCACAAATAGAGGAATTTTTACATCACATAATCACTCCTCTATCCAAGAACCTATAGGGGTGACAAGGGTCATCCAAGAACACATAACACAATTATGAGGGAACACAACAAAAGAAACACATAACTAATCTAAAGGTAAAGAAGAGGTACCCCCTAACACTAATCAACCAAGAGGTCCTTAGCCTCCCAATCTAGATCATTATACGAGGAATGTGGACAATCCTACAAGGGTGAAATATAAAGGGGGGAACCCTCTAACCCCCACACAATAAGAACCAAGGAAGGAGATTATTCAGGGTCTCCACTCATTTTTTGTGGAGAAAACTTTAGCAATTTTGTCAAGATCACTGAAAGTATCTAGACCTCATCTAAAGAGTTAAACATGCACTTCATAGGAGTGTTATGTGTTACCTCAATAGGTGGGGAGGCGGTGCTTGAGATTCACTGCTACGCTCATTAAGTGACTTGGGAGCAGTGATAAATTCAGGGGATGCCAAAACTTCTTCTGTCACAAGGACAACACATGCTAATACAAAACCACCCTTTGATGAGGGTGGACTCCTCTTTTGACCCCAATTGCTAGTGGGGTTATCCTCCACCTTCCAATTCATCAGAGGGTGTGAGACCCCCATGCATGAGGAAAAAGGTCCACAAGATGAGGAGAAAATTGTGGAAAAAACCACTGAAGTGTTCAACATGTCCGCAAGCTTAGAGAATGATGGGATTTCTGGGAGGGACATCAAGAGAGGCAGCTCAACCAAAGGATCAATAAACACCTACACCTTTTTAGGGTAAGGGGTGTTCAAGCTCATAGTAGGAGCCAAAATCATTACCAAATTTCATTGAATTGAAGCAGAGGGGACAAGAGAGGAGGACACAATAGGAGGCCCTAAAATAAGGATGATCAACTCCCCTTCCCTACTCTACAAAGTGTCCTACTCAGCCACTAGAGCCTTTCGTCGATGATTGTGCTCATGCACAAGGATGTTTCTATGACTCTGAGAGCTAGAGATAGGAAGTTGAAATGAAATAGATGGCTCCTTCTTGGCCATTAGAGTTTCCATCATGGCCATTTATGGTGGAGCGAGAGACTCATAGACAGGAGCAAGAGGAATAGATTAAGAAACAGCTGAAATAGTAGTGGGTGGAGTCAGCTCTAA
Source organism: Sequoia sempervirens (assembly GCA_007258455.2). Classification (NCBI taxonomy): domain Eukaryota; kingdom Viridiplantae; phylum Streptophyta; class Pinopsida; order Cupressales; family Cupressaceae; genus Sequoia; species Sequoia sempervirens. The sequence continues at coordinate 613,877,433 of VDFB02271358.1, forward strand.
TGCCCTGGTGGTGGGCCTCCTCCCATTCACTACCTTAGGAGAAGGAGTGGTAGGAGGCTACAAAGGTCAAGACATAGAGGATCCCCTATAGGTGCCCTTCCTTCCACCATATTTAATGGGGCATAGGCACCTTGGGAAGAATGGGAAGTTCAAATGCAGGATGCTTGGGGTTTTTCCAAGTGGGAACCATAGGGTTCTCCCACAAATGAGGAAAAGAATCTAATGATGCCACAACAGGGAGTGTGAGAGGAAATGGCAGGATGGACAATGGAAGAGGAGGAATAAGAACCTTTAGAGTGCTTCTCTTCTTCCCTTCTCAGGGCCATGGTGGCATCATTGTCATCTTTCAAACAAGCCCTATGTGAGACAACATAATGAGATGGTAGGTACCTCCCCTTAGGCATTAACCACCCTTTCCTATACCTCACATAGGTTTAGTATAAGAGTTTTGTCCTGAGAGGAAGCAAACCAATGGGTGTAGGCCAAAAGTGGTCAAGAGAATAGCTAACAAGTGTAGCCGATGGTTAATAATAGGTGTCATGGATTACATGAACTAGATACTTATTGATAAATTTTAGATATTTATGCACCATTGAGGGAACTGCACTCATAGTAACTAACCAGGAGATACCCAATTTCACTCTAAAGAGTTCAAACCCTAAGATAATGTCAAAGAGAAAGTTTACTTACTAGGTCCAATGAGGACTAAAAAGGTGATGGTACCAAGGGTAGGTACAAAAAATCCATTATGTATGGATGGTAATTTTAGGTGCATCATACCCATCTTTATGTAGGAAATTGACCAAGATAATCTCCTCAGTTATAACATTCACTTGAAACATCAAGTTAACAAGAACACTTGTTACAATGTTTCCATTGATTCACATGGGGATGTAAAGAGAAGATGGATTTGTATTATAACCCATCAATAGGTCCTACAAGGTGAAATTTATACCATGATAATTACTTGTAGATTGCACAGATGGGATAGGTAGGTGCAAAAAGGAATCCATCGCATACACTAAACTAGGCTTTCATAGAGTCCCCAAAGGTCTTGCAATTAGATAGTGACACAACTAAGGTTGCATTTTGCAATACCTACAAAACCTTCCAAGTAAGCCACTAGGGGTCACAGGTTGGCTTACAATTGAAAATGCCTCACAACTCTCACACCTAAAACACTCCTAGGATACAAGGAAAGGACCCTTTAGCACTGCTAAATGGATCCAAAATGGTTCATGTCAAGCTAACATGCTTTTAGCATGAGAATCAAGAATGGAGAGAACTCTCAGGTGCTTATGTCACTCTACAAATCTAAAATTCTAAATGGGGCTAGATGAGCCAGTTTCTAGAGTTCAAACTACACCTCAGAAAACTCTCTATCCTTGGATGGTAGTGTGGGCATGGGATGATAGTGTGGTATGTTGGAATCTCTCTTGCAAACTAGCATACATATGACCAGAAAGAGTGAAATACAATGTTAAATACCAAATAACCTACTAACTATCTATCTAACTAGCTTTAATGAAATAAAAAAAACTATGAATTATGAAAAGTAGCTACATAAATGATAAAGGTGGATGAAGACAAGGGTGATGAATATCAACTCAATAAAGCTCCAGTTCGCCAGTGAGCTCCATGTAAGGAAAACTAGATGCGAAAAACAATTCTCCTAAAGTCAATACCTCAGGAAAGAATGCAGAAGAAGTTTTAATTTTTTCAATCACAGTCTAATTGAGATGCACTATGAGATAGATTACAAAAATAAAGTATTTAGACAAACACACATGAACACTAGATATACTTGGGAAAACCCTTATGGGAGAAAAACCCACCACACCAAGAGAAATCACTTTGTATTACAGTAATCAAAGTTACATACAATTCCAGACTTATCTTTTTGGTGTCATTATATAGCAGCATTCATCATCTACATTCTTCAAACATAAAACTTTCAGGTTACAGCCTTTACAGATTTTAATCCTTCACTGATATAGTTTGAATTATTCACACTTCACCATTGATCGAAATCTAATCCAACATCAAAACATCTATAATTTCCAACTATATCCATGGTGTTCCCTGATTGTCAAGCTCCCTCACAGAACCGTCACAACGAACAGACTCCCAATGGTTCCAATTCGGCTCTTCTAGTTCATCCACGTGATGCCATATCAGAAGTCATACATGGTCAACAGAATTTGAATTACATTGGCATCTCGGTGAGACACTAACAGTGTCTCACCGATGCCACATTGACCCCTTACCAATGTCACCACGAGACTCTATAGTCACCAAGATATTATATCAAGCTCCAACAGATATACCGAGTCATCACGTAGTTGTTCTAACTTATCGCTTTTGCCAGAAGGTCATGGTGAAACACTAAGGTTATACCAAAGTTCCCATATCTACCGAGCACCCAATGGAAGTTGGCAAGACTTAATCCTATCACCAAGAGTTCATAGTGATATTCATATGCTACTCCGAAGTGTTCACCTGTCACTAAAACATTTGTCCATCATTGAGAGAACTTACCAATTTATATATGTTTCACTAAAGACTGACTATCGCTAAGAGTTACCCCGATAGCCATCAGCCATTGGCAAGACAAATGCTTATCGCTCAGACCCAATAACGAAACCTAAGAGTTATATTGATAACTCCTGAGTAGTCCCTATTGGCATAGCTTTCTTCTATCACTAAGACCTTCCTTGATAGCTTTGAGTTATACCGAAGATAACACTTAAGTCTTCCCGATGAAACAAAACAAGCAAACACTGTCAACATAACATTTGCTTTCATGGCGACATCTTACCGAGTGAATATAGGTTATTCTGAAGACATACATACACTGTCGGTGAGAGATAAATGCTTCACTAAGACATCTCTCTAAAAGTTGAAGCCACTCTGAAACTCCAGTCGCCAAGAGTCTTGTCGATACACAATAGAAAGACCTTTCAGCCAAGGCTCTCCTAAGCGCTATGAGGTCATAGCGAATAAACCAAGCTACAACAATAGACCCCATAGTGTACCTTTCGGCAAGACAATACGTAGGTCACAACGACCTATTCAGAATTTGAGAAAACAAACTACTAGTTGGCCAGACAATCAGAATGTCACACTGACATTGCTCTAAAGGAGGTTTCATCATGTAATGTTTGAGGCACATATTTTCAACAATCTCCCACTTGACGAAGATCATACAAGCACCTCCAGAGCATAGATAATACTTACTGAAAAACATGGGCACTAAGGCCCATTGAACTAGCACACCACCTGAACTTGTCTGTGCTCACTGGCTTCATCAATGCATCTACAACATTCTCTAGAGTATCAACTTTTTCCAAACTGACCTTTCCATCCTCAACCATATCTCTTACAAAGTGGTACTCTACATCAATATGTTTCGTCTTGGCATGGAAAGTTGGAATTTTTTCTAGACAAATGGCACTCTGACTGTCACATAAGATTTTTATTTCCCCTCCATCAAAACCAATGTTAGAACACAAATGTTTCAACCATACAGCTTCTTTACAAGCATGGGTAGCTACCATGTATTTAGCCTCTGTAGTGGATAAAGTGACTACAACCTGCTACTTGCTCATCCAACTCACTGCACCACCATTCAACATGAAAATGTATCCACTGGTGGATCTTCTGTTGTCAGTGTCCCCTGCCCAATCAGAGTCTACATAACCACGAATGCTGAGAGTCCTTTGTGATTCCACCAAATTACCATGGTAACACAATGCAAAATCTGAAGTTCCCTTCAAATACCTAAACACCCTCTTCACAACATCCCAATGTATTCTTCTTGGAATAGCCATAAATTGACTAAGTACTCCCACTGCTTGGGAAATGTCTGGTCTTGTATAGACCATTGCATACATGAGACTGACTACAACACTAGCATAGGGCACATTGGTCATGTCCTCCATCTCAATAGGAGATTTTGGACAGTCCTCAACAAATAGCTTCATTCCCTGTATGACTGGAACAACTAACTGTTTGTAATCATTCATACAAAATCTCTCTAGAACAGTCTTTGTATACTTACTCTGACTGAGCCAAAGCTTTCTATTCTTCTTGTCCTTGGTTATCTCCATCCCCAAAATATACCTTGCTGCACCAAGATCCTTCATTTCAAACTTAGCAGACAACTGAGACTTAAGATCAGAAATCATTAGCTTGCTATTTCCTATGAACAACATATCGTCAACATAAAGAGAAATAACAAGCACTTGATCATTTTCAGCTTTATAGTATACACAGTGATCAGATTTTGATCTCACAAAGGCTAAAGATAATACATAGGTATCAAATTTCTGGTACCACATTCTAGGTGACTTCTTTAACCCATACAAAGACTTCTTTAATTTGCATACAAATTTTTCTTTACCTTTCTCAACAAAGTGCTCAGGCTGGGACATATAGATTTCTTCTTCAAGATCACCATGAAGAAATGTTGTCTTCACATCCATCTGTTCAACCTCTAAGTCATAAGCTGCTGCAAGTGATAATAGAAATCTAATGGATGTCAACTTTTCTATAGGAGAAAATATTTCCCCATAGTCAATTCCCTCTACCTGGGAATAACCCTTTGCAACTAGTCATGCTTTGTATTTTTCTACACTCCCATCTAGACCAATCTTTTTCTTAAATACCCATTTACATCCCACAGGTTTTCTACCTTTAGGCAAGGGCACCAGACTCCAGGTTTCATTTTTATCTAATGACCACATTTCTTCCTCCATGGCTTTCAACCAAGAATTTGAATCATACATTTTAATTGCCTGCTTTATAGTCCTAGGCTCATCAGTGCTAGAAATCAAGGCATAGGCACAAGTAGAATCAATCAAAGAGAACCCATACCTATTTGGTTGTTTCCTTTCTCGGGTTGACCTCCTCACTGGCTGAGGCTGAGGTTCATCTTCTTCAGAGCTTTTAGAACTACTTGAGCTCTCCTTAGTTTCAGGTACATTTTGAATCTTCAATTCCTCTTTCTCTGGTGTAGGAGGAATTGCTACTACATTCTTACTATTTTCTGACTTTGTTTCTGACTGCAGATCCAAGGTGGAAGGTTTTAGCTCATGAAAGATTACACTTCTACTATATACAACCTTCTCTATAACAGGATTCCAAAGCTTGTATCCTTTGATGTTATCACTATAGCCAATAAAAATACACTTAATAGCCTTGTTGTCCAACATAGTTCTTTTTACATCTAGCACATGAACATATGCTTCATAGCCAAAGACTCTAATATGTCTGAGAGAGGGCTTCCTACTAGACCACGCTTCCATAGGTGTCTTATCAATAAGAGCAGAGTTTGGAGATTGATTAACTAAGTAACATGCAGTAGTAGTAGCTTTAGCCCAAAACTTTTCTTCCAAACCAACACTACTAAGCATACTTCGTGCTCTCTCCATCACTAGATCCTATTGAACCTTTCTACAACTCCATTTTGCTGTGGAGTGTAAGGTGTAGTCTTGTGTCTTTTGATTCCATGGTCTTTAAAGTATCTTTCAAATTCATCAGAACAAAATTCACCACCATTATCAGTCCTTAAGCATTTTATTGTTTTACCAGTCTAATTTTCAACAAGATTTTTAAACTCCTTAAATCGACTGAACACTTCTGATTTACTTTTCAAAAAATATATAAATGCTCTTCTTGAATAATCATCAATGAACGACACATAGTATCTTGATTCAGACAAAGAAGGAACATCTACTAGACCAAACACATCCGAATGAATATAGTCTAACAAACCAGAAGTTTTATTAGGATTGTCATAAAATGAAACATGATGTTCCTTTCCATATATATAGTGTTCACAGAATTCAAATTTTAGATTACAGTCTTCAAGCCCCTCAACCAGGTTTTTGTTCTTCAAGGTTTTTAAACCTTTTTTCTCCTAAGTGGCCTAACCTATGATGCCAAAGCATAGTCTTTTTTGTAGGAAGTTTTACTTCCGTAGAGTTTACATAATTAGGGACAATTCCCTCTTTACCTCCATGAGTAGCTTTCAGTGACTTCGAAGAGACACTGTTACAATGAACAGCTTGTGCATCCAGCTTGTACAGGGTACCAATTCGAGCACCTCTAGCTAGCACCATTGAACCTCTAGTCATCTTGTAGCCACTTCCTAAGAATAAGACTTGTACTTTGATATCATTTAGCTTACTGACAGAAAGTAAATTTTGAGCCAAACCTGGTATGTGCATAACATCATTGATCCCCTTTATTCTGCCATCAGGGAATTGGATTCTGACTCTTCCACGACCAACAATTTCCAAGGTTGAATCACTCGCCAAGTACACCTTTCCACCATCTTATTCTGCATACTTTGTAAACCATTCTCTGTCAGATGTCATGTGGAACGATGCTCCAGAATCAATCAACTAGACATCATTTGATGCCTAAGTAGCCAAGGCTGCAATGAAGGCGTTACCATCACTATGAGAAGAACCATTATCAGAAGATCCTTTCATCTTCTTTTTCTCCTCTTTACAATCCTTTCGGACATGACCAAGTTTCCCATAGTTCCAGCACTTCACCTTGGACTTCTTGCCAGGAAACTTTGATCTCCCTTCTAATTTCGATTTGGACTTCTTGTCCTTCTTCTTTCCTTTCTCCTTTGACCTTCCTCTGACAGCAAGAGCCTCCTTTGCCATCTCAGAATATTTTCTTCTCATTTCTTCTAACAACAAAGAACCAACAATATCTTCCATTTTGAAACTAGATGTTGTACTCCCAATAGCCATCACTAGATGATCCCATGAGTTTGGAAAAGAACATAACAGAAGCATACAACGATCTTATTCTTCAATCTTTACACCAACAGATGTTAATTGTGTGAGCAGCATGTTAAATGCATTCAAATGATTATCTACAAGCCCTCCTTCTTGCATTCTTAAAGAGTAAAGCTTCTTTCTCAAGAATAGCTTATTCACCAAAGATTTCCCCTGATAAATAGATGCCTGTCTCTCCACAAGAGAGAAGAAGACTTCTCTTCATGCACATTGAGAAGAACTGAGTTTGCCAAATAGAGCCTTATCAACCCCTTTGCTTTTCTATTTGCAAGGTCCCATTCTTCTCCCTTCATGCCTGTAGGTTTAGTTCTAGACACAGCAAGCCAAAGGTCTCGATCTACTAAGAGATCCTCCATCTTAAGTTTCTACAATTCAAAGTTACTGCCATTGAATTTCTCTATTTCAATCTTCCCATATGAACTAGACATCTTAATCTGTAAATAGAAATAACAATCTCTACAAAACTCCCACTGAACAGTATTGACTCGAAAAACCCAATATACCCCCAAGGATAACACAACTGGCTAGGCTCTGATACCACTTGTAAGGAAAACTAGATGCGGTAAACAATTCTCCTAAATTCAATACCTCAGGAAAGAATGTAGAAGAACTTTTAATTTTTCAATTACAGTCTAATTGAGATGCACTATGAGACAGATTACAAAAATAGAGTATTTAGACAAACACACATGAACACCAGATATACGTGGGAAAACCATTACGGGAGAAAAACCCACCACACCAAGAGAAATCACTTTGTATTATAGTAATCAAAGTTACATACAATTCAAGACTTATCTTTCTGGTGTCATTATATAGCAGCATTCATCATGTACATTCTTCGAATAGAAAATTTTTAGGTTACAGCCTTTACAGATTTTAATCCTTCACTGATACAGTTTGAATTCTTCACACTTCACCATTGATCAAAATCTAATCCAACATCAAAACATCTGTAATTTCCAACTATATCCATGGCATTCCCTGACTGTTGAGCTCCCTCACAAAACCATCAGAACGAACAGACTCCCAATAGTTCTAATTCGGCTCTTCTAATTCGTCCACGTGATGCCACATCAGAAGTCATACATGGTCAACAGAATTTGAATTACATTGGCATCTCGGTGAGATACTAATAGTGTCTTGCCGATGCCACATTGACCCCTTACCGATGTCGACAAGAGCCTCTGTAGTCACCAAGATATTATATCAAGCTCCAACAGATATACCAAGTCATCACGTAGTTGTTCTGACTTATCGCTTTCACCAGAAGGTCATGGTGAAACACTAAGGTTATACCAAAGTTCCCATATCTACCGAGCACCCAACAGAAGTTAGCAGGACTTACTCCTATTGCCAAGAGTTCATAGCGATATTCATATGCTACTCTGAAGTGTTCACCTGTTGCCAAAACATTTGTCCATTGCTGAGAGAACTTACCGATTTATATATGTTTCACCAAAGACTGATTGTCGCTAAGAGTTACCCCGATAGCCATTGGCTATCGGCAAGAAAAATGCTTATCGCTCAAACCCAATAATGAAACCTAAGAGTTATATCGATAACTCCTGAGTAGTCCCTGTTGGAATAGCTTTCTTCTATCACTAAGACCTTCCCCGATAGCTTTGAGTTATACCAAAGATAACACTTAAGTCTTCCCGATGAAACAAAACAAGCAAACACTATCGACATAACATTTTCTTTCACGATGACATCTTACTGAGTGAATATAGGTTATTCTGAAGACATACATACACTGTCGGTGAGAGATAAACGCTTTGCTGAGACATCTCTCTGAAAGTTGAAGCCACTCTGAAACTCCAGTTGCCAAGAGTCTTGTCGATACACAACAGAAAGACCTTTCGGCCAAGGCTCTCCCAAGTGCTATGAGGTCATAGCGAATAAACCAAGCTATAGCGATAGACCCCATAGTGTACCTTTCAGAAATACAATACCTAGGTCACAATGACCTATTCAGAATTTGATAAAACAAACTGCTAGTTGGCCAGACAATCAGAATGTCACACCAACATTGCTCTAAAGGAGGTTTCAACCTATAATGTTTGAGGCACATATTTCCAACACTCCATGCACATGTTCACCTATACACAAGAAGGAGAGGAAAATTTTTGGGTTGTATAGAGGTTTGCCTTAGTCAAACCCCTACTTTGGTGTTTCCATCTTCACGGATAGCTATAAAAGCCACGAAGTAGAAACTATGATATAGGAAAGAAGAAAGGGAAGTACTAGGCACTACAAAAGATGCAATGCTACTCTATCAAACCACAATAAGGGAAAGGAAAATGTTGCAATACAACCTCCATCCAAAGGCTCTCAAGGCCTATAAAGGGATAATGCAAGGCAGTGAGCTTGGAAAATTCAACACGGCCACAACAGTGATGAAGGAAGGCCTCAGAAGACTTCAAACTCACAACTTCTATGGTAGCACAACACATACAAGGATGGAATTGATGGAGTAACAAACTATTGTATGCTTAATGGATGCCAAAAAGATCAAGTGAACTACTATAATCATGAAGAAGATTGAATGAGTGTGTACAAGAAGATGGAGTGATAGTGAAATGGATGCATTTGAAGACCAAAATGAGAGGGAAAGAGTCATTTTTGGGTTGGATGGTTGACATAGAGGCATTAAAATTCATCCCCAATGAGGAGTGTAACATTCCTATGGACTCCAAAGGAAAGAATATATCAAGAACGGTAGTGCACTGTATAGATGTCCACTGATCGTGCTCACTTCCATGAACAAATATTCTCCCACCAGCACACAAAATAGGTGCCAATTGGATGGAAGGCAAGTGGGTGATTTGGAATTTCACCTTCAAGATTTATTTTCTAAGGTGAGGGGACGCAAAAGGGGAATTTACACAAGGGGTGAAAATTCATTCCTATACAGTTGGATAGTCTACTAAAAGAAAAGCTTACCAATGCTACAAATAAAGGCTATGAAAGATTGTTGAGAGTCTGAGTGTTAAGGTTGATGAAGACCTATAAAATAATTTAGTTGTAATAGATGAATATGAAATAGATGAGTCTTCTTGTAGAGAAGAAGAAAAATCCAAGGAAAAAGAAGTACATATTGAAGAGGAAGAAGCATCAGAAAAGATTCCTAAAACTCCTAAGTATGTGAAAAAGAATCATTGTAAAGAACCAACCATTGGTTATAAGAGAAAAGGTGTACTGACAAGAAGGAAATACACTAAATAATAGGTAAATCTATGTTTACTTTTAAATTTAAACCTAAAATAGTGATCAAAGCATGCAAGGATGAGTATTGGATAAAGGCTATGGAAGAAGAACTATTATAGATTTAGAAGAATCAAACTTGGTAACTTGTCCCAAGTCCAACAAACAAGAATGTGATTGGAACTAAGTGGTTATTATTGAAAAAAATGAATGAGAGTGGAGAAATAGTAAGATAAAAGGTAAGAATTATGTGTAAAGGCTACTCACAAGTAGAAGGAATAGAATTTGAGGAGAAATCTTCTCTGGTGGCAAGAACGGAAGCCCTCAAATTTGGATTTTGCAAAACATAAGGATTTCAAAGTATATCAAATGGATGTTAATTTTGCTTTCTTGAATGGTGAATTAGAAGAAGTATACATAGAATAGTTGGAAGGATTTTAGTTATTAGATAAAATAGATATGGTCTACAAATTGAAGAATGTATTTTATGGATTGAAGCAAGCTCCCAAAGCTTAATATTCAAGGTTAGATAGGTACTTGCTACACAAAAGGATTCAATAAAGTTACCATAGATAGAAATATTTACTTCAAATTTGAAAAAGATCAAATCTTGATTGTGGTTATCTATGTTGATGAAATAATTTTTGGAGAAAAATAAGCTATGTGTAAGAAAATTTGTAGAAGAGATATAGAAATAATTTGAAATGTCAATGATTGGGGAGATGAATTTCCTCCTTGGGCTGCAAATCAATTAGATAGATAGAGGTATTTTAATTTCATAATCAAAGTATTTCAAGGAAATCTCAAATAAGTTTAGAATGGAAGATTCTAAATTGGTATGTACCTCTATGGTTACTATTTGAATGCTAAGATAGAATGATAAATCCCCTAAGGATGATTAGAGAAAATATAGATTAATGATTGGAGGAATACTATATCTAACCACTACTAGACCAGATCTCTTGCATGCATTTTTTCTTGTGGCTAGATTTCAAGGAGATCCTAGAGAGTCACATGTTGTAGCAGTGAAGAGGATATTCAAATAATTGAAAGGAACTATGAATCATGGCTTGTGGTATCCAAAGGATACTAAATTTACTCTAAGTTATTACATAGATGCAGATGGAGTTGGTTGTGTTGATGATAGGAAAATTCCAAGTGGTGGTTCTATTGGTTATTTTGTAAGAACCAAACTTAATCTCACCAAATTCCTATGAATTTTCCAAAATTCAATGATAAGCAAAGGTAAGGATTGAACAACGAACAAGTAAAGGATTCTTAGGCCTTTACTTCTACACTTCAGGCTCTATGAAACCTAGGAGGGTGATCCTAACAATGTTTAGATGATACTCTTGTGCCATTTTATCATGAACATTGAAATAAATAGATACATTCATACCTGTTGCGAATAGACATAATTCTTCCAGGATTTGGGTGATCCTTTAGCAAATTATTATCTAGAAGCCATGAATGGGTAGATCTCATACAACTGTACAACAATTTATAGTGTGTAACTGATTTTTAATATGAATTTGTTCTATGATAGGTAAGACTGACTCAATTGACTTTAAAGATGACCAATCAAATAGAAAATTACTTTATCCATGGGTGAAAAACTTATATTTGTAATAACTTTTAATACATCAACAAATAAAACTAGCATTTAAATACTATTTCTATATTGATTTGCAATAAAACAACTCAAGATAGCTAGAACAAATAATACTTAGTAATCCTAATACTCCATCACAGAGATCTATGATTCCATTTAAACATTTAATTAGTTCTTTGAACTGAAGTAGAAAAAAAACTACACATTCGACCGAAGAGATTGAAGACAAATAAAAGATCCTTGATCATTTTATTCATAATCTTTGCAATACAATACATGGGAGAGAATGTTCCAAATTTTATGAATTTCATTCATATGCCATTGTTGTTATAAAATAGTTATTCCTATTACAAACTAGAAGTTGCACCTATGACTTAGTACTATTCTATTTCTTTGTGTGTGAATTAACAAAATTTCCCTTACATGAGTTCGAATTCTTAACCATCAAAAGACCCATGTAATTGGCCTTGAATTCCCATTTATAGTAAAATGGGAGCAACAAGATTTGGGCCAAGTTACAATTTTAGTCAAATTTTACATTTGACATTCATTTCACTGCAATTTCGAAACTTCACCAGGTAGTTATATTTACACTTTGTAGAAAGGGGGGAGGCACATAAGACAAAAACACTTTTCCATCATTGAAGAAGCTTTACCCACCTTCCAAAAGGAACTTTCATCATTGTAGGAACATCAAAAAACCACATCCATGTTAGCCAAAACACTTTTCCACATCAACATCCAAAGACAAAAACTTTGAACTGGGACTCTGTTTTTAAAATGGTTCATCATCTTTAGAATCAAAGTATGAATGTCTCCTTCATAATTTTGTTGAAACTAGAGAATTTTTCTTGCCATCATCATATTATTATAAACCCATAAGAGTAAGGAGATATTGGGTGTATTATAGATCATTTATGCCTCCTATTCCATGACAGCATCAGGCTCCTCCATTGAAGAATCATAAGCCTTGAGGTTCTTATCATTCTTCTTTTCCTCCTAATACTTGCTCAATTCCTTTGACCTAGTTTCCTCCTTTCTTGTACTTTGTTCTTTCAATAATACACCACCAATCTCACCCTGGTCCCAATTTACAATTATATCTCTCAAGTTGTAAGTCTTCTTACCTTTGTCCTCCATGAATATAGTGAAAGCTCTCTTCACTGTCTCTAGCTTCGTAGAATTCTTAGACATGTTTGGCTTAATTATGGGTGTGTCATCTTGGGATTCATACTTCTTAACTCTCCTATGTTTTATTTTTCTACCAAGTTTGGTAGAGGACTCACTGGGCTTACTCATTTTCATTGTATGATAGGCCTAGGTTTGATCAATTTTCACATACAAAAAAGTCTTACTAGTTTATGCTCTCAGGAACAAAGTTGGTAGAACAAAAACCCACTCAGATAAAGCACAATTCCTATCAACCCAAGTGGAAATTATAGCTAACAAAATCCATACGAAAACCAAAAACATTCAAAGATTATAGAACCTTTAACAATATCCAAAACCAACTAACCTATCCACAATTGACATAGAAGAAAGTGGATACCTGCTTAGGGTATGTGCAGGATCATTATGGAAAAAATAGACCCTTAAGTGGCAAAAAATTTAGAAAAATCAGAGTTAGGAAACTTGACATAAAAATTTGAATAAGTTATCTATATTATTTCAAAATATGTAAGAATAGAATCTATAGAAAATTGAATGTAGTTTCTAAACTACTAGGTTTTTTTTTTTTTAAATCTATTTGGTGAAAATTTGAAATTTCAATACAGCGGTACTTAAATTTTAGGGAAAAAATAAGAATTAGGTTTCTATCTGACCACCCTAAACAAAATAAAATGATAATATTTTTTAATAAGATTTTAGATAAACGTAGAGGACTCATTCCCCAATGTGATGCACATTTTTTTGTAATTTTTTTCCAAGTTAATAATTAATTATGAAATTTTTATTACAAATTTTTAAAAATATAAAACTCGTATGTTTGACCACCTTAACTTGGTCGAAACTTCATGAAATTCAATTTTTCTTTTTTAATCCTATAGTATGCAAAGCATAGAATTTGACATATTTAGATTCAAAAAATGTGATACCGTTTGAAAGCTATAGATTTTTTTCAATCAGCCTACCAATTAGGACTTTAGTCATAATTTGAATAGAAAATGAATAATAATTACTTATTAAATTCAAAGTAAAGCATAATTTATATCAGTGGAAAGTTGGGAATCTCCTTTAAAAACCCCATTTCATTTCATCAATTTTAGGTAAAAAAATAGTCGACAGCCACAAACCCATCATACTACCACTTTTTGGCCCATCATGATCTTGCACATACCCCTTACCCGGGAAAATATCTTCAATACCTCTACAACAACTAATATATGTTTTAAGGCCTCATTTGAAACTATGATGGCCTTAGGTGGTGCAATGGGGGCAAGGCACAATAGTTCTATCACCCATCACAGATTCATTCTACAATAGTCAAAACACATTATTAATGGAGAACTCTTAGTGATAAGTTAGAATCATACCACACATCCATATAGCAAGATCAAGGGCTGAGAAATCATCACCCTTAGTAATATTTAACATCTACAAAGCAACATTAGAAAAAAGAACTTTATTGTGCATCACTAATTTGAGGCCAATAGTCTAAAGACAATCCATGATGAGCGATATGCAAGGTGATGAACGTGAACTTAAGTGAACCAATTAAGCACATGCTTACATGTTTTAATGAGAGGACCTCCTAGGATAACATAAGATAAGGCCTTAAAAGAATTAAACCATGTTATGCAAAAGATGTAGAGGCCAAACAAGGTCGGTTAATGAACCTTATAAAATAAAGGGAATTATCAAACCTAGGTACGTGAAAACATTTAGTGAAAAGTAACAAGAAACCCTAACCCCAAAGGGGTCAGTCACTTCATGGACTTCAATGACTCAATTTTTTTCTAACATGAAAAAACCAAAGTAGGTCAATAAAGAATAGACCAAAAGACCAAGGGTTTAGATAAAGGAAAACATCTTCAAAGTAAAACAATTCCCCACATAAAACCCTAAACCCTAACCCTTGAAAGACCAAGAAGATGAGAGGAAAAGCATTTTTAGACCAGTGGAACATGAAACTTTGAGGGTTCCAATAGTTACTCCAACTTGGGATGCATGCCCCTTGTAGGCATGGTGAGATTCTAGATCTCATAGTTGAAGCAGACCAAGCACAGGGGCACCAAAAACCAAGGACCTACCCAAACAAGGCAAGAGAAATAAACCAAAGAAAACCACATATATACCAAAAATTTCAAGATTGTACAGTGCGCTCCCCACTTCAAAAAAAATCTCAAAATCCATTTCTAATGTATAATATTTTAACTTGCATCTACAATTTAATAGGATTCAACTTCACTTGGTGGCCCCAGGCCACCAAAAATGTAGAACTAGTATTTACCTCTATCAAATGCTTTACTTTCTATTGTTTGCACTAGTCCAAATCTGAAAATATTGCCACTACAAAGTTGAAAACTAGCATGACCACTAGCATGTTCAAACATAGTACCGTACTTTCCAAAGCCACCTATTGGTTATTTTTCATGAGCAACTAGGTTGGTCTCCTATTCTACCTATGGAGTAGCCATCTCCAGTCAAGGGCAGCTCAGAGGACCTGGACCAACTGACAAGATTCAGTCAAAGACTGAGATCTTCTGCACTTTTGGCTCTGTAGAACCAGGGCGGGTATACCCACACAATGCCTCAAATAAGACAAGACATTGCTTTTTATAGCAGATGACTCTTGATGCCAAGCATTAAGGACCTCAAATGGGGCTAGATTCTCAGTAGCTCAACCTTGAAGCAACGAGGAGGTAGGACACATAATAAACAAAAGATATTCAATAATTTAAAAGGGTTTTCTGAGAGGAACTAGGCTGCAAACAGATCAATGCCTAATTCGGGGTCATGGAGTCACATACAAAAGATGGAATTCATCTGCAAACTGGACTCAATCAGTGGATTTTGTTTTGCTAATGCCTTACATCAGCTATCAGTGCCTTACACTGACAATCCAACTCTTGTATCATCTAGATTCTTCTTACCAAATCCAACTTGTAGACAAATAATCACTGCTATCTATTCAAAGGATTTAACTGCTTCCTTGAAGCAGACCTATCAACAAATAACACAATCCCATGAAGTATGAGAAGATGAACAAAAACACCTTATGCATTTATTCAAATAATTAAAATCCTACAAATGTGGAGACAATCTGATGATATGCATGAAAGATAAGCATCTTCATGTGTTATTTTCTCAAACTAATTGCATTTACAGAGGAAATCAACATTACAACTTACAAACTCAAAAATGACCCCAGACTAAACCCTAATCTATCTCAGACTAATCCCAGACTCGAGAAAAATGTGGAACCAGAACACCCAGATTTGGAACCCCTAGGTTTGGACCCTTACATATGGCCAAGAAATTCTCCTTTATAGGAATAGGAGAAGTAATAAGCCACCGGCCAGATGAGATTACATGTTAGCAGCTGACAAGGACAAAAGAACAAAAACCAGCACACAGGCCAAAAACATCACTTCCAACAGCATCACTAGTCTCATAAATGCCTCAGGTCGGGTTGTTGTAGGAAAGACACTCCCGCACGAAAGAAGTCAGGCAATTGATGTCAAATCTGCCACCAAATCTGTGTTCCCATACTCGAGCCATGTCATCCTTGTACCAGAGTTGCGTTGCCATGAATGCAAATTGGCGGAGCCAGCAACCCTCTCCATCCGTCACCATGAATGCAAGTTCAAGTCTTCGCGCACAAACAAACAAAAACCCTAACAGACATCAGGTTGAAAACTGACCATCGATCAGCAGAGATCGGGTGGTCACCATTTAAAATCACTCGTCCGTTGAAAACAAGCCCATGCCTGTACATTAGTCTCCAAGTAAACATTGGGCACCTTTGAATCTGAAGTTAAAACATCACCATTGAATATTGGCACGTGCACACCGATGGTCTTTAAGTTGCTCGGGAGGGCGAGCGCAGAGAAGTCACGGAGACATGGCACACTCGGCAAAACATATAGCAAAGTCCACATCAAATACCGAAAGATATTTCCTTCATCGAGTGTCACCAAGACAAATCAGAACCTATGCCGACAAGGAACACACCACATATTCCATCGGCGAGACCGAAGGTCACTCGCTGAGACCTCACGCTGAAGACCCCAGCTCATACCGAAGAGATTACTCTTTACATTGTCGATCGGTATAAGCACCCATCATCAGTGAGACATCACAGCGACATTACATTGTTATACCACAAGCCCTTAGAAACTTGTTTTCTGAGAGAAGATAAGACCTTCACTGAAAGCCACACATTGAATTACCATCGGCAAGACATGACCCCATTGCTATGACATACACTGAAACACAAGTCTCCCCGAAGCATTAAAATCCTTCACCACTTGTCAGCACAACAAGAAGATATCACTAAGACTTCTCAATGAAAGATAACACCCACGTCGAAAGAAAACCAAAAGATACAGTCGGTAAGACCAAGAGGATTTGGGAAGACCTCCACTAAAAGGGAAACACCACAATGAAAGGAAAGGCCATCGGCGAGACACAAAGAAGTCGGGGAGACATCTCCCCGACGCAACAAACGCAAGCCAAAAGGAAAAGTCCAGGGAGACAGGCAACGAATGCCAAGAGGTTACAATGAAAGCCAAACGTCAGGGCAAAGGTCACGGAGCTGGAGGAAATGGTGACAAGGGGTCAGTAAAGGATGAGAAATGGGGCTCGGGAGAACCACCAAGTGAAACATGAACCGGGCGGACAAGTCACCAAGCAAAAAGACAAACGGGGCGGGAACCAAACAGGGTCGGAGCCAGGACCAAGAAAGAGACAGGGAACAAAATGACAAAAGGGATCGGGGCCGAAAATAATCCCGCCTCTGCCAAAGAAAAGACTACAGAGGCAGAGCTAGAACCGACACGAGAAAAAGAAACCGTGGGGCTGGAGCAGGACAAAACCCGAGATATAAAACATGAAGAAGGTTCCAAAAATGATTCCCATCTCGATCCTGCCAGAAAACAAAACAAAAGACAAGCCAAGGGATAGAGGAAAAGAACCAGCGACCCGAAATGATCCCACCCCCGCCAAAAACAAAAGGAAAACAAAGCAAGCGGAGCCAGGAAAACAACTAGCGACCGACGCAGGGCAGAAAGGAAAAGAACACTGAACACACGGAATCAGGACCGGGATGGATGCATGAATAGGAATTAGAACCTCAAAATTGGAGAAGTTCTAGTTCCCCTCATGCATCCGTTCCGCCCCCGATTCTGAAAGAAAAACCAAAGTGAGCAAAAGAGAAATGGGAACCGAAATAAAAACCCAAAAAAGGAAAAGAGAAAAACCAGGAAAACCTAACAGAGGCCACCCCTTGTAGATCACAACTAGCATGCTGGGCTCAACCCTTGTGGGAGCCCATTTAACCCACGTGCTAAAATGAAAGACACCCCATAGCTAAAGTTTAGTCATAAAAAACCAGAGTACACGACTAGAACCTGAGAAAACCAGAAATTGCACTAACATAGGCTCCAGTTGGGGGATGTATGCCCCTGGTGGGCATAGCGAGAATTCAGATCACTGGGAGAGTAGACCAAAACAAAAAAAACCAAAAACAATGAGGAGCTAACCGAACAAAGTTAGCAGACACAGCAAAAAAAAACCAACCAGAAAAGAAAAAACCTAACCTAATGTTCATGGAAAAAGAAATGCTTCAGATGAAGCACCATTTCAAGAATTGTCCATGAACAGGAAATTCAATAGTCACATTGTTGATTCCTTTGTTTCATCTGATGACACTAGGCCACCAAATGAAAAATGAAAGCCAGCTTTTACCTCTGTTAAACACAATTCTGCTAAATGAGCTGACATTCCCTAACTTGTGCTTGCCTCTGCCAATCTGCAACAGTATGAATGAATGTACCTCTGCAAACATAAGTGTCAGGTTGCCTCTGTGCAAGTGAAAACTTGCTCTTTGTTTAGTTTTATCTTCAACTAGCAACCAGATCCAATAAACTTTATTATTGCCACACTCTTGATTCTTTGATTCTGTATCTTGTGGCAATACATGTGAATACTAATCAGGACTACATAAAAACACAGTTTGATCACAATTAGCTACCTGACAAAATATGTTAGTACCTCTCAATAGGCTGTCATATTCATCATTATAAACATGTACATGATCCTTGTGCATTTGAAAGTCATGCATACTTCCAAAATGTTGACTGTTATGTGACAACAAGCTATCATATTCACTATTTACATTACCCTGAAGCTGCAAATAACTAGCTCCAATGCTCTGCATATTGTCACACTCTATGAAAACTTCATCAAGTGTATACAAAGGGATACTCTCACCATTCAACACATCTTGCAACTGCTCTGTATCATTTTCAGTAGGAGGAGGCACATCATTAGTGCAATGATGGTTTAAACTACTACTCCCACTTCCTCTTTTCACTTGGCTCTGTTATTCATCATGCTAGCAATGAGAGTCACCAAAAGACTCTAACTCATCCTCATGGTGAGCCTTAAGCATGGTATCATAGCTTGTAGAGGGAGCATCAAGACAACAATGTATCTTGCAAATGAAACCTATCCCTCTACAACTATCCAGTTACAATAATCAAACCTCCCTTGATGCTAGTGCTTGATCTCACCAAATAAAGGGGAATAAAGTTTTTTTTTTAAAAAGCATGAAGAATACCTAGAAACGTTGCAGTCATGGAACTATTCTTTGAATCTTCAATGGGTTTACCTTGAAAGAGTCGCCACCTCTTTGCAAAGGACAAAACTTCAAATGATATGAAGCTCATTTACATGTAAATCTTTCTCTGAGTTCCATCCGACAGAGCACCATAGATCTTGTAGCTTTCAGGTTCACTGCAATAAAGATTTTCTCCAAGCCTGAGATTCTTCAAACTTTGAACCTAACCAACATGGAAATTGATATGACTCCTTGATAAGGAAATATTCTAGTCAATCCCCAGCAGAGTCGCCATCTCATTGGTGACTCAGATGGGAAAATGAGAACCCACACCAGAAATCAGATTGAATTTTTCTTTATTATATCCCCAGCGGAGTCACCATTCTGTTGGTTGTTTTTAATGAGCAACTAGGTTGGTCTCCTATTCTACCTATGGAGTAGCCATCTCCAGTCAAGGGCAGCTCGGAGGACCTGGACCAACTGACAAGATTCAGTCAAAGACTAAGATCTTCTGCACTTTAGGCTCTACAGAACCAGGGAGGGTATACCCACATAATGCCTCAAATAAGACAAGACATTGCTTTTTATAGTAGATGACTCCTGATGCCAAGCATTGAGGACCTCAAATGGGGCTAGATTCTCAGTAGCTCAACCTTGAAGCAACGAGGAGGTAGGACACATACTAAACAAAAGATATTCAATAATTTAAAAAGGTTTTCTGAGAGGAACTAGGCTGCAAACAGATCAGTGCCTAATCTAGGGTCATGGAGTCACATACAAAAGATGTAATTCATCTACAAACTAGACTCAATCAGTGGATTTTTTTTTGCTAATGCCTTACATCAGCTATCAGTGCCTTACACTGACAATCCAGCTCTTGTATCAACTAGATTCTTCTTACCAAATCCAACCTGTAGACAAATAATCACTGCTATCTATTCAAAGGATTTAACTGCTTCCTTGAAGCAGACCTATTAACAAATAACACAATCCCATGAAGTATGAGAAGATGAACAAAAACACCTTATGCATTTATTCAAATAATTAAAAGCCTACAAATGTGGAGACAATTTGATGATATGCATGAAAGATAAGCATCTTCATGTGTTCTTTTCTCAAACTAATTGCATTTATAGAGGAAATCAACATTATAGCTTACAGACTCAAAAATGACCCCAGACTAAACCCTAATCTGTCTCAGACTAATCCCAGACTCGAGCAAAATGTGGAACCAAAACACCCAGATTTGGAACCCCTAGGTCTGGACCCTTACATCTGGCCAAGAAATTCTCCTTTATAGGAATAGAAGAAGCAACAACCCACCGGCCAGATGAGATTACATGTCAGTATCTAACAAGGACAAAAGAACAAAAACCAGCTAGTAGGCCAAAAACATCACTTCCAACAGCCTCACTGGTCTCATAAATGCCTCAGGTCAGGTTGCTGCAGGAAAGACACTCCCGCACAAAAGAAGCCAGGTGATCGATGTCAAATCTACCACCAAATCTGTGTTCCCATACTCCGGCCATGTCGTCCTTGTACCAGAGTTGTTTCACCATGAATGCAAATCGGCGGAGCCAGTGACCCACTCCATCCGTCACCATGAATGCAAGTTCAAGTCTTCGTGCACAAACAGACAAAAACCCTAACAAAGATCAGGTTGAAAACTGACCGTCGATCAACAGAGATCGGGTGGTCGCCATTTAAAATCACTCATCCATTGAAAAAAAGCCCATGCCTGCACATTAGTCTCCAAGTAAACATTGGGCACCTTTGAATCTAAAGTTAAAACATCACCATTGAATATTGGCACGTGCACACCGATGGTCTTTAAGTTGCTCGGGAGGGTGAGGGTAGAGAAGTCATGGAGACATGGCACACTCAGCAAAACATATAACAAAGTCCGCATCATATACCAAAAGATATTTCCTTCATCGAGTGTTGCCAAGACAAATCAGAACCTATGCCGACGAGGAACACACCACATATTCCATCGGCGAGACCGAAGGTCACTCGCTGAGACCTCACGCCGAAGACCCCAACTCATACCGAAGAGATTACTCTTTACATTGTCGGTCGGTATAAGCACCCATCATCGGTGAGACATCACAACAACATTACATTGTTATACCACAAGCCCTTAGAAACTTGTTTGCCGAGAGAAGATAAGACCTTCACTAAAAGCCACACATTGAATCACTGTCGGCAAGACATGACCCCATTGCTATGACATACACCAAAACACAAGTCTCCCTGAAGCATTAATATCCTTCACCACTGGTCAGCACAACAAGAAGATATAGGCGAGACTTCTCAACAAAAGATAACACCCATGTCGAAAGAAAACCAAAAGATACAGTCGGTAAGACCAAGAGGAGTTGGGAAGACCTCCACTGAAAGGGAAATGCCACAATGAAAGTAAAGGCCGTCGGTGAGACATCTCCCCGATGCAACAAATGCAAGCCAAAAGGAAAAGCCCAGGGAGACAGGTAGCGATCGCCAAGAGGTTACAATGAAAGCCAAAGGTTAGGGCGAAGGTCACAGAGCTAGAGGAAACGGTGACAAGGGGCTGGTAAAGGATGAGAAATGGGGCTCGGGAGAACCACCAAGTGAAACATGAACCAGGCAGACAAGTCACCAAACAAAAAGACAAACGGGGTGGGAACCAAACAGGGCCGGAGCTAGGAGCAGGAAAGAGATGGGGAACAAAAGGACAAAAGGGATCGGGTCCGAAAACAATCCCGCCTCCGCCAAAGAAAAGACCGCGGAGGCGGAGCCAGAACCGACATGAGAAAAAGAAGCCGCAGGGCCAGAGCGGGACAAAACCCAAGATATAAAACATGAAGAAGGTTCCAAAAATGATTCCCATCCCAATTCCGCTAGAAGACAAAACAAAAGACAAGCCAAGGGATAGAGGAAAAGAACCAGTGACCCGAAACAATCCCGCCCCTGCCAAAAACAAAAGGAAAACAAAGCAAGCGGAGTTGGGAAAACAACCAGCGACCGACGTAGGGTAGAAAGGAAAGGAACACCGAACACACAGAATCGGGACCGGGATGGATGCGTGAATAGGAATTAGAACCTCAGAATTGGAGAAGTTCTAGTTCCCCTCAAGCATCCGTTCCGCCCCTGATTCCGAAAGAAAAACCAAAGTGAGCAAAAGAGAAATAGGAACCGAAATAAAAACCCAAAAAAGGAAAAGAGAAAAACTAGGAAAACCTAACACAGGACGCCCCTTGTAGATCACAACTAGCACACTGGGCTCAACCCTTATGGGAGCCCATTTAACCCACGTGCTAAAATGAAAGACACCCCATAGCTAAAGTTTAGTCATAAAAAACTAGAGTACACAACTAGAACCCAAGAAAACTAGAAATTGCACTAACACCACCATTAACTTCATCAATTTGATACTGGAAATCAAGAACTATCTGAAACCCATAGGTGATACTACACTTTCCCTCATCTAGCTCATGTTCATGTTCCATTAAATACTCATCCATCTGATTTGAAAATTGAAAACACTCATAGTCCACTTGACCATTGACATCATAAGAATTGATATCAGGTTCAATTTTCACATCAAATATGAGCTTTTATAAACAATCTATTCAATGGTCCCATCCAGAAGCATATTTTTGTCAATCAGGATTGCACCCTTAGGAAAGATAAACTCTGCTATCCTATTGAAGCATGGAAACACTCTCAAATTGTGGGTAATCTATGATGAGAGTGTATCTCTAGAGCAGGCTGGTTCCCCTAGCAAATCACCTATTCTAAAATAATTTCTGAGGAAAGGGTTAGGAGGACAACTGAAAAGGAAATCCTAAAACCTAAGGATGATTCACCAAAAAAATTAAAAAAAATTTGATAACTTTTATCCCAAGAACTTCTAAAAACTTCAATTTTCACAATCTCACCATAAAACATGTGACCTAATAGTGATTTGTATGAAGGATCACAAGATTGAACACAAAATACAACCTAAATTTTATGAGACTCTTGCACATAAGGTATCAATAATAAGATGTAAAAGGACTCTATATTTTGAATCATAATAAATGTCAAATTATCACTATAAATATGAGACAAGAAATAAGAAGGAAAAATCTATTTTTTATTAAAATTGGAGTATCAAGCTCAAAGTATGAGTACAAAAGTGTTTACAAGACTCTCTTAAATGAGTAGGAGAGCAAGAAACAATAATCTTAACTGAGAAAAATCAAAATTTTCTCTAAGTTATATCTCCCAAGTGCCTCCAATAGTGAGAATAGAATAATCAAGCTAAACTACATCTCTGAATTACCAACTTTTGATGCATTTTCTAGCTCCAAAGAAAATCCTAAAAAAGCAGTGCCCCAAATTGCTCCAAACTAAATGAGAAAGAAAATTTCTACCTTGAAAAGGTTGATCCAAAAGAACCACAAATTAGGCCCAAATTGCCTCAAAACTAAAAATAGAATGTTCAATTTTTTCATCTTTTTCCATTTTCACCCAATAACTCAAACCTAGAAATAGAAAGATCCAAAGGGAACTCAAGTGCACCAATAAACAACATTTTAATAAAAACTAATTAAGCAATTTATAGAAACATTACTTAATCAATGTTTTATAGTTTTGCAGTTTCAATAGTACAAATAGAAGGCTCTAATTATACTTGACTTGCTTTTTATTTTTACATAGATACAAGTAAATTGTATGGTTTTATGAAAAAATTGCCAAGTACTTAATGCTAGACATTTATTTTTCCCAAAAATTAAAAGACTAAAGTTTTGAGGGTACTTGATTTTCTATAAAAGTCATGAAATCAGAGCAAGGCATGCATTATTTTCTAATAAAAATCATAAAAGAATCTAGGAATAAGGCTTATGACCTTTAAAAATCACAAAATAATTAAAGGGTCAAAGTCACATAGGTCTATGTCTTATATGCATAGGTGAAATAACATCACAAGATATTACTGGACTTTAGATTTTTTTTTAAATTATGATAAAATGACCATTCCAATTAGGGTAATAGTGGAACCATAGACACAAAACCAAGCCGAATCCCTAATTCTTCTCATCATTTTCACTTTGGCATTTTCAGAAAAATAGGGCTTTGTTCGAGCAATCATGGAAACTAGGGTTTCAAACTTGTGATCTTGATTCCACACCACTTTTTTATATCTGGGCAATTTTTCATGAAGATTTCAAAGGAAAATTGCATAGGGTAAGTTTCCTTGTCTCAATCTTTAATGTAGGCCTCCAATTTTTGAAGTATATTACCTTCAAGGCTATAGCTACTCCATTATTTCTGATGATTTTTTTGTGTTTGATATCCTCTTGCATTTTTTGTTGATTCCCTCATCTCTTTGGCTGCCATTGGGGAGCCTTTGATTGCAAACTTTGAAGAAAAACTATGGAAATCCCATGGCTCTTCCCATCTCTTCTCATAGCCAAAAATGGAGGTAAGCTCTTTGAATCTTGCATTATTATTTGTTTCTAAGTTCTTCAAAGCTTGTATAAGCTTGAATCTTTCTATTTTCTTCTGCATTTGTTATTCCTAAGCAAACCCCAAGTGGGTTTTGATGTATTTGAAGAAAAGACAAGTTCTTGGGTTGCGGCCATGAGAACCCATAACGTATTTTATTCTCTATATTTCTCCCTTGGTTTTGCATCTAATGACTCCATGAGAGCTCAACCCATGATAGAATAAAGGGAGTCTTGTGAAAATAATGGTTGTTTGCAGTTTCATTTACTATTTTTTGGGTTTTGAAACCCTTAATGGCCATGGCCATTCATGCATTTTTTAGGTTGTTCTCCATCAGGGTATTTCATTTTCCTCCTTGCAAGCTTAGGGTTTCAATGTTTTTCTTCTGCATCTGGAAAATATGTGATGTTGATCAACCTTTTGGAAGGGAAAAATGAAAACCCTCCTTATGAGAGGCCATAGGTTTCACCATTTATGAGTGTTTGATCTTTATTCTTGATGTAACTTGAGTTTCTTCACTTCATTTTTTGAGAATGCAAAAGAGATACTATATTGATTTATCTAAATGAAAAGAAAGGAAATGCTCCACCATAAAAGGCTATGACCTCTAAACTTTTCTAGGTCAATTCTTCTTAGAAGATTGTTGGGAGAATGAAAGGTAAGTCTTCTTTTAGGCGTTGACCTCTATTTTGATGCATTATCAAGCTTTATTGCATACTTCTGATGTTTATTCAACTGATTAAATACATTGTAAGCAATGCACTATATTTATGTTGATACAACACATAGTGAAATTCATATCTGAAGCTCTAAAAAAATTTCTCATCATGATGCAAGTTCATTCAAGATATAGAGCAAGCAAGAGCAACAACAATGAAGACCAACTGAAGACCCAAATCAAGAAATGATGGATACATTTTTCATTAAATGCGTGTTTTCTTTTCTTAATCTTTAGTTGTATAGTTCATTACTTATGATGAATTGGTTCAAATACTCCCACGATTTGTGTGGAAAACTTGATCTCTCTTTTCTTTCTAATTAAATCTAAAAACAACATTTTGCAATCTTGTGCAATTTTGTATATATCTCTCTTGCAAAATAAATGAAACATTGAAAGCATTTGAATCATTGCAAGATGAATGGTAGCAATATATTATATCTCGTGTATTCTCTTTAATGTTGTTAAACATTGAATGGAAAAATGAATGATGTCTTTTATTTGAAAATACATTGCACAATGAAACTAAACTTTTCTTTTTAAACTCCAATATATTCAATAGTTTAAGTAAAGAAAAAATGTATTGAAGTCTTTTCACCTTAAAATGAATATAAGTTGTTTCAGCTTTTCCAATTTGAGTTGTAGCTGAAAAATTTGTAACACATATATCCTAACCATTTGAAGTCATATTGTAGCTCCAAATCTGAGAAATTAGAATGAATAAAAAATTCATATAAATCGTTGGAGTCATCTTCTAATTTTTGTCCCATGCTAGACAAAAATTCATCTTGTGTGATGAAGACAAAGTTTTCATACATAGGAATATTCTAAAATTGATATTCACACTCACCTAAGCATTTCAAATCCTTTGTGTTGTCACATGCTCCATCACATTTGAATTATAGTTTATCATAAACCATAGTATCTTTACCTTCATTCATATCAGGATTATCATGACAAAGATCATTACTAACAACATCCCATGCATCAAAAAATATTTCCATTTCAGATTTAGTAACATATTATGATTCATCTTTCAAATCATCATTCAACTCAATGAAAAGTGCTTCAAAGGATGGCTCAAATAATTCAGAATTAATAGGGCCAGTAGTAAAGAACTCATGTTTATCATCAGTTGATAGGTGGGCTAACCCCAATGGGAAAGATTCATTATAATCTGAACGTTGTTCATTAGCACCTAAACAAGTATCTTCATTTTCTTTCACATCAATGCACTCCTCATTGGATAAAATATGTCCATTTTGGTAAAGAAATAAGCATATTCCATCTCATCAGTACTCTCATGAGATAGTGGATTCACATATAGATTTGAATCAAAAAATTTCTCTATGTTATTCACATCAATATTATCCTCACCCGTCATAGACATTTCTATCTTTTCCTCATATTGAGTAGCAAGGACATGATCATGTTCATTAGCATCATAATCAACATCATCAACATCTTTATCTTTTCTATTATTATGCTTAGGATTAGGATATTGAACACATACATTGTTATCTTCAAAATAATCATCATTCACAGAGTTAGCATGCTCTATTGATGGAAAACCTAAACTATATTCCATGTATTCATGAAAGGGGACTTGCTCATTCACTTGTGGGAGAATGATTTTGTCAACATTTGTGTCATTGCATTCTTCATGTGAAGAAAATACTAGATTAATCTGATAGGAAGATGCATAATCCTCAGAAAAATAGTGATAAATATCACTCTCATCATGATCCTCATTACAAGAAAATCCTTCACTGCATAAACTATGCTTAGAGTTTTCAGAGTGAATACCTAAATTTTCATCTTCAATATCTTGACCACTGATTTGTGATGAGAAATTAGCCACACTTGCAAATGTATCTTTATCTTCAACTCTGGTATACAAATCAACATATATGCTACTTATAGGATAATTACAATAATTATCTTCATCCATACAACAAGATGGGTGTTTATTTTTTGATATACCCTTTTCACTTGTCTGTGTTATCTTCTAATTTTTCTTAATAGGACAACTATTACTAGGATCTTTAGATATCATATTTTATGCATAATTACACTTGGCTCCTTCAAGAATATTTATATAATCAAGTATCTGATCAAAACCATGAGGCTTCAACTCCTTTGGAAAGGAACTCATTCGTGGCACATAGATTTCAAAAAATAGATCAATGCACATTGAATCGTTCTGTCTAATTTTTTTGGGGACTTTCAACAAGGCATCCAAAATCCTTGAGAAAAAATCATAGGATAATTCTCCATTGTGTCTTTTCATTCCATCCAACCCTTGAATGAAAGACATTTCATCAATATTGGTCAAATTTTGTTGATGTTCAACTTGGGGCTCATTATGATTTGTTTGTTGTAATGATGGGGAAATTAGGATAGCAGAAGCATTATCATTTTGATAGTCATTTCTATCACTTGGGTATGTGCAGGATCATGATGGGCCAAAATTTTGCAATATGATAGGTATGTCGCTGACGACTATTTTTTACCCAAAATTGATGAAATGAAAAGGATTTTTAAAGGAGATTCTCAAATTTCCACCGATATAAATTATGCTTTACTTTGAATTTAATAAGTAATTATTATTCATTTTCTATTCAAATTATGACTAAAGTCTTGATTGATAGGCTGATTGAAAAACATCAATAGCTTTCAAATGGTATCACATTTTTTGAATCCAAAACATCGTCACATTCTATGCTTCATATACTATAGGATTAAAAAACAAAATAATTTCATGAAGTTTTGACCAAGTTAAGGTGGTGGACATACAATTTTTTATATTTTTAAAAAATTGTAATAAAAAATTCATAATTAATTATTTACTTGGAAAAAATTACAAAAAAATATGCATCACATCGAGGCACGAGTCTTCTACTTATATCTAAAAAAATATTATCATTTTATTGTGGTTAGGGTGGTCAGACAAACACCTACTTCTTATTTTTTCCCTGAAATTTAAGTACCATTGCATTGAAATTTCAAATTTTCACCAAATATTTTTTATTTTCTTTAAACGTACCTAGTTTTTTAGAAACTACATTCAATTTACTACAGATTCTATTCTTACACATTTTTGAAATAATATAGATAACTTATTTAAACTTTTACGTCAAGTTTCCTAACTCTGATTTTTCTTATTTTTTTGCCACTTAAGAGCCTATTTTTTCCATGATGATCCTACACATACCCCCCTAATTTATGATTTTTATATACATGAGGTGTGCTAGGATAATCAACACTCACAGCCATATATCCCTTCATCATTGAGTATTTTAAGTTATTTTCAATATCCATGGCAATTTTATATGTTTGAAGTAATGTTGTGGGTTCTTTATCCCTTAACAGATAGCTCATTTCTTCATCAAATTCCCTAAGTATACAACCAAACATTTTGGATCATTTCACCTTATATTTTCTAGAATATCCCTTACTGCTTTTGAAAATCTAAGATTAAAAGTAGGAACCAACTCATCCTCTTCCTTCTGGATGTTCACAAGTTTTCATCTTACTGATTGGATTAATTCTTTCACCAAATTATTCCATGAATGCTACAATGAACACATTCCACAAAGATATAGAGCACTCTAGAAAATATGAAAACCAATCTTTGGCATCTTCCTTTAGAGATTGAGCAATGAACTTCATGACAACATCTAGGTGGTTTATCTCATAATCTCTTATTAAATCAAAAAATATTTGCAAATGTTGAGATATTGATTCTAAGCTTTTTCCTTTGAATTTTTGTAAATGTTCCTTAACATTATTAGGACTAGGGCTTGGAAAACACTAAATATCATTAAATTTTAATGGTCTATACCTTCCAATAGAGAAATTTCTTTAAGGGCATGACAAAGGATGCACATTCTTCATGTTTGAATCAGAAATCCCATAGGGATGTACAAGTGAATGATACATTTTATTAAACCCCCTTTACAAACTTCAAACATCAACTCTACAGTTGATCACTACCCTATTTCTGCTCTTATCAGGACCTTGAAATATCACTATGCACAACTAAAAAACAACTACATCTAAGATCTCTCTAATGAGAATATTTCAAGAACAAGCATACTTCTTCAATATAATATAGAGGATACACATTATAAATTAGAAGTATACAAAATTATTACTATCATTCCCTTTCTTAGTGCTCAACTCAACCAATAGGGAATCAAAATTTTCCCAAACTATCAAATATGGTTTTCATAACAAGTTTATACCTCTTGAAAGCAAAAACATGGGGAATACCTAGAGAAGTTGCATCTACTATAAATTATACTTTTGACTACAAATATTTGTAGATCTGAAGCTTTCTTCACATTTTCATTAGGTTCTTTTGATAGAGTTGCCACCTCTCTTCACAAAAGACTAAACTTCAAGTAGTATGAAGCTCTTTCAAAGCTTAATATCATTCTGGTGCTTCTCTAGTAGTAGAGTCACACAAAAATTATTTTAAATCTATTGCAAAAAAACCCCCTCCAGGTCTAAAGCTTCAAAATATGAACTAGATGCTCAGATTGACCAAATATCTCTTCAAATGGATAATAGTAAAGTCTTCTGATGTTCTCCTTCTAGCCTCTAACTAGGGTATTTCATTGTAAATGATGATTTTGGCAATCTAATGTTCTCTAACTCTTCTAGGGTATTTCACCTAAAAGGAGAGAGATGGGCCAAAATGTGTCTAAATGTAATGTACTTAATGCACTAATTTGAAAATGAGATGAATTTATGATGCAAAACCCTAAGAATTATGAAGTGCTAGAAAAAAAATTGTGATATGAAATAGATGATAAAATAGAAATGCAAGACAGAAGCCATGCACTTGGAAACTGATGAAGATTTGATTGAAGATTGTAGAAATATCTAAGATTCTATAAATTGTAATTTTTAAGCCTAGCAGGACTAAGTCACTAGGTGGGGCATTTTAGTCCAAATTCAGGGAAATTTCCTAGAAACTTGTTTCACCCAAATGGGTATTAGATCTATAGAAATTACTAAAAATCAAGACCAGTGGGACTAATTTTCCCAAGGTGGAAAATTAGTCAACTTCTGAATTTCTAAAAATTTGAAAGTGGAAAAGGATACCCTAGGTCTGCACTTCTATTTCTTGCAGGTGTCCACTTCTGAAAACATAATTTTTGGACCTGAAGGTGACTTTTAGTTGATATTTCAGCTTGGAAAACAAAGAGATGTCTTCAACAAGTCCTCAAACAAATATTCAATGATCTTCAAACCCTCAAAGTGCCTAAATCTGCAAACACACAAGAAGAGAAGAAGGAATGTTGAATGTAAGGGCATGGGGGTTTTCCTTGGCCAAACCCCTTTTTGGGTAATTAAACAAAATGAAGAAAGAACATAACAAAGAATGCAACAAAGGATTTAGAACCTTTCCATGATGTTTGATTTTTAATTCTTGTAGCAAAACATGAATAATCTATCCTTGAATGTCCTTGAGAGCTATCTTGATGACTTGCAATGATGAAACCCTAGCTTGCTTGACTTGAGAACATGATGAGTGATGAATGATGATGAGTTAGGAGATTGAAAAATGAGGGTAAAAGCCATTATTTATACACAATTATTCCTAAATTATTGAAAATACCTCATCACAGAATGACCTTAGGTCTTAAAGAATAAAAAGCCAAAAGAAATTTGAATTTATTTTGATTTTTAAGCCAAATGGGACTAAGTCGCCTAAGGTGGTAACTTAATCCACTTGGGAAATTTTGAGTGGATTTTGGAGATTAAGATTTATTAAATGTTGTTTATCGGGTTCTTCTTCAACAAGACGCTTAATTAAGGCCTGTAAGTGCATAAAGGGGCCATTTAAAGCATAAGAAAGGTGTAATTATTGATGAAAATCATAGGAAAGTGTGAAATTTTGTTACATGACTTTGAAATAGGTCTTGGTAAGGTTATTTGGGTAAATTATAGCATTATAGTCCTATAAAAGTGTGAAGATGTGTTACAACACCTTACAACACCTTTACAAGACATCAATAAAGGCATTTTATTCAATTTGCAAGGGCCTAAGACCTAGTGCGGATGTGTATACACCTCACAACACCAAATCAAGTCCTCATTAAGTCCAATTTATCATCAATTATTCCCATATCAGGCAATGTATACACTTTCTAGAGACGCATTCATCATATGAGCTCAGGTCCACTTCATCTCTTCTCAGCAAATTCTTCATTCTTAATTTTTTCTTAATTTCTTCAAATAATGCACACTAGTGCAGAGACCTTAGAGTCACCACCCACACTTAGTGGGAATTATGAAAATATTTATGGAGTTTTAGAAGATCTTGAAATAATTTGCAATCTAAGAGGAATTACAATAGATCCTAAACAACGTATATGAGAATTGATACCATGACACAAAGTTAGAGGGACCCTTTAATGCACCTTTTTTATTCTAACAATTTTGATCTATCACTAGAGATATTGTATGAACTTCCCTAATAGATCTGCCAATCTATCGGTTATGTTTTAGGAACCAATCTTAATCTCACTAGATGCCTTTGAATTTTCCAAAATTCAATGATAAGAAAAATTAAGGATTGGCCAACGTACAAGTAAAGGATTGTTAGGCCTTTACTTCTACACTTTAGACTCTGCAAAACCTAGGAGGGTGATCCTGACAATGTTTACATGATACTCTTGTGTCATTTTATCATGAACATTGAAATAAATAGATTTATTCCTATGAGATGAACATAGACATAATTCTTCAAGGATTTGGTTGATCCTTTAACAAATTATTATCTAGAAGCAAGGAATGGGTAGATCTCATACAACATTGCAATAATTTACAGTGTGTTAGTGATTTTCAATATGAATTTGTTCTCTAATAGCTAAGACTGACTCAATTGACTTGAAAGATGACCAAACTAATAGAATAATACTTTATACATGGTTGAAGGAATCATATTTATAATAAAATTTAATACATCAACAAATAAACCTAGCATTTAAAGACTATTGCTATATTGCTTTGCAATAAAATAACTCTAGATAACCAGAACATAAACTATTTAGTAATCCTAATACCCCATCACAGAGATCTATAATTCCATTTAAGCACTTAATCAATTCTTTGAAGTGAAGTAGAAATGAAACTACAGATTCAACTGAAGAGATTGAAGATAAATAAAAGATCCTTGATCATTTTATTCATAATCTTTTCAATACAATACATGAGAGAGAAAATGTTCCAGGATTTATGACTTCCATTCATATGCCATTGTTGTTGTAAAATAATTATGCTTATTACAAACTAGAATTTTCACCTATGATGCAATACTATTCTATTTCTTTGTGCATGAACTAACAAAACTTCCTAACATGAGTTTGAATTATTAACCATAAAAAGACCCATGTAATTGGCCTTGAATTCCCATTTATAAAAATATTGGAGCAACAAGCTTAAGCCAAATTACAATTTCAATCACATTTTACATTTTTCATTCATTTCACTCCAATTTCAAAAGTTTTCCACATGGCTATATTTGCACTCTACAAAAAGGGGGAGCCACATAAGAAAAAAACTATTTTCAATCATTGAAGAAGCTTTACCCACCTTCCAAAAGGCACTTTCATCATTGTAGCAGTCACAAACGCACGTTTACATCAGCCAAAACACTTTTCCGTGTCAATGTCCAAAGACAAAAACTCCGAACCAGGACTTTATTTCTGCAATGGTACATCATCTTTAGAATCAAAGTATGCATGTCTCCTTCATGATTTTGTTGAAACTGGAGAATTTTTCTTTCCATCATTAGATTCTTCTAGACTTGTAAGAGTAAGGAAATACTAGGTGAATTTTGGATCATCTTCTGCCTCCTCTTCCATAGAAACATCAGGTTCCTCCATATAAGAATCATAAGCCTTGTTGTCCTTATCCTTCTTCACTTCCTCCTAAGACTTGGTCAATTCATTTTACTTAGTTTCCTTATTTCTTGCACTTTGTTCTTGTGCCATAGAAAAATTTCCCCTTGTCATTTTGATGGCCTTTTAGGTCTTGTTTCATGGTTTTTGATCTATTTTGCTCTGATTTTATGTTGTAACATGGCTTGAAAATGCTTATTTAGGTACTAAAATTCAAATAATGACATCTTGTGAAGGTGTGTTGAAGTGTTTTAAGACATTTCTACATTCTTCTAGAATCTATTCATTACAATTCACCTAAAAATCACCTTTTCATCATTAATCAAGTCCTATTTTGAAGCGTTGTAAAGTCTTGTAACAAGATTTCATGCTTTTCTAGGCATAACTTCACTATTTACACCTTTCTTGTGACTTGTTTAACCTCTTTATTCCCTTACAAGTCTTAATTAAGTGCACTCTTGAATGTAAACCCAAAAAAAAAAATTAAATATGACTTAATGCCTAACACCCACTCTAAGTCCAAGGTGGGACCCATTCGCCATGGGTGGGGAATGAGTCCTCCTTGGCTCCAAATTATAAAATATTTTAAATTTCCTTTTAGGTTTTTATTCAAAATTACTTGATGTCAGCCTATGATGAGGTATAAAAAGGCTACTTAGACACAATATTGTATAAATAAGTGTTTTTACATCCATTTCAACCCCCATTTTCCCATCCCATCAACACCCATTCAATATCATTCATACATTCTAGCATCCAAGCATTTACATCATCAAGTCAAGCATAAATCAAACATCTTTGAGCATCCATTGACATATCTTTAAATTTCTCCAACAAGGGTTTGGTGAGTATTTACATTTTCATGTTGTGTATTCATCATCTTCTTTCCATTTCATTTGTATTTCTATTTCAAGGGTTTGATTACCAAAGTGGGGTTTGACCAAGGCAAACCACTATATCCTAACCCTCAAAACTTTTTCCTCTTTGTATGTGTTTGTGTATGTAGGTTTATCAAATGGAAAGGTTGGAAAAGGTGTAAATATCCCATCAAATTCATTGAAGGTATCTTAATCCCTCTTTCAAGCTTGGAAAGAGTCTACAGGTTGAGTTTTGTAGATTTAGATCTAGGGAATCTTCAAAAATAGAATTGTAGATTATAAGCCATAGAATCTTGTCCAGAATTCTCTATTTTCTAGAAGAGGACTCATTCACCATTGATGGTGAACTAGTCCCAATTCTAGGCTTGAACAATGATTTATGTAGATTTTGATACCCAATTCCCCAAAACTAGTTCTAGCACTTTTTGGAAAAAACAAGACTCATTCAGCTAGAATGGTGAATTAGTCCCAATGAGCATTTCTGGTGCCCTCTGTAAGTGTTCAAAACCTCATTCCCCTCTCTTCCAAATTCCAAGTGCATATATCCAATTGGGTTCCCTTTTGTTATAGTTTGTTTACATTTCTAGTCAAATAGTTTGAATACACATTGTGTTTTCCAACATTTTTACATTAGATTATAATTACATTTCTTAGTCTACATTTTCATTAGTTTTTCATCATTTAAATACATCCACACACACACACTTGACACCCATTTTTCCATTTCTTCTAATGAGAAAATAATCATTTTTGGCCCACCTTTCTCCTTTTAGATGAAAAACCTTAGGAGTGTTGGAAAGCAAGTAGGTGTCAAAAAAATTTGTTTCAGTTCTTTCAGGAACACACCACCAGGCTCACTCTAGTCACAATTTACAATTCTACTTCTCAAGTTGTAAGTCATCTTAGCTTCACCCCCCATGAATATGGTGAAAGCTCTTTTTACTTCCTCTGGCTTCTTAGACTTCTTAGACATGTCTGGCTTAATTATGGGTGTGTAATCCTAGGTTTTAGACTTCTTGACCCTCCTCTATTTGATTTTTCTTCTAGGTTTGGCAGAGGAATCATTGGTCTAACTTATTTTCATAGTACGACAAACCTAGAGTTTATAAATTTTGACCTACATAAAATTCTTAATGGTTTATGCTCTCAGGAACTAAGTTGGAAAAACAAAAACTGACCTAGATAATGCACAATTCCTACCAATCCAAGTCGAAATTGTAGATAACAAAATATTTAGGAAAACCTCAAACTTTCAAAGCTTACAAAACCTTTAACGATTTCCCAAATTAGCTAGCCTATGTACAATTGATGCAGAAGAAAGTGGATACCTACTTACCAAAGAAAATGTCTTCAATACCTCTACAATAGCTCACTTGAGCCCCTCACGCCTTCTCCACTAGCTCTAGACCAAATTTTTAGCTCTTCAAGATTGTAAATCATGAACAAAAATGGTTGAAAACCCTCATTATGTAGAATTACTGGAGCGTGTCTACCACTAATGCTCAAGAGAAAGCTTGTTGGATAAAACTAACAACTAGGTACTCAAGTTTGAACCTTGGTTGCTCATCCTTTGGCTTCAAAATTTCATCTATGGCTCTCATTCAGCCTCGTTCCTTTGTTTGTTTTTATCGATTCCCACTAGATGCTACCATGTAACCTTTTAAACACCTTAGTCACCCACTTGTCTAACATCCATTACACATTGTAACTTTGGTTCATGCTCCTTCAAGTGAATTCACAATACATTAAGAATCACTGATGAAGGGAATATTCCCTCATATATTCCATCTCTCATTGTTGATATATGTTTTAAGACCTCATTTGAAACTGCAATGGCATTAGGTGGCATGATGGGCACAAGGAATAGCATTTCTATCGCCCATCACTGATTCATTCTACAATAGTCAAAACACACTAGCGATGGAGAAATCTTAGCAAAAATTCAAGATCATACCATGTGTCCATATGGCAATATCAAGGGTTGAGAAAGCATCTCCCATAGTAATATTTCACATTTGTGAAGCAACACTGAAACAAATAACTTCATCACGCATCACTGATTTGAGGCCAACAATCTAAAGACAATCCACAATGAGTAATGTGCAAGGTGATGAATAGGAACTTAAGTGAAAAAATTAAGCATGTTCTTACATGTTGTTTTAATGAGAGGAACTCCTAGGACAACATAAGATTAGGAATTACAAGAATTAAACCATGCTATGCAAAGGATGTAAAGTCTAAAGAAGGTTGATTAGTCAACCTTATAAAATAAAGGAAATTCTCAAACCTGGGCAAGTGAAAACATTTAGCGATGGGTGATGGAAAACCCTAACCCCAAGGGAGTAGTCACTTCATGGACTTCAATCACTCAAGTTATTTCTAACATGACTAGGAATGGACCACAGTAGGTCAAAAAAGGAATAGACTGAAAGAACAAGGGTTTAAACAAAGGAGAAAATATTCAAAGTAAAAAAAATCCCCACATAAAACCCTAAATCCTAACCCTTGATAGACCAAAAAGGCCAGAGGAAAATAATTTTTAGACCAGTGGAACATGAAAATTTGAGGGTTCCACCAGATTCATTCTTTCTTGGATGCATATTGGTGACATGGCTAAGCAAGAAAGAAGATTCAATGTATTAATCTACTGCAAAGGAAGAATAAACTACAACAACATCTTGATGCATATAAGTATTGTGACTGAGGAAAATACTAAAGTATATTTGAGTTGTATATGATAAACCAATTTCTATCTTCTATAATAATACAAGTGTTATCAATATTTCAAAGAGTCCAATAATTCTTTCAAGAAAAAAACATATATCAATCTAGTATCACTTTTTTGAGAGATAAGTTTTTTGAGAATGGAGAAAGGATTGAAAATGTTCCTATATACAAAGGATTGGGTTGTGGATAAATTTACTAAGAATCTTCCTAAGGAAACTTTTGAGTATCTCCAGGAGAATTTGGTGGTTATTGCCTCTCCTTCTTTGAAATAGATGAATAAGGAGATAGATCAATCTACTGGATCTCAAGATTCATTCTTTGGTCTAGACTAATGTTGGTGGCTACCTCTCAGGGGGAGTAGGTAGTGCCATTATTGGTTATTGTAGATGGGATGAGTGAGTGTTGTTATTATGAAGTGGTTATTGATTGATGCGGTATTGTGTGTTCTCATAAGGGGGTTATATATAACATTAATGGAAAGGAAGTTGTAGAATAGTACAAGGTTGTTTGATATCAAAGGGAGAGATGAAAATGTGTTTCCCTTTACCATTTATGTCAAAGGGGGAGAGAGAGAAATGTGAAAAATGTTCACTTGATAAAGGGAGAGAGAGTAATGAGTTAGTTGTGTAAGGGGGAGAAAAGAGAAAATGATTTCGTATGTAGCGGAATATAGAGGATCAAAGCTACTATGTTTTTTGTTGATGGTTATTAACATCATGTTTTTCCATAAATGACAAAGGGGGAGATTGTTGCAAGTATGTACAAATGGTGTTGTCATTGATGTCAACAATATTTGGAGTTGTAAATGGTGTCAATTGTATGATTAGGAGATTTTTGCAAGGGTGTGAGAAGTTAGTTGTTGTCTCTGATGATCCTCTGATTGGTTTCATTATGTTGTTATTAGTAAGCTACTAGTGTCAACCTCTAGTGTTTCTTTGATAAGCTTATATCTATGGATGTAAGTTTGAGTTGCTACATTGTAGTAGGTTTGGTGGTGATGAGTAAGTGATGAAAAATTTGATGATGTGTCTCAGGTACTTTCTTTCCAAGTGCTTTTGGGAAAATTTGAATAAAAAGAGGAAATGGTGTGTTGTAGTGGTGTTCTGTGTTACAACATAGTGTTCTATTTTGGCTCTGCATTTCTTCTATGTTGAATATCTACTTGTGTGGTTTGGATATTTTGATCAAAGGTGTTACGTCCATAATTTGGTGTGTTAGATCATTGCGCAGAGGATGTTTTGTTCACTAGTCTGTGAACTATGTATTATAGAGGTATTCAAGATAAATTTTTTCACTCCACATTTTTCTACAGAGTGGTTTTGGGTCTTGTGGATCTAGAAGGATGTTGATAGTGTTTACACCATTCTTCAATTAAAGTTTTTTGAGGTTTGATACATCAGAAGTTGGTTTCTTTAGATATAGTGTATGCAAAAGTTATTTCAATGTACTGGGTGTGTACATTCTTCAAGTCAAAGTTGTTACAAAGGAATTTGTTAGAATTTTTGAATATTTGAGATCATGTTCAAGTGTGGTGTGTGGTTTGTGAGTTGTATTTGGATTTGAGGAAGCGTGTACTTAAATGTTAATGGTGTTAACATGGGTTCAATCAACCTTAGGTGTTTACACTAATTGTGGAGTTTATTTCCATTTGTGGAAGTATGGTATGGTGTGTATAAGTGGATTTAGGTCTGAGTTAAGGTGTGTTGTGGTCTACCTTTAATCATTTCCACCATGGGAATGTTTTGGTGCTAAACTAATTTTAATTTGCATGGTTGAGGTACATAGCCAACCTTAGGAAATGTTTTCAATATTGGAAATGGTATAAACATGTGTTGAATTGTTGAGGTATGTGAAGATAGAAGTGAATGATTTGAATTATAGAGTTGTAAGGTACAAAATTATTTAGTGTAGTGTGAGAATTCATGTGTTAGATTATTGGATACAATGAGTAGAAGGTGTCTACAATGTTCAGTAAGACTATGAAGGTGTTGGTGATGTAGAGGTGGACTTTTCTATTACATTGAGATGGATTTATCATTGTAACATTCTTCTCTATCTTCTTTTCTATTCTAGAAGTGATCCCTCCAATATTGAGTCCTTTGTAATTAGTGTTGATATTATTTTATATTGTGAGCTAATCCTCACCGTGGTTTTTCCCTTCTTGGGTTTTTAATGTAAATATTGTGTTGCATTGTCATTTTTTTGCTTTGGTTGTATTTCTATTTTCTTATTTCATGATAAATCACTCTAAAAAATTAAGGGTTAATTGATTTAATGTGGATCTAGATGTTTGTGAGGGTTTTGAAGTTTTAAGGTACAACTGATTCACCCACTCCACTCTGAGTTTTCTTGTACATTCAACAATCTAACCACACAAAATTTCTTACAACATTCATGTATCTAATAAAGTAAAATAATAATCAAATAATCAAGGTACCATACATGAAGGGGCATGAAGAGTCCCTAGTCTTCTACAAAATTTCTAACTATAGCATTAACAATCCATGTAGGTGATAATCCATTCCTTTCTTTACCATCTCATATGATGTAATGATTATAGTAACAAAAAATGAATTATCTTTGTTTGTGAAGAAAAATTTGTGTCTAATCATCATAAAGGCACACTTAACTACTATATCTTTAATGTATTTAATTTTCAAGGTTGTATATTCATATTTTTCACCAGTTAATTTCATCACCACTTCTTTTTCCATAGATTTGAAAGTCGAAACTCGTCCTTTAGAGCATAACCCTATCACAACCCTAATGTCTTATTTGTTAATTATATATGGTAGGTCCAACCAAATGAATCTATCATGAATTTTTCTCAATGTGTATCTCACCCATTCATCCACATAGAAAAATATAGGGAAATAATTCTAGACATCAAGTTTCTTCTTTATCAAACTTCCATACTTGAGTTTCAACTCAAACTCATCACTAGTGAGATAATTTACCCATACTTCTCCCAACTTTGCATGATTATATTCTTCCAATTTTTCATTAATATGCATCATTACATACTCAGTATGCCTAACCCAAAATGGTACATGAAAAAATGCACCTTCTAGTTCTATCACTTTTGATTGATCGAGATGTTTCTTAAGTTTAGGTTGATTTTCCTTTGCAACCTTCACTACTTCTGGGTTATACATATTGCAACAATTTCAAATGCTTATGAAACTAGGGTAAGGTGAAAATTTGTAAATACCTTTAGATCTCTACCTGTTAGGGTTTTGTACATGAATTCTAAATTACTTCACTTCACTCATTATATGTTCTTCTCTCCTCGAATGTTCTATTTCAAATGACTTAAACATATGTGAAATCCATTTTTGAATGACCTAAATCACATTGAATGTATTGATTTTAAGTTAGGTGAAAAAATAATGAACCCTAATTGTAATAACACAATCACCTTCAAACTCTCCACAAATCTTCATAATGAAATATTTTCCATCGATTTTTTCACCAATAGCTCAAGCATGTTGACCTACACCTTTTACTAACAAGTTGAGGAAATCAATACCATATCATTGGTAGGGGCTTAATGATCTGCTAGAACTTCCCCTGAGCTAAAGCTCTTCATTTAGTTTCCAAAGGAAAAATTTGTACTAGAGGTTGGTATAGAATTTGTATTAATCTCATTATCCTCTTTCCTTTTCTATATCTTGTTCTCAAATTCACAACCTCTTCACATTTTGAACATTTTATAGATTTTATTTTCAATTTATCATTTAGGAATTATTCAAATATTTTTCCTTCTTCAATTTGTACTTTCAAATTGGTGATTGTCTCAATTGATTGCTTCAACTATTCATTAACCTCCTTATGTCTTTCTCTAAAATTCTTGATTTTCTCACTCAATTTTTTGATGCATTCATTTGCTTGATTGACATTTCTTTCAGATCTCTATTCTCACTTTTAGTTTTTTCCAAATCTTCAAGGGCTAGTTTGAGTTCTCCATTCGTATCAAACATACAATATTCTTCATTGAATCCGTCCATAGGAATTTATCTAGGAATATGATATATCATAGTAGCCATGTGTTAAATATCCAATATCTTCCTCAAGATGTTAAGCTTCTTCCAAGGAACCAGGCTCTAATACCAATTTTTGAACACCTAGAATACTGAGAGGGGGGATGAATTAGTATTCTCTAAAATGACTTAAACATTTAAGAATCTATTTGAAACATCATATTCAATTTTTATTAATGAAAGAAACCATGAAATTAATCATCAAAGAACATATCATATGAACACCAAATTTTTACGAGGAAAAACCAAAAAGGGAAAAACCATGTTAAGGATTATCTTACAATATATTATAACTCGTGATAACATATTATGAAATGGCTCACTACCTTTTAGAATCATTTTCCAGAGGACTCACTATCTAGACAATAAGAGAAATAGGAAAGAGGAGTGGCTCACTCCCAATTTTTGAACTACTAATAATGCATCTACAATATACATGACATATAGTTCCACTAGAGCTGAAAATGATGAATCAACACACTTTATACTACACAACTTCCACACTCTACTTTTCTTATATTCAAAAAATTCACATTAAATTTTACACATAGTCATTTCTACAACATCGAAATAAACTTACACTTATACCTATTACATTCACAAACCCTTACATCATCAATTGTTTTGGCCTAATTAGATGAAACATGTAATATATTAACCTGAAATCTTAAGATCCAAAAACACATGCCTTAAACCTTGTAATGCATCAAAATAAGTTGGAATGGACCTATAATAACTCCCTTAATCTTTCTCAATTCATACTTTAACTTCGTACAACCCTAAACATTTTAGGTCTACACTAGATAGTGAATACTAGTGATATAAACC
Source organism: Sequoia sempervirens (assembly GCA_007258455.2). Taxonomy (NCBI): domain Eukaryota; kingdom Viridiplantae; phylum Streptophyta; class Pinopsida; order Cupressales; family Cupressaceae; genus Sequoia; species Sequoia sempervirens. The sequence goes on from VDFB02271358.1 coordinate 613,919,432, forward strand.
ATCTATTCATCAAAAAAATAAATTGTAAACAAACAAAAAATTTCCACTTGGACCACACACCCTTCTAACACTTGTAAGAACTCCCACAAAAATGCATTAATAAATATTCATTCATGATGGAATTTAGAACATTCCAATCATCTACTTTGTACTGGTAACACTATCACTAGAAAACTTGATACTCTATAAACCATAAATTTTACATCAGAGGAAATCAAGACAAGAAACTTTTGCTTTAAGATCTATTGCAAGAATTAAGGTTATGTCATTGATTTCAATTGGTTAACTAGTTATCAACTATTTTTTGTTTTGATGAATGTCATGGATGCAAGTTATTGGTTTTATATGTCAAGGATATTGAGAAAATATTAATGAAGAAAGGTTGCAAGTATTTTGTGTTTGATCTAGGATTTTCTCCTTTGTTCATGTGGTTTAGATATGTTCATCATGGATATTGGAAGTTAATATACCAATATTTTTGGTTTCTAGATCATTGTATAGTGTGAGTTATGTTCACCAGTTGTGAACTATGTTTTTTAGTGTCTCTAGCTAAGGTCTTGGAGAAATGTAGCTACTCCAGATTTCTTCTTGTTTGAGTTTTAGGACTTATGGTTCTATAGATAAACTAATATGATCACAATGAAGATAATTTTGTTGTCTAGGAGGATTAGTTTGTGCTAAGGTTGCATGTTCTTAATTGTTCTATGTGTTTTACACTAGTTTGGTTGACCTTGTGTTAAAATCTACTTGTGAAGATCATGAAGTGTGTGTTTGGGTTGCTCTCATTCTAAATTCCACCCTAGAATGTTTTGGTACTGAACTAATTTGAAATTGTAAATAAAAATGGTGTGTGTGTGGTCGACTTTAGATATGTTTCAAAGTTGAAGATGGTATAAATACAAGATGAGATATTGGTGAAAGATGTGCAAATAAATAGAGAAAGATAGATGCAAGATAGTTGTGAAATAGCATGTTTGGTTGAATAGATTAGTGCGAAATATGAGTGGTGATCTTTTAGATGCAGTGAGATAAGGTTGTACTATATCATTCAAGCATTTCTACAAGTGTGTGAGCAAATTGTGGTAAAAATATCAGTTGCATTGAGATTGTCTTCTCTCTGTAACAAATATCTTCTATATTCTTTGTATCTATGTGGTAGTGAGCCCTTCGAGTGGTTAACCCTTGTTGGACAATGAGTTTTGATCTAGATAGTAAGTCCTATTTTGGTAGTAAGCCTTCTATGGCAATGAAACTTTGTATTCAATTTTGATATTCTCTATATTATGAGCTAATCCTCATCATGATTTTTCTCTTATTGAGTTTTCCATGTAAATCTGGTGTTGTTGTGTATATGGTTTTTTTGCTTCTTTTAGTTTTTTCTCTTGCACTTAATGATTATGTGAAAGAGTTGTTTTTTGCATTACTAACCTTCTTGTTTTCATTTTTAGTTTTTATTCTTTCAAAAGGAAGAAAAAATTAAGGTAAGGCCGGTAAGGAGAATGGGAAATGCACCATGGGGTGGTTACACATTTTTCCTTGGTTTTCTTTCGGAGGAGTGCTTAGGCACGTGTCGGAATGGTGGGTATTTTTTGTAAAAAATTCTTCAGACAACATAAAGTTTCCAATCGAGTGGTGTGTCGCCTCTCTATTAAAGGAGGAATTTATCTTTTAAAAGATTGGAAAAAACCTTCTCTTTCCTCTTTGCTTGTCTTAGGATGGAAGCTTCCAGTTGGTGCTACAAGGCGATGTGATTGGGTTTAAAGAATTAATTGCAGAAATATCACTTTTTAGGATTGGATCCGATATTGCTCTCTATCTTCAAATTATCTGAAGTATGGTATCCTAAGATTATGACTTTACACTTAGTGCTTATACAAATGCAATTTGGGTAGATTGTGTTGATGACATAAAAAGAAGAAGTGGTGGTGCATTATTTCTTGGTTGTAGATTGGTGTCATTGTTGAGTAAAAAGAAAGATTCAATTTCTTTATTAACTGATGAAGCTGATTATATTACTTCAACATCTTGTTGTACACATGTTTTCTAGATACAATAGACATTGAAAGATATCAAAGTAGTGAATGAAGATCCCATTTCTATCTTTTGTGATTTAATACAAGTTTAATTAACATTTCAAAGAATCTAGTGATGCACTCAAGGAAAAAGCATGTATCTATTAGGTTTCACTTTTTGAGAAAGAAGGTTATGGGGAATGAAGTAAAGCTTGAATATGCATTGACGAAGGCTCTTCCTAAAGATACTTTTGAGTATCTTTGAGATAATTTAGGGGTTATTCTCCCTCCTTTCTTGAACTAGATGCAAATAGAGATGCATCAATCTAGTGAGTCTATGTATCTATTTTTCTCTTGACTAATGTTTGGTAGCTGCCTCTCAGGGGAAGAAGGTAGTATCTTGTGTTGTCATTGAAAGAGTATTTAGTACTGGTAATGGTTATTTCAAAGGGGAAATTAGTGAAAATATCTTTTTATTTTTCCATTAATGTCAAAGGGGGGGAGAGTATCATGTGAAAAAGTTGAGAAGTGTATCTATTGAGGGGGAGAAAGTAAAATCATGAGAAAGTGTGTTCAAAGTTATTTTGTTATCTTTGATGGTTTTTCACATCATGTGTTTCCATCAATAACAAAGGGGGAGATTGTTGCAATCTAATGAAGGTGTTTTCATTGATGTCAATGGGTTAACTAGTTATCAACTAGTTGTTGTCATTAATGTCATGCATGCAATTTATTAGATGTATATGTTGAGGATATTGAGAAAATTGTGATGAAGAAAGGTTGCAGGTATTTAGTGTTTTCTTCAATTTTTTCTCTTATGTTTGTGTGGTTCATATATGTTGATCTTGGCTATTGGAAGTTAATATATCTAGATTTTAGGTTTTTGGATCATTGTACAGTGTGAGTTACATTCACTAGTTATTAATTGTGTTTTTCAGTGTCTCTGGCTAAGGTCTGGGAGAAATGTAGTTGCTTCAGATTTCTTCTTGTTTTAGTTTTATGAATTATGGTTCTAGAGATGAACTAATATGATTGTATGGAAGATAATTTTTTGTTTGGGAGGATTGGTTCCTACTAAGGTTGCATGTGCTTAATTTTTCTATGTGTTTTACACTGGTTTGTCTAACCTTGTGTTAAAAGCTACTTACGAAGTTCATGAAGCATTTTGGGACTTATTTGGGTTCTCATTAAGCATGTGTTTGGGTTTTCCTCTTTTTAAATTCCACATTAGAATGTTTTGGCACTGACCTAATTTTAATTTGTAAACACAAATGGTGTGTGTGTGGCTGACTTTGGATCTATTTCAAAGTTGAAGATGGTATAAATACATGATGAGATATTGGTGAAAGATGTGCAAAGAAATAAATGTGAGATATATGTGAAATAGAGTGTGTGGTTGAGAAGATCTACCATAACCCAATTTTATTTCATTTTTAATTATAACATGATAAATTGAATTATTGAGGAAATTCAATATGTTAAATTGAAAATTTGATATTTTTGAAAGTTTGAAAGAAGTTGATCGTCATTGACTATGTGATATTTTGACTTACCTTATTATTTTATCATGATTGAATATTACTAATGAACTATGTAAGTGAAAGTGTGTGCAATTATAGGATGACAAGTTGAAGGATGAGAACATGGTTGAAGTAGGATCATTTAGATAGATTGAACAGTAAGCTAGTTGATGGAATCTGGGTGCACACATCACAAAATGGCATGATAACTACATTTGAAATTCATAAAGGAGAATTATATTAATATGACTTGAAATGATTCAATGATTGAAAGGATGTACTTGTGAAATGTAAACCATGTGAAATTCATATTTAATTGACAATCTTGAGCTTGTGTTTTTGATAATTTTAAAGAAAATGAAAGTTTATTCTTATTTTAAATGATGAATACGTACATGAAATAATCTATATATAAATACATATATATCAAAGAACATACATATGTATCTAAATATATATAAAGATGAATATATGTAAGGTATACATATATATATATATACATATTATAATGTCACAAAATTGCATCTAGGAGCAATTCCACATTTTTGCATTATTTCTTAGCATTTATGACACCTTAGAGAATTAATGACAAAATTCCCATGAGTCAGAATTTCATGATTTTGACTCGATGTAGACTTGTTGTAGAGAAATAGAATCCTGATGACACATTTTCAAAAAATCTAGGCTCTAGATGCCTGCACAACATGGAGACATCTACGCAGCGTGGTAGTATCTTGGTGGTTTTCCTAATTTGAAACAGGGAATTTGGAATCCTCACTCTTTTGATGTGTGTCCTAGTAGTTGGGTTTCAGATGAAACAACTCTTTTCCACCCTTGAAAGCATTAAAAACCCATTTCTTGCTCTCATTTGTGGGTTGGAAGTCATTCATTCAAGCTCTCTTATTACTTGCTCTAGTATTGAGTTATCTTCATCCTTGATAGCAACACTCTCACAAGCAAAGCCATGCTAGACTAAGGTCCCTCCAGTAGCAACATCTCTCAAGCAAGCACTCAAAGGTGTGTCTATGTGCTTTGGAGAAGGTCTAGGCCCATGGGTAATGCTCTCTCTCTCTCACACACACACACACTTTCCTTCCTTGTTCATTTACTATCTCATGGTGTGGGTTCTACTCCTAAGCAAGATTTTCTTTCACCACACACTTTGTTTACTTCATATACACTCCTTTCCAAATTGGTTGTCCATGGAGGTGCGAACACCAAAATGGGGGTTTGACTGAGGTAGGCCCCTATAAAACCCCAAACTTTCCCCCTTGTTCTTTTCTATGTAGGTGTAAAATGGATCTTGGAGTGAAGGCTTGAACGTCCAGTAAACGGTAAGCTCTCTCCAAGTCCCCTTGTGTTTGTTACATGCTTTTGGCTTCCTGTTAATTTATTTTGCTTAGTACATTCCAAACCTGAGCTTAGAAGTGAAACCTAGTTCTGTCCACTTGAGCTCCTGAGCCCTCTCTTGCTTAGGATTCTAGAGCACCTTTTAGATGACAGTGCACCACATTGGTGTCCTAAAACTGTGCTAATTCCTTTTGGCTGAGAGCTTGCTCATCTGAGATAGAAATATTAGGATTTCACTCTCTTGAGATTTAAGGAAACTTTCTTTGAAACACAATCTGAAGTATACCTTTTTACATTTTCATTGACTTGGTTATGCTAAGGTGTATAAGGGTAGTTCATTCCCTGGTGATCTCTTGAGAATAAAGAGGCTCGTGTGTAGAAATTCCCTCTTATATCATATTTTTGTGAACTCAACATGAATGTGTTAGATCTATTTTCACGATGTCACATGCTTATGATAATCCCTTTTTTGAAGAAGATTTTGATATATTGGAAGATGTTCTAGATGATTTCTTAGAAGCGCTCCACCCTATCTATAAATCTTTTGATCAAAATCTCCCCTCGCAAGATGAAGAGTCAGTAAATGTGGTTATGGTCTCTATGGTTCCTTTAAGCCCTAAGAAACCTTTTATTTATGTGACCTCAGCTAAAGCATCCCTTAGGGGGAGCTATTATGTCTATGGGATTTTGTGTTGTAGTGATTCATCAAACTTATATTCAAGGTTCATGAAAGCTATGGACTCTACTTCCTATAATTTTGTTGGGCATACATATAATACAAGGAGAAATAAAAAAAAAATGGATCAAAAACCTTTCATGCCTACATTACAACCCACTCAAGTTCTTACTTCTCTACCACCTTCCCAACCAAGCCTTCCTTTAGCACCTAAACCCATGATTAAAGCACTAGGTGATTATGATCTTGTTGAGCAACTTTGTGTTACTCTAGCTAAGATCTCAATTCAGGACTTGCTTTAGATCACTCTAGTTTACGAGATGTTGTAGTAAGCTTTACAAAGAATCCTCTTCCCTGCCTCCACTAGGCCTACATATGTTAATGCATTGTTGGCTCATATTAAAGCGGATTCACCGAATATTATGTTCCACCCGCAAGAACTCCTACCTATGAATGTGCAAATAGTCACAAATAATCAGGTGGTTATAGTTAAAATAGATCCAAAATTTGTTCACCTTTGTGAGCTAGTGACTATCGATCGTGCTTTGGTTGTATCCAATCTCAAGAATTGTATTCCATCCTTAACCGCTAATTCTATGGCATGTTCTTCATCGATACCCTCTATGAAAGTCATTCTTGGAGTGAGTGTCGACAAATATGAATCACCTAAAGCATAAGATATTAAGTCTCCTCCATCTTCCCCTTCATCTTCTCAATAAAATTCTTTCATTGTTAATGATTGGGGACCCTTTGATTTCTCTAAATTATTCATTGTGGAATACAAGGAAAGTCCCTTTGGTATAGAATTTTGAGGTACTACTGAAATGAAGGTGGAGGACACTCCTGCTCAGGAAGAGAAGTGTGATCCTGTTTAGGAGACCACTCCTTCCTCTATCTAGGAGAATAATCCCACTCATACAAAGGATATTAATGTTTGTGAACCTAGTAAGGAAGGTGATAATGCTCCCATAGAGACATTTGACATTCATTGGTGGAATGAAACACTCTACATAGTGCTGCCACCTCATGAGGTTTTGCAAACTTGTTATAGATTCTTTTATGACCTTGCCTCCTTATACAACTATGGTAAAAAAGGATTGGGGTGTATAAAACAATGAATTCAAGTCCCTATCAAGTTTAAGCTATGATAGTGCTATCTGGATTTGGGGTGCTCTGTTGAACAGTCTAAACAAAAGCCTTAGTGGAGTGTTAACATGATTTCAGTTGAGCCACTGGGCTTGGTTCATCCTGAGTTGATAGAAGAAAGGGAACAAGCCGAGAAAGTCACTTTAGATGCCTTCTCTTCAAATGAAGCACTATAGGAATTTCTAGGTGCTTATTCCTCATTACCTCCTTATCATCACAAGAAATGATTGCCATATCCCCTACATAGACAAGCATACTTTGGAGAATCTGTTTTGAGTATTGATGAGGAAAACCCTCTATCTAATTTAAGAAATGATGTTCTGATATCTTATCTTGAATACTATAGTTCTCTCCTTAAAGGAGATACTATTGAAGTTCCTATGGATCCTAAATCTTTAGAAAAAGTAATCAAGATTGGGAAGTGTCTCTCTTCATAGGAAGAAAATGAACACTCTGATCTCTAGCATTCTCATCCTGATATCTTCGCTTGGATGTATGAGGATATGCCTAGTATTTATGAGTCTATAGTAGTTCACAATATCATCCTATGTCTCGATTTCAAGCTGGTTAAGTAGAAAATTTAAAATTTCAATACCAAGGTGGTGTTGATGGTCAAGACTAATATAGAGAAGCTATTGAAAGCAAGATTTATCCATCTGATTGACTACTCCCCTTGGATTTTGAATATAGTCACTATTAGTAAGCTTGATGGATCTATTCACATATGTATTGACTTTCGATATCTTAATAATAATTCTCTTAAGGATGATTTTTTGTAACCTAATATAGATATGATTGTGGACTCAACTATAGACCATGCATTGTTATCTTTTATGGATGACTTATGGGGTTACAATTAGATCTGTATTAACTCAGATGATCAATACAAGAAAAACTTCACTACCCCCTGGGGTACTTTCTGCTATGTGGTCATTCCCTTTAGTTTAAAGAATGTGGGAGCAACTTACCAATGGGAAATGACCTTGATATTTCATGCTTTTATTCATAAGATCCTAGAAAACTATGTTGATGACATCTTCGTGAAAAAGATAACTTGTCAAGATCATGTGAAGAACCTTCATCTTATCTTTGAAAGGATTTAAATCTACAGGATGAGACTCAATCCCCATCAGTACGTCTTCAACATGGATGCTGACAAGCTTCTAGGGTTTATAGTCTCTCATTGTGGAATCAAAGTTGACACAAATAAATATTAATGCCATCGTTAACATGCTTGCACTGAGGAATATCACTAAGTTGCAAAGTTTACAAGGGAATATATAGGCAATTCATAGATTTATATCTCAGTTGGCTAATTGTACCCTTCCTTTCACCCATTTATTGAAAGAGGACATTCACTTCATATGGGATGAGGAGTTTCAAAAAGCCTTTGAGTCAATCAAAGCTTATTTGACCAATCCTCCCATATTGATTCCAACTATGCAAGATAGGCCCTTTTTCCTTTACCTTGCTGCATCACCATATGCTTTGGCAGCTTTGTTGGCTCAATATGATGATGTGGGGAAAGAGAGAGTGGTCTACTACATCAGTCGCATCCTAGTCAATTATGAAACTCATTATTCCTCCATGGAGAAGCAATTCCTTTCTCTTTTATTCACTACACAGAAGTTGGGACACTACCTTCTCCATGCCAAAAATGCACACAATAGTAAAATGGAATCTCTTGAAGCATTTGTTCTCTAGTATTGACCTTGGTGGGAGATTAGCGAAGTGGGTTATGTTGCTGAGTCTAATATAAATTTCATTACTCATAAATCAATAAAGGATCAAGCGATTGTTGGTCAATTGGTAGATGCTCCCTCATCTCACTCCTTCCCTATGTTGGATTTGTTCACTGACAAAAATATTTTCACAATTAAGTACAACCTTGAATGGAAGATGTATTTTGATGGATCAAGGTGTTAGAATAGTTCTAGAGTGTGTGTGTTCTTGATATCCCCTGAAGGTAAACCAATCCCTCTATCCTTTCCATTAGATTTTCCTTGCACCAATAACATCATTGAGTATAAATCTCTTATTGTTGGCTTGTGTGTCGCGATTACACTAAGAATAAAACATATTTGTATACTAGGTGATTTTGAGCTTATTGTGAATTATATTATGAGAACCTATCAAGCTAAACAAAGTAATTTTTCCCAGTACTAAGACCTTGCTTTGTATTTTCTTAATCTATTTTCCTCTTTCACATTAGATAGTGTCCATAGGAGAGAAAATAGACATGTCGATGCCATGGCAAGCACTACTTCATTGGTACCTTTAGAAGAGGTATGAAAGAATACCACTTCGTAGTTCAAGTCCTGAAAACCACTATAGTTTTTGATCAACCTAAATCTGAGTCTCTAGTATCTATAGTTACATAAAGACTAGAAACTTTCTTGATGATGTGACGAAAAATGATCGCACTCGTATCCAAAATCTTTCAACATGTTATGTCATTTTATCCAATGTTCTTTATCAAAAATCCTATAACAAGTTGCTTCTTAGGTGTCTCACTAAAGCTGAAATACCCCTTTCCCTTAAGGAATCCCATTTGGGCTTTGGGGGTGGAAATTTTGATCGTAGATCACTGGAAAAAAAATTGATACACATGGGTTACTATTGGAAAATGATGGGACAATACTCCTTCAATTTTGTTAAAAATTTCCCTCAATGTTAACAATACAACCGTCTTATTCATGTACCTACTCAAGAATTACAAAATCAAACCTCTCCTTGGCCGTTCAAAAAATGGGGGTTGGATATCATTGGAAAAATATCACCTCGTTCTTCTAAGGACATACCTTTATTTTTACCACTATGGATTACTTCACAAAATGAGTTGAAGCTATCCCACTCTGATCCACAAATGTTGAAGCTATCTATAGTTTTCTCATGAACAACATTATTTCTCATTTTAGATTGTCTACTACACTTGTTTTTGAAAATGGTACACCATTCAAGAACAAGGAAGTAAAGCAATTCTTAGAGAAATTTCATATTCAACATAGGTTTTCTACACTATATTATCCATAGTCCAATGGTCAAGTAGAAGCATCTAACAAGAATCTTGAACCTATTCTTCATAAAAAATCAATAAGCATTGTAAGGATTGGCATATTCAATTAATGTATGCTTTGTAGGCCTATCGCGCGGGTGTTCATACGGTGATAGGAAGAATGCCATACAACCTCGTGTATGGTGTCGAAGCTATCATGCCTTTGGAGTTTGAAATTTCATCCTTACGAGTTTCCCTTAAAGGGTTAATTGATGATGAAATCTACCAGGTTAATCATTTGCATCAACTAGAGAGGCTCCATGAGCATCGTTTATAGGCCCTCAATCATCTTAAAGCTTATCAATGGTCGTTATCTAGACAATATAATCAGAGTGTGCTTCCTAGGACTTTTAAGCTAGGAGATTTGGTTCTCTATGAAAACTAGTGAAATGTAAATGTGCCACTTGATCAGAGAGGGGATTTTAGTCCTAACTGGTTAGGCCCTTACATTGTGATCTTTTTGTATGGTTCAAGTGCCTATGTATTATCGTCTATTGATGGGACACCTCTAAAAGAGATCATTAATGCAATGCATCTTTTTTGATACTATGCATATTGTTCCATGTGTCATCTATGTCATGTTCTCTCTATTAAAGTGTAGTAGCACTACATATATTGACATTATTCATTAACACATGAATTTTTTTGTGTTATGATATGACCACATGTGTGTGTGACATACATACATGTTAGCATATAATGCAAATAGACATCCATATAAGCATATAACATCCATAAAATAAACATACATGAAAATAAAGAGCACCCACATCCAAATAAATAATGTCATGATATGAGAACAAACATGTCCATATATATATCCATGTATGTATTAGATGCCATGTACATGTATCGTGCCACTACTATAAAAAATGAGTGGTTGTTGAATATATGTCTATATAAAAGATCTACAAATATATATGTATGTGTATGTATCCAAAAAATGATGTACAAAATGATGAGCCCCTATCATTGTGGCGCATGGCTCCCGGAGCCCTCTAGCTTTGGCTGCTGCTCTAGTACCCTTGGGAGATGCTACATGATGGTCATGGAGTGGGATCAATGTGAGTGTAATATAGACAGAGCTGCCCACATCTCCTTGATCTCTCCCTATAAGGAGACTATAGTCATCTCTACCTACCTTAGCTCATCCCTTAGGCATTGAACCTCTTCCAAGGTCACAACTGTCAACTTCCCACCAAGGTCATCGAGATGGCTTTGGAGGGCATCATGCACCTGCTCAGTGGTGTTGGCCCTCCTCACTACCACATCTTGTTCATTGAGCACCATTCATAGCTTCCCCGACAACTAGTCATGCTGCCCCTAAATGGTAGTCAATTTTGCAGTTAGTTGGACTATCTTTGCACCCCACTCCTATAGGCAATCTTTAGGAATTCTACTGACTCAAAAGTGGGTGCAAGTCATCCCACAAATATAGTCTGAAAAGACTTGAGAACTGTCCCCTGGATTGACATGTCAGGGGATATCTCTGAAATAAACTAACCCATCAGCCCAGTCCATCCTTGTGCATCCTCTACAATCATAGAGAAAGAAGGAAGAATCAGTATCACATGGTGTGCATATATATCATAAATGGAAAAATAAAAAGCATGGAAACATAAAAAATGTACAATGTATACCTAGATCCCCTTGTTGCCATGTAGGATCAGGGTGAGGGTCGGTGCTAGGGCCCACATCACCAAGATCGATGTCCATTGTCGGTGACACTAAGGCCTTTGTGACTGGAAAAATGGGAGCTAGAAGTGCTAAAGAGATAGGGGTAGCCATTGGGGGGTCCAATTTCCATTGCCACCTCGGTCTTTGAGGTGTCGCCTCCTCCTCCCTACCATCCTACTAGCACCCTCTCTATCTATCTTATGGGGGATGGGGATGCAAATCCTCCTACGGACCAAGGTCCCCTTTCGAGGCACCCTCATTGAATAGAAGAGTAGGATAGTACCTCTCCCAGAACCACACAAAATTAGTAGCTACCCCAACATTATTTTCCACCGCTATGGGCAACAAATCCTAATCAGGTTGATCATAATCATTAGAGGGGACTACATTAGTAATGGTGGGGTGAGGGTGATCCTTGACCCTCACTACACTCCTATAGGCCCTAGTATAGGTGGGTACATCTACTAGAATTGTTTGATGATGGCCATGCTGTCGCATAACCCGACTCTAGTAGTAAGGTGCTCTATTGTAGTTATGATGACATGCCAAGAAAAGGTCTTGTTGTAGGTTCCTTAGATACCTATTGTCATCCACCCATCAAAAAAATTGGTGGGGTCTCCTCCGAACCTCATCCATAGCAATAGTGTCGAACTATAGCTACCAAAATTATAGATCACTAAATCACCACTAGCCTATCATGTCATACGAGTGGGCCATGTGAATGTTCTACAACCATCACTGGGGAAAACTGAATAGTCAGGTGTCCATGATGTGGGTGAAGGCCCACAGCTACAAAAGTGTCCACGCAGTAAGGATATGGTACTCATAGTGAACATATCGGCCCAACTCTTGGTAGAGGTATGCCAACATGTTGCACCCCTAGGAAAAACTATCTAATGCTCGACCATCTCTCTAATAGTATGGATGAGGCCTTCATGCAAGTGTGAGCCTCACCCATCTATCGTGATCCAGAATGCCACGATCATGACCATAACCTAGCACACGAGTGGTGCAGTGGTCCTCACTTGGTCATACTAGTGTGTATATATGTGGCATGTGTCATCGCCAACATTTTTCCTCCCTAAGTAGTAGAGGATTTCCTCCTTCTGCTCCCACACCGATCAGGTATCATCTAGGGCCACCTATCATCCACAGATGGGTAGTCTGAGGATCCAATAGACGTCCTCGAGCATGATGTTCATCTCCCCATAGGGCATCTAGAAAGATGACATGGTGGCGTCTCACTGCTCCATCAAGGCTATAAGCATCCTCTCATGATATCTCATCTCTGGCATGATGAATACATGCTAGAGACTGACCTGCTCTAGATGTGTGACCTTGTCATCTGAAAAATGGTCCCTCTATTCATGGATAAGTTGGAATGCTCACACTCTTAGATGCTCATGAATCTTTGAGTACTCCTACAAAAAGTGAAAATTTTTAAGTTAGAACATCAAATTTCATTATAAAACAAAAAATTACATAAGACCTATGTGCGGCACATAGATGTCTACACACCATGCATGCATCCTTGACCACCATGGTTTCCTCAAGGATGCCAACGCATCCGTGAGAAGACAACATGGAACTGAGACCTTGCTACAGACTATGGACAATAGCACATTTTTTTTATGTGAGCATTAAATAAAGATGCTTGCGCACCTCACTAACTAGAAAAATGCAACAAACAAGCTAAAATTCACAAAAAAAAGGCTTAGAGGCCTACCTAGTCCACCTCGTAACCCTTAGTGACGTCATGGTGTAGTTGCTCCAACCTCGACGCCTCGTACTCCCTCCTACTAGGCATTTTGTTGACTTTTCTCTCACGGAATTCAATAGTTTGCTTGTAGTGAATAGTGAAAATGACCCTTCTAGGGGCCCACATAGGTATATATATGCCCCCAAGGGTCCATTTCTCCTAGAGTTTGTGGCTACCTAGTTTCTCCTAAATTTAACCCACCAAGCTGGGGGAAAACTCAAGAGGGGGCATAGTGTCACCTCTTGATCACATTTTTCCTCCAAATTGACAACTTTCTCTTGATCATTCTTCTCTCCCTTATAGCTTCTAATTTTTTGAGGCTAGCCCAAATTTGAATTTTGTAGGTTAAAGTCTTGAACAATTTTTCATGACCATTTTTTTGTTATTTGTTGAGCTCAGATGTTGGGGGCACCTTTGGTACTAATTAGCTTGACTTCAATGGCCTCTACGCCAGGGTGATCCCACAATACTAGCTTACAATTTTTGGCCAAATTGGACACTGTACTAATTTTTTCTAACTAAATCTTCAATTTTAGGCACCTATAGTGGCTAAACTATGAGGAATTTGAAGATGATGCAAACTAGTGATTTGTGACAATTTTTTTGTAGATTCTAAATATTATTTTTTCAAAAAAATTGGAATTAGATTGCACTTCTTTTCCCATCTCCTTCGAAAACTTTTTTTTCAGTAAACAACATTTTTAAGGAGTGATTCTCACCATATACAACATAATTTTTTTCCATGAAGGATAAAATTATATTTTTTTTGAATTTAGATTTGTAACTACGATATCTAGCTCTTTCATTTGGTTTCATAGTGTTTTATTGAATATTTTTTCCTTAATCAAGTTTTGAAGTCAAACCAATTGCAATTCAGACATAGGTGGACTATATAAAAAATAACATTTTTGTATGTATAGAAATTCAATTTTTTTTTTGTTGGGTCAAGTTCTTCAATACCTAGTGCTCTCATTTTTATTTTTTATTTTTTATAATCTACTATTTTTCCACATGTGCAGAATAGAGACCTTGATTTTCAGTGAAAAACCTACATTCACAAGAAATAAAAAATAAATATAATAATAAAATTAAATTTATTTAAAATTATACTTTTTGGGAAGCTTATAATAAGGACTACATACTTAAAAAAAAAATTAAATGAATTCATTTGATCCCCCAAAAGGTAAATCAAAAGTTATTTTTTATCAGCATTTTGATAGGTGTAAAGGAGACTTCATTATAGGTATGGTTTAAAACTAGCGGGGTTCTATCCAAGGGGGTTTGATCTAAGGTGTTCAATAAAACCCTCTTCAATTGGAATCCTTTAAAATGGAACTTTTCAAGGCTTAAATCATTATATTTTCTAAAAATATGTGATTTAAGCAAAAAATAATATCTCCTAGAAATTGTAAACTAGTAATGTGGGATCACTCAGCGGTCTCTTTTTCTTGGCACACAAATTTGTAAAATTCAAAATTTGGGTGAAATTTTTTCTTCTCTACTTTATTGAGGTTGTTTTTTTCCAAAATTGAGCCCACTAAAGTGGGTGAAAAATGTAATGTCACAGAATTGCACCTAGGGGTGATTCCACATTTTTGCATTCTTGCCTAACATTTATGACACCTTAGAGCATTAATGAAAAAATTCCCATGAATTGGAATTTCATGATTCTGACTCCATGCAGACTTGTGGAAGAGAAAAAAAGCCTAATGACATGTTTCCCAAAAATCTAGGCTCTAGACGCCTACACGGCATGCAGACGTTTGCACAGAGTGCTAGCATCCTAGCAGATTTTCAAGTTTGAAATAAGGAATCTAGAATCCTAACTCTTTTGACACATGTCCTAAGAGTTGGGTTTCAGATGTAATGGCTCTATGCCACCCTTGTAAGCATTAAAACCCCATTTCTTGCTCTCATTTGGGGGTTAGAATTCATTCATTCAATCTCTCTTATTACTTGCTCCAGTCTTGAGATCTCTTCATCTTTTATAGTAGCACTCACACAAACAAAGCCATGTCAGACTGAGGTCCCTCTAGTAGAAAAAACTCTCAAGAAAGAACTCAATAGTGCATTTTTGTGCTCTAGAGAAGGTCTAGGCCCATGGGTAACACTCTCTCTCTCACTTTCCTTCATTGTTCATTTATTATCTTGTGTTGTGGGTTCTACTCATGAGCAAGTTTTTCTTTCACCACATGCTTTGTTTACTTCATATACACTCCTTTCCAACTTGGTTGTTCATGGAGGTGGGAACACCAAAATGAGGGTTTGATTGAGGCAGGCCCCTATACAGCCCTAAAATTCCCCCCTTGTTCTTCTATGTGTAGACTTGTAAAGTAGAGCTTGGAGTAAAGGCTTGAATGCTCGGTAAAAGGTAAGCTCTCTCCAATTCCCCTTGTGTTTGTTACAATATTTTGGTTTCCTATTCATTTATTTCACTCATTGCATTCCAAACTTGATCTTAGAAATGAAACCTATTTATATCCGTTTGAGTTCCTAAGCCCTCTATTGCTTAGGAAACCAACGCATTGTGCTGGCATCCTAAAATTGTGTTGTATTTTGGCTGAGAGCTCACTCATCTAAGGTAGAAATATTGACATTTCACTCTCTCTGGATTTAAGGAAATTTTCTTTGAAACACAACTTGAAGTGTACTTTTTTACATTTTCATTGACTTGGTTATGCTGAGGTGTATAAGGGGAGTTCATTCCCTGGAGATCTCTTGAGAATAAAGAGACCTGTGTGTAGTGAATCCATCTTATATCACACACACAGAGATATATCTTAACAATTTAATTTGAAATTGATATTATCACTATCAAATGGATAGATTTTAAATAACATCATTGGAAAATCTCATGAGGTCATGGTGTGCCATTGAAATTAAAGAAAATATTCAAATATTATGAATGGGACGGCTAAACATTAATTCCCATCAAGATTTAAAATGGCCCCTTTAGTGGAGGCACTGGGAAAACAAGGAAGTTGCCATTTTTGAGAGATATCATCGATGCCAATAGAAAAAGAACAAGTTGTTCATCGAGAATTGTGGAAAAATCCAAAGGAAAATTTCTAATATTCAAGAGTATTTGATGTTTTATAGTGAAATGTTTGCATTTTCATTTATAGTTTTGTCTATTATCAAAGCACAAACCGATTATTATATCGATGATTCTATAGAATCAAATAAAACTTTTTTGTCAAATTAATTTATGAAAATTATTTGATTGAATAAGATTTATGTTTACTATCGTGAGCATAGCCATGTGTTGGCCTTTCATTGCTAAATTATGATTGTGTATGTCTCACCAAAGCCTTGGAAAGTCACTCATATATTTCTCTATAATTTTTTTATGTCACCATCCCTTGTTCACCAATTGCATGTACTTCAATTTAGCTCATCACATGGATATTGGGTGAATAGATAATCTTGTGAATGTAATGAATCTATTTTTTAAATCAATATCACCATTTAAGGGTAGGGGGTGAGTCTTTCACATATATTTTATTTTGTATGTTAAAATCTATTTGATGGCCAACCGTATGGAGTGAGAACCATCACCCTTTCAACCTTGGGTCGATGGGTATGATTGTTGCATTGTGTTACCTCATCACTATGAGTGATGGTGGGCTTATGTCACCCAATTTTGTAATATTATTTCTTTTTTATTCTTTTCAGTTGTGTTATCCTTACTACATCACTATATCATATTGTATCATGTTTCCTACTCCACAAAGGATGATGGAAAAACTTTAATTTTTTTCTAGCAATAAGCTTGCATGTATGGTAATGAAAACTATCATTCTCCATGAATGACATCCATATCATCCTTGGCATAAATATATCCAAGCCAAGGGTCAACACATATGGTTTCAGCCTTGGCCACTATATTATGGGGCATTAGTCAAATGATTTATGGTCATTCATAGAATGATAGAGGTAAACTTTTTTAAACATTGAACAAGGGTTCTTCAAACCTAATAATTGTTAAGATTGATCCCATGATTATGATCGTATTATTATTGTTGATAAACAATTATCATGTCATTCAAGTTCTTTTAATTACCCTTCAGGAATCAATAACAACATTATTTTCTTATTTTCTTACATGTATTTTATATACAATTGTTCTTAGAATGATAGGGCTTGAAATAACAAAGTAATGGTAACTTGGAGTTGTAACTCTAAACTACTACAAACAACATTGCTTGGATGTAAATTGTAATGATTAAGCTACAACAACATAGTTTGCTAACATAGCTTAGCATATCTTGGTTTGATATAAATGGCATAACAATATGTTGGAAAACTATTCAAATAGGCTTGTTCTTAATATTCTTTTACTTCTTATAATCTGACAATGATATGTTAGTCTGTAACATTATTTGAATGATAACAATTTGATTTATTGGTTTTTATTTTGGAATGTATGCACAAATTTATAACTTAAGTAGGAACATATATGTGTATGCACATAGACCTTCGTCCGCATACATACACATACTTGTGACATAACTTCTTTTGTTACTTATTGAATTCATTCTTAAATGGATAATGATTTCTGTTGAATGTAATCATGAGTCATGTGTATGATATGATTGGATAATTTATTGATCAATTCCATTTTAATGATTTTTATGATTATTTGTTTAATGAGGAAATAAGTAGATATGTGTGTAAAGAGTATTCTCTTAATTAAGTATAACAACACCTAAGTAGGGTAGAGTACTTCAGGGTAGATGTTGCTAGAGGGTAGATAGTTGTTATTGAATAAGTATGTTGTAGAGAGTTACCTTCTAGGACAAGTTTCAAAATGGAGCTCAAAGAGTATAGGTTTTTTCTTTTACCAAAACCTATTGTTTTTTCTTACAACATTATTCTTATGCTTTCTGAAGAAATTAGTTCATTATGTATGTATGGAATTTGTGACAACACTCTCTTCCATTCCTATAATAGATCTTGCATTTTTATAACTCATAGATAGGGATGCATGTTAATGTTTGGGCACACACTAGATTCCACCTTGTAGGTTGTTCTCTTGCTAAAATTTTCATTTAGGGTCGAGTATTATTTCATTTGAAATAATTCTTGGTAAGCGTAAGTTTCATGGTTGGGTGGTAAAGTGCTTCAACCATGTTCCCATCCACTAGTGGAGGCAAGCATCATGAGGAAACCTTGATGCAAAATTTATGCATTGTATTGACTATCTGGCCTTATGAGCCAAGTCAACTTTGATATTGTAATTGACATTGAAATTGAATATATAAATCTTTGACTCATTTTAATTAGACATGTGTTGCTATGATTGAAAATAGCTACTTAGTTATGTCTTTCTAAAATTAAATATTCATAATATCATTTACAATAATATAATTAAGTAATAATTTAGAATGGGTTATTATATTTGGTATTAGAGCTTAGGGTTCAACTCTAGGATTTTTAAGTTTACCATAGCCTTGACTAGAGAATAGTTGACCCTTGACCAAATTTAGTTGTCCTAAAAATTGATTGAACCTATATCGAATGTGGGTATGGGAAGGTCTAAGGCGGGATGAAAGAAAGGGAAAACCGTTAAGACCTCAAACAAGAATTTCGTAATGGAAGAAAATGCTAAGGCTGAGGTTCAACACAAGATTCTCGACAATGAGTCTCTAGGTCAATCCCTTACATGACTTAAGTTGAAGAGATGAAACAATATTGAGGAGAAGTGAACACATAAGATCAAGAAGCTTTCCACAATCAATGATTGGTCTCTAAGCTTTGGACCAAACATACCCTTGTTAACTAAGGAGGAAAAGGAGAGCCTGTGTGCTCAACCATCCTCTTCTGAAAAAACTTGATGTAAATTCTCACGATGATCCAAAGGAGTGTCCTCTCTCTAATAATGAGAAAACTGATTAATGTAATAAGATGCTTTGTAAATAAGGGTCTATTGACCCACACTTATTATAAATAAAATAAGATGATATTTTTGGTGTGTTCAAACAAAGAACTCCAAAATATATTTTTCAATGAATAAATGTGTATGTACTTGATGAATGAGTGATATATGCATGTGTATGTCATGTTAAGTAGAATAAGAATATTTACTTGTATAACCCAGTGTTAAGATGTGATAGACATGAAATGTGATGCAGGTTGACTATGAGACAGCATGGTTGTTGGGCCTTGCAACATGAGAATGAAGTATGGATGGTTTGTGTTGGTGGTTTCTATGTTGTCATTGATGTTAGTGTGACAATATCTACTTGGTGATAACTCTATGAGAAGTCTACTTGGTTTACCAGAAGTTTCTCTCTACTGGTAATGCCCTTTTGTGATGGATAGGTGTGTTGGTATTTGAGTCTAAAAATCACTGCAAGATCTAATATGACTGTAATATCTTAACCATGTTTCCTTAACTCATTCAAAAAACTATATCTTAGATCTTGAGATGTTTTTGGTTGTGAGAAAAAAATTATCTCTAACAAAGTGCAACTTTGTATTCTACTGTTGTTCTTTACTTGGCATACTATGTGGCATACTCCACATTCTATTAACATGACTATTCTTATGTTGTGGTTTTTTAGATGGTCTGTATGTTGGTGGTATGATGAGAAATTAATGTGTTCTTGGATTTGAAAGGTATTTTATTTGAGGATTATTTTTTGGTTTGGAGAATTGTCTTCTAGTCTTGGCTGACTCAACATATGCAATAAATTATGGATACCAGTTGTGTTTTATGGATGCCAGCTAACTTGGTGCAATGCATTACATGGATAAATTGTTTTATGGTGCTGAAAAAAAGAGTTTTGATTATTATTTTTCATCTAATTAGGCTGACCTAATTGATGATTAAGATATACTTATATATATATATATATATAGATAAGATGTTTTGAGGAATGAGATGAGAGAGAAAACAAGAAAAAAGTGTGGAGAAGAAAAGTGTGTGGAAGAAAGGTCTAATCCTAAATGATTTATCAATTATGGATTAGTATAGGTTTGTTTAGTGACAACTGGATGAGGAAATACTTCATATTCTAAGCTTCAATGAAACTGATTCTTGCACATTGAAGGTGTATCCTATTAGTTCAATCTCTTGGAAGTGAGCCACTATCTTTGTATCTTGGTGGTTAGCCATCTTTTGTATTCAGGCAATGAGCTCTTTTAAGGATAGTCATTCCTAGTAGTAGGACCCATAATATTTTGTATCCATATATAATATATTGTGAGTTAACCCTCACCGTGGGTTTTCCATGTAAGAATCTTGGTGTTCATGTGTATGGTTTCTTTGATTTGTTTCTATGTTCTCTCTTGCTGATTTAGTCAAAATTTGATAATGGTTATATGGATTTTATGTTAATGGTTTTATGAATTAATGATTCACCCACCCCTCTCAATATTTTGAATGTTCAACAATTGGTATCTGAGCTTGGTTCCCCAAAAGGAACCTAACAATGTGAGGAAGATCCCAAAATTTGAATATAAGAATTTTTTTCCTTTGGAAGTGGTCTTTCCTAGATGTTCAAAAGAAATAGAAGATCTGAAGGACAAGTTGATGAAAGCAAATGAGTATATTGAAAAGCTACAAAGTAATAGTGTTGAGGCATATGATCTATTGTCTAAAGTAGATGAAACTATCTCTAGTGTGCTGCAACAATTGAAGGAAAAGAAAAGAACTAAAGAATATAAAAAAATTGAAATTCAAAGGAAGATGGATGAATGCATAAGGCTTTAGGTAGAAGAAAAAATCTTGAGATCTAATCTGGAAAAGGCAAGAAGTTTTGAAGAAAAAATTAACATAAGTGTGACAATGCTTGATGAATTGATTACTTCTCAAAGATTGATGATGCATAAGAGTGGTTTAGGGTTTGAGAAAGGTGAAAGTTCTAAAGTGAAGTAATCTACTAATAAGAAGACTAAGTCAAAAAATGGATAAATCAAGGATCTAAGAAACAATTTCAGAAGAACTCCTGTCAAACAACATGATGCTAAAAGGTATTTATCTTTCAATGGTGTCTATTATTCCTACAAGAAATTTGGTCATAAGGAAAAGGAATGGAAAAGTAAAATGAATGATTCTTTATCATTCTCTAGAAACTATCTTAAGTGCAAGAAGCTTGAATATAAATTTAGTCTGTGTGAAGATAAGTTGAATAAAAGAAATAATAGAAAGAAGAATGTTGTTTGTTGTAAGTGTAGCGATTTAGAACACCCTGGTAATAACTGCAGAAGAAGAAAAAGTAATTATTTAGTGAAGAAGCATGACCAAATCATTGATCCAAAAGAAGCAAGAAAGGAGATGAAAAGGATTTGGAGAAAGGAAGGAAAGCAAGTTGAATCATCAGTCTTATCTATGCCAACCTTTGATACAAATACTCCCACCAATTTCTAAGTAAAGCAATGCCTAATGGGGAGCAATTATCATAAAATATAATGAACCATCTCATCGATAATTGTGTCACATCATGAGAGAAGTATATTTAATATGGCAAGGAAATTGATGAATTTTTCTCAATCAAATGTGTGAAGGATAAAGTCTACAAAATTTGAAAGAATGGAGGTGTACATGATTTTCATGATAATGTACATGCAAGTTGAAGCATTTATTACAAAATTATTCAAAATGGAAAGAATAACTTTAGATAATTCAATGCAATGTTTGAAAAGTTGGAGAAGTCACAACAAGGATCGTTGGTTGTTGATATGGAAGAGGACAAGGATAAAAGAAAGAATGAGGACCGAGGTATATTGAAAAGGACCCATTCCAACCTTAAGAGGAAAGAACCTCCCACTACTCAGATGGTCCAGATCTTAAAGAGGGGGGTTCAGGTAATGAACAACTTGGAAGCTAAGATAGCAGAAACATTAAAGTCCCAAGTTTAGTTGTTGTTGGCATTTTGTCTGGTCTTTTTGGGTCTTTTCTATGGCCCCTAATGACTTTTTGGTGGTTGTGGCTTTGTCATTTTGTTTTTTTCTTTACATTCTTTCTGTTAATGGTGACTCTGACGATCTAATCTTTTGTATGTAAACTTTGTGGTTTCAGGTCCCTGTAAAACCCATTTTTTCCTCTTTCAAACACTTTAGATAATTCAACAGGTTTATGTAAATTCAGAGAAGCGTGCAAAGGAGGCTTAGAGAGAAATTTAAAGTTTTAGGGTTTAAAGAAAAGAACAAGTGGATTCAAAGTGAGCTCTAAAAACATGATATCTATACATTTCGTGTTGGCATTTATAGAGGTATTCTTGTCTACACAATCTTTCACTTCTATTGCTATGGATAATTCAAAGATTGTGAATAGTGCAGTTAAAGTGCAAGTCAATTTGGGAAGATATTTGAAGGATCTATCAAAAGAGTCTATTGGTGCATTCTCTCATATCCCTCTAAGAGTGTTTCCCATAGAGGATATATATGGATTTGTTTATAGTAAGACATAATAAATTTCATCAATTTAGTTGAGCATGCTATGGGAAAGTGAATTGGAAGAGAGCCATGTTGCCTATAGAGTTTTGGTTGAGAAAAATTTGGATGTTTGGAGGAAATCCCCTTTGTTTGAATTTGAAAAGAAGTATATTCGAATAGTTTTAAGCATAATTCACAATGAATTTTTGTGGATTGATGAGACACATTTTATTACTAGAGAAGCTACTAGAGATGTAACTAGTTTGTGTTCCTCTGGACCAGTTCACAAATGAAAGGCTATGGATGAGTAAGAGAGATTTGAGGTTACCAGTGTGAATATTGAAGGGAAAGAGATTGATTTGAGATCAATTTTTAATCCAGTAATAAGGTATATGTTGTCACCACAAAGGCAAACAACTAAGAGGGGGGAGTGAATGAGTTGTCACAAAAATTTAAACTTATTAAACTTATTAACCTTATTCTCATATCTGATAAGTAAACATGAAAGCATAAATCATCACCACATCAGAAACACACATAACACCTAGATTTTTTACATGGAAACCCTATTAGGGGAAAAACCATGATGGATATTAGTCCACAAGATTATACCCTATTAAAAGGATAAAGAAAAAATGGGAATGCACATGCATTTAGGCACACTTCCTAGAGCTCACTTCTCAAATACAATAAGGTTCACTACCCAAAGGAAGACACATTGTGTTATAGAAACATTTAGATTACATCCGCAAGATTTTCAACTGAGAAAATAACATCTGCTAATGCCTAATTAGAGTTATGATTAAGCACATAAACTCTATTCACTCTTCTTCACATTCTTTCACTCTACCTCTAACTTTGAAAGATTAGGACATTATTCACACATCTCATGCCTTCAAATGGTAAAAAAAAACACTCATATATATCTGCAACAAGAGATTACATCGCCACATGTCGGCTTCAACAAAATATAAAATGTGTACAAAATTTCATCCCAAATCAATAAATAATTTACAATGTGAATCAACCAATGTCAGCCACAACATTGTGAAGATTCAAAATAACATCCTCGAACATGAAACACCTTCAACAATTATTCATCGAAGATCCACAACATTCTAAGATCACCCTATCGGCCATGAACATGAAAAACATAAACACACAAAAGAAAATCACAATCACGAACACAATGATCAATGTGGACATACAACATAGATAGAGCACAATCTAGACACATCCATGAGCATCATGAAACACCAAAAAAGCATCCACAACAACTTAGATTACTAGAATTGCATCATATTTTTTCAGGAACATCAATTGAACTATATATACTCAACAACAAACCTTTTAATCCAAAACCTTTGATCATCACCATGCTAAGCTCACGAACATACTGAACTTTCGTTCACCACTTACAACCTCCAACTTATTTTATTACAATTTTCTCAATATCCTTGACATATATAGCCTTTAAGACATTAATGCCAATATTGTTAACATCAATGACAACCACATTTGAGAAACATCCAACAATCTCCCCCTTTTGCGTTGATGGCACCACATGATGTGAAAAACACCATCAACGCAACTTTCTCTTAGGACTTTCTCCCCCTTAGATTTTGACTCTTTTCTCCTCAACTCTTTTTCATGACTCTTCTCCCTACCAATTTTTTCACTTGATTCTTCTCCCCCTTTGACATCAATGACAAAGATACATTATCTTTCTCCACACAAGCTCTAAACCACATTTTTGAACATCTAACTACCCGCCTTGAGTAGTAGCCACCACAAAATCAATTTACATCTTGATATGACTATGAAATGCATGGATTGATGTAAATCAATGCATCTTATTTCAGATTAGGAGGGGTAATCACCTATAGCTTCCCTCTAAGATACTCAAAAGTATCCTTAAATCAAAGCTTCAACAAATGCTTTTCCAATCTATCATACCATGCTCTTGGGGCTTGCTTGAGTCCATACAATGCTTTCCTCAATCAATAAACCATATCTCCCTAATTAGTCAATTGGAATCCATCAGGTTGCTCAACATATGCTTCTTCTTCCAGTTCACCATTAAGAAATGTTGACTTGTCATCCATTTGATAAACCTACAACTTATTTTATTGCAATTTTCTCAATATTCTCGACATATATAGCCTTGAATACATAATTCCAATAGTGTTTACATCAATGACAACCACATTTCAGCAACATCAAATAGTATGCTACTATGGTCATGTGTTGCAAAGTTTGTATCCCTACAAATGACCTCATAGTTTCTACTATTATTGTACATATTGTTATTGATATGGTTAAAAGAGGTATGTATTATGACTTATGTGAATTACTCTATATACATATTTTAAAGAATATAAAGGAAATCAAGAAGAGTAAGAAGAATACATTCTAGTATGAAAATATTGTTGTTTATGTGTTACTTTACTTTTTGAGAGAGTTACCAACAATAGGAAGGATAGAATTGTCAAATACAGAGTATATTTCCCATAAAATCAAGAACTTCATGATAAATCTTGGTAGCTCAGATACACTATTGGCATATGGCACTGAGAGATTTTTTTTTACTACTTGTGTTGTCATTCATGCCAACTAGAGTTAGCAGTATGATCCACAGTATTAGCATTGTTTATACCAGCAAGGAAACTAAGATTATGTAATCTACCAACAAAAGGAATGAAGAACATGACATCCAGTTGGCAAGTTGATTTGATCACTTTACCAAATCATTATTTCATGGTGTGGATCTCCAAGAAATATTTCTTAGCATTTAAACTATCCTCTAATGAGTTTTGTGGTATAGTATTAAGTCAGAGTTCGAGTTAAGAGATTCGGTAGCATGTTTCATGATTTATTTTCCATTATGGCCGACATGTTTCATATGGTGTATCGTGAATATATGTGGAATATGTATTTTTCTATTTCCTATGTTTGGAATCTTGGTTTGGGTCCCTACTAAAGTCTAGCCAACTTGTGTGGGTATGCATCAATTCTAATAAGTGATTTGAGTTGACATAAGAAAAAATATTATATTTTATTGTGAGGCCAACATACAATGAATTTTTGATTAGTGGGTATATAAAGGAGATTGATAAACCATTTTTTGTGTGATATGCAAGTCATGGTAGTAGATATAATGCAATAGTGAAGGATTATCAAGAAAAGAGTGAAAAGAGTAGACCAATTGTTTGAGGGAAGAATAGTTTTGGTATGCTAAGCAGTGTAGAGTAGAGCAGAGAAAAAGTGTGATCCGGTTGAGAGATCTAAAATTTGATTGAGAGCCTTAGTGGAACTGAATTTTGGCATTTGTAGATGTTGTACTCTTAGTTCAAATTTTTTTTGTAATCTCAATTTTACTTGTAAGGTAGTGAGCCTTTCCTATTGAGCAGTGAGCTCTAGGTAGTGTGCTTGAATGCAAGTGCATTCCTCTTCTTTCTATTTTAATTTTAATGAAGTAAACATTGTGGATTAATCTCCACCATGGTTTTTCCCCTAATAGGGTTTCCACGTAAAATTATCTGGCGTTATGGTGTTCATTAATTAGACTACATGATTTCATCTATTATGTGTTGCAAATGCTATATGTAGTTTAATTATTGTGGTTAATAGTTATAGATCTATTTTATAAATCAAAATTAGTGAACATTGATTCACCCCCCCTCTTAGTGTTCCTAATGTCCAACAATTGGTATCAGAGCTGGTTCCTCTTCAGAAGTTTAACAGCTTGAGGTGAATCTTGAATTACTATGGACGTTGGTGGTCTTCAACAACAACTTATGGTGGCACATGATGATCTTGATCAATGTAAAGAGAAGGTCATGGAATTAAAGGAAAATCTTGTAGATGCCAAAAAAATCATTCAATCACTAAAGGATAAGATAAATGAGTTAAGGGAAAAGAGGAAGGAGTTGTGTTATTAGTTGAAATAAAAAGAAAGAAAAGTACCGGATGATGTCCATCTAAATCAAAACCTAAAATAAATAACTGAAGAATGTGAAAAGATAGCGAAGGACAATAAAGCTATAAAAGTTGAGATGAAATATGTGGCAATAAAGTTTACCAAAGAGATTGAACAAAGAAAGAAGAATGAGGAGAATCTTGCTCAGTCCCTAAAAGAAAAATATGAAGAATGCAACCTAATTAATAGTAGAATGATTGAATTGGAGGTAGAACTACAACAAGCCATAAACTATGAACACGAGACTGAAGACATATAGTTACTCTTGGAAATGAGCTTGCTACTACAAATGAATTCAAGTAAAAGTTTGGGATAAGTTCTGCTAAGCTTGATGAGATAACTAGAAGTCAAAAGGATACAAATAACAAGTGAGGTCTAGGCTATGAGAAGGGTGAAAGCTCTAGATTTGAACAAAAGAACTCTAAAAAGAAGAAAAAAGGTAGAAGACATCCAGTAAGGCAACCCAATGCTCAAATATTTAATGGATATTGCTTTACTTGTAATAAATTTGGACAAATGGCTTCTTAGTGTAGAAGAAGGATAAACCCTAGTACTCCATCATTTTCTAGTCAATGTTTTAAATGCAATAAGCTTGGTCATAAGGCATTAGAATGCAAAAATATGCATGTTAATACAAGTAACATTAAATGCTATACCTATGGAAGATTTGGACATGTTTCTAATCAATGCAGGTCAGGGGGAAATTAGTGGAATGGCTTGTATAGATAGAAAGGTCTGGTATGTTTCAATTGTAACAATCTTGGACACCTTGTGAAATTTTTTAGGAACAAAAACATGAATAAAAGAGGTCTAGTTTATGAAGGAATAAATTCATAGAAAGACAACAAAGGAAAAGAAAAAGCATTTGTGGAAGAGATAAGAGATCAGATGAAGAAAAAATGGGTGAAGAAAAGTGAATCTGATGAAGGAAACAAGGATGAATTGGAAGCTCCCTCTGGTAACTCTTCTAGTAATTGATATTAGGATAGTGGCCTAGGGGGATTTTTTCATGAAAATATCTTATCCCCCTGTGTATAATTGGCATCAAATTGCTAGATATTGTTAGTCATCGTGTTATTCATTAATGGAAGTATTAGCAATTAGATGTTGAATTGGATGAAATGGTATAGGTCTTCAGTTGAATTCTTTTCTTGTTGTCTGAATTTGTAGAGTGACCGGAACTTCTAGGGAAACACATTTAGTGTGACAAAAAGTAAAGTAGGTGGAGATATAAAAATGGCATTTGAAACCCTAATTCATCATTGCGCATTGAAGGAGAACAGTTCGAGAGCATTTTCTGCAAAATTTAAAAGGTGCGAAAGGTGATCCTAGTAGGGAGTTTCCAAGTATTTATGTTGATAATTGATTTCATATCTATTTTTGTGATCGATAGAACTCTGTTTGGGGTGAAACATGAAGCAAGTCAAAGGAACCATAACTCTAGATGAGTATAGTAGTCAAAATATTAGGGATGAAAGAAACTTTTTTTTTGCTCACTGATTTTAGGAGGCTTGAAGGATCAAAGCATAATAATTTGGATATATGGAGTGAATTTCATCATTTCATCAATGAAAAGATAATTTGGTTTGTTCTGAACAAATTGGATGGTGATATCCTCACTCTAGACAAATATTATCATATTTCTAAGGATTTGATTAGAAATCTAATGAGCTTATGCAATGTTGGTGATATACTGAAGAAGAAGTTGATTCATAATGTTGAGGTCAAATCCCTAACTAGAATAAGGGGAGATCAGAGGGCTCTGATAATTGTGATGATTAAAGATCCTTTGACAAGGTATGTTGCACATGGAATCTCATATAAGTTCTACTTTAGAAACTGAGAAGGATCAACCTTAGTAGGCACTGCATATATCAATCATAAAATGATAATTGAAAATAAAGACTTCGAACTATGTAGTCTGATGAAGGATCAACTGATGGAGAATGTTCAATTAATGAAGGATATTGACTACCCCTTTAGGTTTGTCACTATGGCAATATGTTTTATGATGTATTTTCTAAACTATTTGCCTATGAAGGACAATGTAGTGTGGATAGAAAATATGCCAGTTTGTAAGCAAATCTTCAATTATTATAACTCTTTTGACAATTGTGAACAAGTGTATGAAATATTCTTTAGAAATGTGTTAGAAAGGTTTTGGGAATGTGTTATCCCTCTCCTGGTAAAGTTAACTGAAGTTGGATCATCCTCTAGAAAGGCAAAGAAAAAAAGAAGAGAGGAAGTGATATGGGTGGTGTCACTCATCTGGTACCCAAGTTAGCAAAGGTTGAAGAAAAAGGGAAAAGACAATTAGTTGTGGATGTAGAGGATGAAGTTTCTAAAGAATATACTCCAAGAGATCAACCAACACTAGGTGAACTAGAAATAATAATGGTTAAAGACAGTGATGAAGAAGGTTCTCTGTTCAAGTCAAAGATAGTGCAAATCATTCAGGATGAGGATGGTATACAAAAGATGTAAGGCATATGGTTAAATGGACCATCTTATGAGTAGGATATTATTGAAAACACTCTAGAAAGATACTTTGTTGATAATAATATTGACTTGGAGAGTCTAGAGGATGTTCTCCCAAAAGAACTAATTGAGTGTGTCAAGGAAGCCATGGAATTTGTGCCTCTAAATAGAAAAGATGAGGAAATAATTTCCCATTTAAAGATAAAGTTTAGGTTATCTCTTTCCAAGTTGAAGAAGAAAATGAATGAGCTAAGATAGTGCATTGATTCGGCCAACAAAGTTTTCAATTACTATCTTAAGTGGCCTCATGTGGTAGGTGTTGGTTTCTTTTACACTGTAACTAGGTTTGTCTCCTAATCTACCTATGGGACTGCCAATCCCAATCAAGGGAAACTCAAAGGACCTGGACCAATTGACGAGAACTTTAAGAAACCTCCTACACTTTGGGCTCTGTAAGACCTGTGAGGGTGGTCCCTTGATGTTTTTACAACCTTTGCACCTTTATTATAAAAATTATTAACAATAATAGATGATGTCACATAATTGTTCAACAAAATAGGATAATACTGAAATAAATTGGCTATTTAATAGTAAGATCAACTACTTGGAGCATGAGATAACTACAACACAAGGTAGTATAAGATGGCCATTGATTTTCAATTCTTAGCAAGCTCTAGGAAAAGACAAGAAAACATTGAATCATATGGATAATCACAACTTAGACCAATGCCACGTATCTATTGGTCAGGAGTCAAATTTATAAACATCTAAAGGCATATAACAGATTCAACACATAACATATGGAATCCTTGATGATATTAAATTACAATTTTATCAATATGTATTCTTGCTCAAAACTACTTACCAAATCCTTATACAGTAGATATCCTCCTATAATCCCATCCAAGCATTTTAATTAATTCTTTGAATTAAAGCTAAAACAAGGATCATACACACCACAATAGTGAGATGGATAAAATAACCCTTGGTAATTTTATTCAAGGTTCAGATATGCAAGTACAATGGAGAGACATGAGCTTGAATTTTTCTTTTAAAATTAGATGCTAGTATTGTTATACAACATTACACCTCCATGAACTCAAAACCTACTACAGAATGACACCAAACCTAAGTTTCACTTCTTCCTGAAGAACATCAAACTTTACAAATTGCTCTGTAACTTCACCTAGACTTGACAAAATTTGTCTAACTTGCTCCCCATACCTTTGGCTCTGAATTCCTTCTTATAGAGAATGAAGGAGCAAAACAAGCACTGGGCCAGAGAGTACACATGTCATCAGCCAATTGGCCACCTAGAAAAGAGTTGAAGCAGTCATAAAGATCACTAGAAATCTGCACCGAGATCGCCATTAAAACATAATTAGAAATCACTACAACCACAACATCTTACCTATTTATTGAATCATGCCAGTAAGCGTCCTTCCCACCATTAAAACTCACCAGCTCGCATACAAAAACGGTGCCAACCATGTCTTGACTCTGACTTTAAATTCCAACCATCGATCCTTCAGTGGAATCAAGCCATCAAATGACTGCCTTCAAAAACTAGCTAACACAAATGCCAATGTGGAAAACAAGGGGCCATCACACCATAGTATGTGAAGGAAATCCACATGGTGGTTTCCTGCGATATCACAATCCTTAAAATTTTGATCACGCGATGGTGGGAAACCGTTGATCTTGATCATCAGTGGTCTCAACCCTTCAACACAGTCAACAGCCCTATTGTTAACCATCGAGCAACTTTTTCGCTGAGATCATAATATCTTCGTCGATTTTCAGCAAGTGCATCCTGCAAGTGCTTTAGTAACCCACCCTTTTATTCCTTCAGCTCCATCGACTGATACACGTGGCTATCACCCGTGATATCACAATCGGTATAGATATTGTAACTTTCGATCACGCGATAAGGGGGTGACCATAGATCTCTAACAATACTTGATCGGTGGTTACAAACTTCATCCCCTCAACCGCTCTGGATTGGACACGTGGCACCATCCCATGATATCGTGATCGACCAAATTACCATTATAGGCTGGTGGGGAACCATTGATATGCAACTAGATTTAGCTTTTAATTGCCACCATTGATCTTCTTTGAGTTGACTTGATGCCCTAACTTCTTCGTCCTTGCACATTTAATGAATTTCCCCGGCCATAACATATATTTCATTTTAATTTTTTTTCTTTGGAAGCAATGAAATATTTAAAATATATTTCTCAAAACTTCCTTGGGCCCCACCTTGTACATGTGGCATCATCTCGTTGCTTCACGATAGATAAAAGGTGAGCACCTTCTGATTGCAAAATAGTGGGAAAGCCACTCAATCAAAAGGTAGCTGATCAATGGCCAAGCAAATTGCATCCCTAACAGGGGACATGTGGCGCCCTCCCATGATTTCACAATCCTTCAATTCTCGATTGTGGGATAGTGGGAAACCATTGATCTATGAAGGTAAAATATTGATGGCAGTGCAGACTCCAAACTTCTGTGAAATATAACATTTATTAATAGCAAAGGGGGAACCACTAGGCCAATGAGACAAAAAGATATAAGTTGTATTAAAACAATGAATCACGTGGTTAGCCTAGACTTAGGAAAAATGAAACATGCAGGGGCCTCAAAAAAGAAAATCAAAAGGGGCCAAAGCCTAGACAAGTCAACAAGGCATAAGATGTTTTAATAGCCTTCAAAAAGCAATAGCAAAAATAGAACTCAACCAAGGCTCAAAATAAATACAAGGTTTTTACATGCAAATAAGTCCAAAACCCTAACCCTCAAGAATTTTGACACCATGAAAGACCAGTTAACACTAGTTAGGGCGGGAATGAAACATAAGGAGCAAAATTTTGAAGCTCCAACAGTACGAAAGTACAAGGATAAGTTGGAGGAGACCAAAAAAGAGCTTGTCAAAATTGGACAATATTACAACACGTCTTTGGACAAGAATGGAGATGTTAAGAAGAAGGTTTAGGCTCTGTAGGTTGAGCATGAAAAGGTCCAATTTTCTAGGAACACTCTTATTAATTCCTTCTAGAAAGTATAAGACATAACTAAAGGGAGATTAGAGCAGATGATTGAAGTGCTTAAGTCAGGAGAAAAGTTGGAAGATGCAATCACCATTCTTGAGTCTCTTGTTCAAATCATTAACATAAATTTAGAGAATAATAGCTTGATCATAGCTATTGGAATTGTAGTGGACTCCTAGAATAAATTCCTTCTAGAGATGAAAGCTAAGTATAAAATAATTTTCTGAATTCTTATAGCAGTTGTCCAATTTTGATCAATTTTTGCATCATCAGTTTGGGAGAGAATGGAGTAATATTAAGTACAGTAAAATATTATAGGGGAGAGCATACAAAGAGAAATGAAGAGTGGATATAGTAGAGCTTTTTCATTGATGTCAAAGAGGGAGAGAATGCAGTGAAAATTTTCCTTGACATCCATAGGGGGAGTAGTAATTTTGGTCTTGCTGATTTTTTTGTTTTGACACTTAGTCAAATTTTCACTAAGTGTTGCCATCAATGCCAAAGGGGCAGATTGTTGGCATATGGCTCTGAGAGATCATTTTTGGCTACTTGTATTTTCATTGATGGAAAATAGAGTTAGCAGTATAATCTGTAGTATTAGCATTGTTTATGCTGGCAAGGAAACTAAGACTATGTAATCTACTGATAGAAAGAATGAAGAACATGACATCAGGTTGGCAAGTTGATCCGATCACTTTACTGAATCATTATTCTATGGTGTGGATCTCTAGGAAATATTTCTTAGCATTTACACTATCCTCTGATGAGTTTTGTGGTATAGTATTAATTCGGAGTTTGAGTTAAGAGATTCAGTAGCATGTTTCATATGGCATATCGTGGATATATGTGGAATATATATTTTTCTATTTCCTATGTTTGGAATCTTGGTCTGGGTCCCTACTAAAGTCTAGATGACTTGTGTGGGTACACATCAATTCTAATTAGTGATTTGAGCTGACATAAGCAAAAATATTATATTTTATGGTGAGGTCGACATGCATTGAATTTATGATTAGCAGGTATATAAAGGAGATCAGTAAACCATTTTGTGTGTGATATGCAAGTCGTGGTAGTAGATATAATGTAGTAGTGACGGTGTATCAAGAAAAGAGTGAAAATATCATACTAGTTGTTTGAGGGCAGAATAGTTTTGGTATGCTAAGTAGTGCAGAGTAGAGTAGAGCATAGTAGAAGTGCGATTTGGTTGAGAGATTAGGAATTTGATCGGGATCCTCAGTGGAACTGAATTCTAGTATTTGTAGATGTTGTACTCTCAGTTCAATCTTTTTTTGTAATCTCAATTTTACTTGTAAGGTAGTGAGCCTTTCCTATTGAGTAGAGAGCTCTAGGAAGTGCACCTAAATGCAAGTGCATTCCTCTACTTTCTATTTTAGTTTTAATAGAGTAAACATTG
Source organism: Sequoia sempervirens (assembly GCA_007258455.2). Classification (NCBI taxonomy): domain Eukaryota; kingdom Viridiplantae; phylum Streptophyta; class Pinopsida; order Cupressales; family Cupressaceae; genus Sequoia; species Sequoia sempervirens. The sequence continues at coordinate 613,952,929 of VDFB02271358.1, forward strand.
TGGATTAATCTCCACTGTGGTTTTTCCCCTAACAAGGTTTCCACGTAAAAATATCTGGTCTTATGGTGTTCATTAATGAGACTGCATGATTTCATTTGTTATATGTTGCAAATTCTATATCAAGTTTAATTATTGTTGTTAATAGTTTTAGATCTATTTTGTAAGTCAAAACTAGTGAACATTGATTCTCCCCCCCCTCTTAGTGTTCCCAGTGTCCAACATACACAAGATACTTCCCTTGCTACATTCTTTGGAACATTTCAAATAAGGATGAACAAAAGGTTTAGGATTCTAGTAAATGTTGTTGAAAGGTACTTCGAAAGCCTAAATTTTCTTGTGTTTATAGATTTTTGTCACATGGAAGTAGTTGAATCAAGGTTGGTATGAATATTTGAATTATATTATGAAGTTTTAGAGGCTGAAGTTGATATTTATGCTAAAATTATTTTGGAAATCCCTAAGAATCTTAATGTAGAAGGTACCTCTGATAGCGCAATCAGAATAGGGAAGAAAAGGATGAGTGTTGCTAACAAAGAAGTTGTAGAAGGAAATGATCTTGAACATGTGCATGAAATAATACATATTTAGAAAACTTTAGAAGAATTTAAGAAGGTTATTCTTGGTTCTAATTTTGATTCATCTATTTTTGTTGTGGAGAATCTAAGAGGCATGATTGATTCTTTGAAGGTCTACATCTCCAGACTTGAAGTACCTACTGAAATTAGATTTGATGAAGGAAATGTGGAGGATATCAAAGAAAAATGAGCAAATTCCCAATAAAGTGATCAAGGAATTGGAGAGTGTACAAGGTTGTGAAGACAAGGCATAAGAACTAGTTTCTTTTTTCCTAAATTGGTCTAACAATACACTAAAAAATAGAAAGGAGATAAGGATTAGTGAATCCCATATGAGCACTCAAGAAGATACATACAGGTTAGTAGAACATAGAGATAATCAGAGGTGGTCCTACATTATCAAGCTTTAGGACAAATTATTTTTGTTACAATATCAAAGGACATAAGTTACCAATACTTTTGTGGAACTTAGACATATGATTAAACTCAGGCACACTTCTATTTCTAGTGCTCTTGGTTATATTGGTGAATTATCAAAGATTAATGCTAATCCCAATACTCTAGTAGATGGTATAGAGTTAGTAACTAAACTTGATCTATTTAAAAAGATTCTTATAAGTGAAAAATATTGAGGGGAACAAGGCAAAGTGTCATGGAAGGTCATCTTGAAGAGTCTCAAAGGTTCTTCTTCAGGTTAATTCAATTTTGTGTTCATATATTTTTGGCTACATTTTTATATATACATATATTCCAGACCCCTTATCGTTTGTCATTGATGTCAAAGGGGGATAGATAGAGAGATGCAGAGATATAGAAACATTTTTGTGAAGAACATTTTTGATAGGGGGAGTATTCAGAGTATTCAGTTGTAGTTGGAAAATGTTTTTTTCATGCATGTTGCCATCAATACCAAAGGGGATATTTTTAGGCCTCGCAACATGAGAATGAAGTATGGATGGTTTGTGTTGGTTGTTTCAATGTTGTCATTCATGTCAACATGATGATATCTACTTAGTGATAACTTTGTGAGAAGTCTACTTGGTTTACCAACAACTGCTCTCTATTAGTATTGCCCTTTTGTGATGGATAGGTGTGTTGGTATCTGAGTCCAAAAATCACCTCAAGATCTAACCTTTTTATCCTGATTCATTTAGAAATCTATATCCTATATCATGCAACGTTTTTAGTTGTGGGTAGAAAGTTATCTTTGAAAGAGTGCAACTCTGTATTCTACTATTGTTCCTTTCTTGGCATACCGTGTGGGAGACTCCACATTCTAAATTAAGGTGAATATTCTTATGTTGTGGTTTTGTTGATGGTCTCTATGTTGGTGGTATGATGTGAAATTAACGTGTTCTAAGATCTAAAAGGTGTTTTCTTTGAGGATTATTTGTTGGTTTGGAGAATTGTGTTCTAGTCTTGGCTGAATTAGCATATGCAATACATTATGGAGACTAGTTGTGTTTTATGGATGTCAACTAACTTGGTACAATGCATTACATGAATAAAATGTTTTATGGTGCCAACAACTTAGAAAGCTTTGATTATTTTGTTTTCATCTAATTAGCCTGACCTAATTGATGAATAAGATATACTTATATATATATAAGATGTTTTGAGGAATGAGATGAGAGAGTGAAGGAGAAGAAAGTGTGGAGAAGAAAAGTGTGTGGAAGAATGGTCTGAGCCTAAATGTTTTATCAGTTGTGGATCAATACAGGTTTGTTGAGTGATTATTGAGTGAGGTAGTACTTCATATTTTGAGCTTCATTGGAACTAAACCCTACAAATTGAAGGTGTAACCTATCAGTTCAATCTCTTGGTGGTGAGCCACTATCTTTATATCTTGGTGGTCAATTGTCTTTTGTATTCAGGTAGTGAGCCTTTTTAAGGATAGTGATTCCTGCTAGTGAACCCCATAATATTTTGTATCCGGATATAATATATCATGAGTTAACCCTCACCATGGTTTTTCCCTCTTTAGGTTTTCCACATAGAAATTTTAGTGTTCATGTGTATGGTTTCTTTGATTTTTTTCTATGTTCTATCTTGTTGATTTAGTCAAAATTGTGATAATGGTTATATGGATTTTATGTGAATGGTTTTATGGAATACTGATTCACCCCCCTCTCAGTATTGTGGATGTTCAACAATGGTGACCACCAGGTATGAAATGGGTTGTAGTGGGTCAGAAAATGGACCAAACAAGAAGCTAGAAAAAATTCTAGAGATTTTGATGGCAAGAGGCGTGTATGGATCTATTTAGGTGGAAAATAGGGTTCACCAATATGAATTGACAAGATGATGAACCACTTAATTTTCCCACACAAAACACATGTAGTTATGAGAGGCAAAAGATGCAAATAACAATCAGAAATGATACGTAACTGTTATACCAACTATGAGGGAATTTTTTAGAGCTCAAAGAGGTGTGTACCCTGCTACAAGAAGCCTATTTTTAGGTCACAACGGACTCATTCGCCTTTAGTGGTGAATGGGTCCCTATTAGGGTTTTTGAAACTAAGATTTGGGTTATTTTCCTTGATGTCTACACTCTCATATTCCTAGTTTTATGCTCATGAAAACTTATACTTAATTATGTAGCTTCAACTCTTCATTCTTAAACTTTAAATGTCAACCTCGCAACTTGAAAACTTTTTGTAACTTTTCTCTAAAATTTCTCTTCACTTGATCTTCAACCTGTAAATTTGTAAACACATTCAATGGAAGAAAAAATTGTTGATTGTTCATGAATATGGGTTTGCCTAAGTCAAACCCCTTCTAGGTAATTAAACCTAATGATGAAATAATTTAATTGAAGCATGAAACATGAAATAATGCAATGTTGGTACCTTAGATTTTTTCTTGTAAGATAAATCTACAATCTAGCATGTAGTGGCCATGAAGAATGTAGATCTTGATCCTTGAATATGATGTGAACAATGCTTGCAAGTAGATCTTCAATACTACATCAACTTTCTTAGCTCACCTACATGCATGAATGCGCTAAACCCTAGACATGATGGAATGATCTTGATTTGCTGCAATAAACACTTGATAATATGCCTTGAAATTCCTTTGAAAACTCTCTTGAAGTTCTCTATAATTCTCTCTTGAAATTTCTAGAATGCTTCATAAAATTGATAGGTCTTGTTAGGAGAAACAAGGTGAATTAACCCCTTATTTATACTAAATTAGGAGATTAATCGTGAAATTCAAACAATTCAAGTCAACACCAAATCTAGAGATAAAAATTATTAAATTTCTGCCACAATGAAATCCAAAAAGGGGGTCCTCGTTAAGGGAGGACCCATTCGGCACCTAGGGCGAATGGATCCTGGCACTGTTTTCTAGAACCATTCCTTTGGGGCATGAAAGAACACTAAAAACCCATGTAGAATCTACTTATAAAGGGGGGATCCTAGAGAGGGAGGACTTTTTCTCCACCTACAGTGAATGGGTCCTAGCACTAATTTCTAGGACCTTGATTTTTCCAAATTAAATATTATGCAATTTGAATCATGGGTTTCAAGATAGATCTTTGAGGTGTCACAAATAAGACTTAAATTTTAATTGAAGGGTCTAATTAAATCCAATTAACCACAATTAATTAAGAGGACCCTAGATAAATGTGGAAGTGTGTTAGGGTATGTGTAGGATCATCATGGAAAAAATAGGCCCTTAAGTGGCAACAAATTCAAAAAAATCAAAGTTAGGCAACTTGACGTAAAAATTTGAATAAGTTATCTATATTATTTCAAAAATATGTAAGAATAGAATCTGTAGCAAATTGAATGTAGTTTCTAAACTACTAGTTTTTTTTTTTTTTTTAAAATCCATTTGGTGAAAATTTGAAATTTCAATGCGGTGGCACTTAACTTTCAAGGAAAAATAAAAAGTAGGTGTCAATGGACCACCCTAACCATAATAAAATGATAATATTTTTTTTATAATATTTCATATATAAGTAGAGGACTCATGTCCGATGTGCTGCATATCTTTGTAATTTTTTCCAAGTAAATAATTAATTATGAATTTTTTATTACAAGTTTTAAAAAATATAAAACTCGTATGTCTGACCACCTTAACTTGGTCAAAACTTCATGAAATTAAATTTTTATTTTAATCCACTAGTATGCAAAACATAGAATTTGACACATGTTTTAGATTCATAAAATTTGATACCATTTGAAAGTTATAGATGTTTTTCAATCAGCATATCAATCAGGACTTAAGTCATAATTCAAATAAAAAATGAATAATAATTATTTATTAAATTCAAAGTAAAGCATAATTTATATTACTGGAAAGCTAAGAATCTCCTTTAAAAACCCTTTTTGTTTCATCAATTTTGGGTAAAAAAAAAGTCATCAGCCACATGGACCATCATATCACTTACATATCACCACTTTTTGGCCCATCATGATCTTGCACATACATATTACAACACTTTACAACACTTAAATAAGGTACACATTAAGATTATTTTATTAAAAGAGGGACCACGATCAATGTGAATGTGTTACAACACAGTACAACATTAAACCTAAGAAAAATTAAGTTAATTCAATGACAATTATTCCCAAATCAAGGAAAAAGGATACTTTTTTCATTACTACATTTTTCCCCGACTTTAGTGAGAGGATGACCCCATGTTAGACTCACTAAATTATACATTCAATACACTTAAGTATGCAAAAATAACAAAGATGCATAACCATACCCTGTTAAAGGCCAATAAAGAAAATCAAAAGGATCAAGCACAACAATCCCAACATGATGTGGAATGGGGCTGATTGTCCATAACATATGCTACTCACTCTGGGGTAGTGGAACCTCAGTCTATCCAATAGGTGAGTTATCCCAATGAAGTGGAAAATGAGAGAATTATTTTAGCCACTCATACCATACCAAAGTTATCCTCCTCAAAACTTTGATAATGAACCAAAATGTGATGCATTTTGAAAATGGTTTTGAATTTCATGTAAAATTTTGTTAAAGTGGATTTTTCTTTGTTCATGTAAAGGTCTTCCTCTTAGGAAGCATTGTGCCTAATGTATCCAAAAGAGGACAAGTCAAGGTGCCAGATCATCACTCATGGGACACCTCATGTGCATCATCCCATGACATTATATTGTACACTCTTGGATGGAATCAAACCCAATGTCACCACCAAGAAGAGTAAACATCACAAGAAAAAAGGAAAAAATATGTTATGATTTTTTTAAAAAGATTTCATCGATGTATGCCCCCACTTTAAAGCATTTCCTACACCATTATTGTGAGAAATTGCTTTAAATTAGTCATTTATTTTCCTAAGACATGAGAGATTTCTTCGAATAAAAGTTGTCAAAGTCATGGAATATGTTTTTGAAATAAGTTGTGTCATGAAATAGGAAGGAAGGTTGCCCCCACAAATACATAAGGGGTGTATGGATTCAGGGTCAGTATGTATTTGCTACAATGTTGTCATAGAAGCATGGAATTTTCATCATTCTCCAAACACTCATAGAACTAGAAGAATGACATAAACAGAGTGAAAACAAAGGAGAAGCCTTTTGGGTCAACATGGAAGAGACCTAAACATATCGATCCCTTCCATCATCCCCAAAACGAAAACACAAGACAAATGAAAAATTATAAAATAAAAGCTTTTAGGTCAACATGGAAGAGAAATGAATGTCTCAACACCCTGCATCATCCCGAAAAGGAAAACACAAGACAAATGAAATAATTACGACATATAGACTAATGAAAGATACATATAGAGGAATGCACAAAAAGAGAGAGGTAAATCAACTGAAACAACATGGGGGATCACATTATACACATGAAAAAATAAAAAAATAAAAAAGAAAAATACTAGTAAGGCACATGTGAGTCAACCTAAAGTAGGTCATTCGCATCTCAATCTCAATCGGTATAAATGGAAGGCATACAACTAGCCAAAGGGGGAAGAAGTGTCAAACTAGGGGAAGCACTAGGTTCAACACTTGGTTTAAGATATTTGTCATTTAAGCTCATAGAAGAAGAAAACAATGTATTCAACTCATCATGCACTTCATCAATATTTTCTATGTTGATGTCATCATCTAGATTTGTCACAATGGGAGGTCAAATAAAAATGTCCATGCAATGTTCTTGTTTATGTTGTGGTGAAGGTATAAGATCGTTATGCTTTACTTCAGGTAAGTTTGGACTCTAATTTTTTATTTTGTTCTTGTATTCTTGAGTTTGTAATCTCTGAGAAATAGCACATTTCCTATGCCTACACTCTCTAGCACTTTGATTCCTTTTCATTCTATTATCGATTTGTGTTTTTGTAAGAGTGGGTTTTGTCAATCATAGGTTCATTCTCTTCTTTGGTAGGAATAGAAGAAACCAAGGTAGGTTGCTCAACCACTTTCTCTTTGACTTTGTAAGATTGTATGACTCTAGGAGGGACAACATGATTGTTTGTGTTATCTCATGGTCTCTTGTAAGAAATTGTAGGAGTTTTGCCTATATGTTGTTCCTGTATGTTCAAAAGTGATTTTTGTTCAATCATTTCTTCATCAAGGATAGGTGTTTCATTTATAGGTTGAGGTATGTTTTGAAGGGATAATTTTTCTATTTTATTTTCCTTGAACTTTTTATATGATTTGAAAAAGAAATCCTCATGAGGCTTGATCAATTCCATAGGCTTGGGCCAAAAGAAATCTAATGAAAAATTCCATTGAGCCAATGCAGGGTTAAATCCACTATGATGCATAGTAAAGATATCATTTCCAAATGGAAAAATTAGACATTTATGAACAATTGAAGGGATGAAATTCATGGAGAAAAGTTGTGGATAACCTAGCTTCACATGTAATTGGTCTAATTATAGAATAATCGAAAATGAGACAGTCAATGTTTTTCAATCCCACTTTTAAAGGGAGATCTATTGAGCCTATCGTAGGGCACACATACCTATTATGAATCTTGATCCATTCTTTTGGCTTGTTATATGTATCTTTATATAGTTCACTTACATATAATAATTTTTTACTGATCACATTCTCTCTATAGATAGGATCAATTAATATCCCATTGGTTGGATTGTCATTTATTCGACTAGCTATGTAAAGAAGACCATTAGGTGCATGTTTGAGTATTTTGTTTTGTGAGAAAACAATGCCAAGAGGATTTTTTAGTTGAGCCCTTATGAGGGTTAGCTTTGATAAATGCTACCAATTTCTATATGTTATATTGTTTAATATTATCCATAAGACTAGTTTCCATAGGATTTGTTTTTATGTTATCATCATCTATGTCAACATTCATCACATCATTATTAGTTTCATTAGATTTGAAAAATTAAATAGTGTGTTTAGGCATTGGATTTATAAAGATTTGTAAATTTTGATTAGGAGGGGTTGCAGACTTATTACCTTGATCATTAGAATCAATAAGGTCTTGCATAAGATGTTTAAGATGCTTACAATATTTTGTACTATGCCCATTTTTTTGATGGTAATGACAATAATTTTTTTTTGGAAACCTTTAGGAAATGGTATATTAGGGTCACGTTCTCTAACAAGAGGTAAGGTAAGAATGTTCTTGTCATGAGTTGCAACATTATATTATGAAGGGTATCGGGTAAAGGAGAGAACTCCCTATCCCTCTCCCCAAAAGGAGTTGTCATCTTAATAGAAACCACTTGATGATTGGTTTGCTGACTCGTTTGAGGGTAATTCAATTGTAAAATTCCCTTATTCTACTTCTTGGAAGGTTGATAAGTGTTCTGAGTTGTAGATTCCAATTTTTCAATACAACTAGGGGGATTTTTCACATTACGATTGGTAGTCAAATTTTGATAATCACGAAGGGCTATACATAACTATGTGAAAGATGAAAATTTTAACATATCAATTTTTCTTTGTAGTTTTTCTTGTAAGTTGGAAATAAACATTCGTTGAAGGTTGGAATTAGGGATCTTAATATTTACTTATGAATAAATTGTTCGGTATCTTTCTATGAAATCATTCACTTTCTCCTCCTCTTTTTCTTTGCATGTCATTAAAGAAGCAAGTATCATCTTGGGACCCATGTGAATATGTAAGTGGTTGTAAAAGGAATTAATGAGTTCATTAAATGAACTAATTGAATTTTTCGGTAAAGAAGAGAACCACTCTAAAGCAGTATCCTTCAATAACCTAGGAAAGAGCTTAGCCAAAAGTTTATCTTCAAAGATAAAATCACTGAACAAGATTGTGAAGGAAAAAACATGGCTAACAAGATATCCCTTTCCACCATATTTCTCAAATCATGGGACTTCTATATCTTGTGTCATTTTTTCTCTTAGTATGTCGAAGGATAACATGTTGGATTTGATGTATTGTAAAGGTCGATTGTTGTTGTTTTATTGTAATGTTTCCACTTGTTGTTGGAGGGATGTCATAGTTTTCAAAAGGGAGTTAAGGATAGGATAATTTTGGTTGTAATTTTGAGGGGAATAAGCTGGAGTGGTGTATGTATGTGGAGGGCTAGTGAATTGCAAGTTGGTGAAGTTTTATTTTTTAGGAATTATTGTGCTTGTTTGGACGTCTAGAAGGGTTTCACATAGGAATACCTAAGGAAGTGTACAGAATGATATTGGGTATGATTTTTGTGGTTGGTTGAATGGTTGTGGTAGGTTGAAAGGTTTTTGTTGGTTGAAAGGTTTTTGTGGGTTGAAAGGTTGCTGTGAGTTGAAAGGTTGTTGTGGGTTGTGTACTAGTGTATGTAGGAACATACATTGTTATCATGGAGGAAGGAAATGGAATTTCACCTTGGTTTTGAGTAAACCCCAAGGCTTGAGTGGAGTTAGGGATGGTAGGGTAGGTGTTGGTAACATTAAGGACATTGGTTGTAGGAAGTGAAGCCATTGGAAATGAGGTATGCAAACTATGAGCCATGGAGGGTTGATTCTCAATACTATCAGAAAGAGAGTTAGAAATTCCAAGATCCACAATGAGTGAGATATCGTGGGATGACATGAGCCTCAAACTATGTCTTATAATAGTATTGTGAATAGGACACCAAGTTGTAAAGCTCATGCAAGTTTTACGAACCTAGTGTACAAACCCTAAAATAGAAAAAAGGAAATGCAACAACCTAGAATGAAAATCAATTTTTAAATTCTCAGCAATGTAATTGACTGATTAAAATATGTAATAAGGTTGAAATGAAATTTGGAATTTTAATAATGCACTTAAATAGGAAAGTAACAACACCAAACAAAAGCCTAGGACTAATATTTTAATTTCCAAAAATTCAGATCTGTAGTTAATGGGGACTCATTCACCAATAAGGGAGAATGGGTCCTGTTTAAGTTTTTTTGAGATGTTTTTGTGGATTTCAATGTGATTTTTAATGTTTTGAGATTCTAAAAGGTGAAGGTTTGAACTGATTAGGGACTCATTCACTAGTAGGGTGAATGGGTCCTAGTTAGGTACTTTTAAACTATATTTTAATGTTTTGCAAGCTTTTAGTAATGTCTTTCAGTTCCAGGTTTAAGGCAATGAGTTTCAATTTTAGATTTTCCAGAAATGCAAGGTGAAAATGCAATAAAAAATGAATGCAAGGACCTATGTTGAAATGCAATTTTGTTTTAACTTTTAAATGCAAATAAATAAAATTTAAATGAGATGCACAATGAATCATTTTTATTTTTTTTCAGATTTAGAGAGAGGCAAGAAAATCTAAATCTAAATCCTAAATGAGATGCAATTGTAAATGCAATGCAAGAAACCCTAAATGAGATCTTCATTCAATGAAAATGAGATGCAAGTGAATGCAAGATCTAACCCTAGGATGCAATCAAAGAATTCAAAATCAGAAAATTGCAATGTTCAATATGTCAGGTGCACCATTAATGTTTAGGTGGAAAATAGGGTTCACTAAAATGAATCAACAAGATGATGAACCACTTAATCTTCCCACACAAAACAAATACAAATATGAGAGCCAAAAGATGCAAATAAAAATTAGAAATAATACCAATCTATTATAACAACTATGAGGAAAAATTATAGAGCTCAAAGAGATGTGTACCTTGTTGCAAGAAGCCTATTTTTAGGTCACAAAGGACTCATTCTCCTTTGGTGGTGAATGTGTCCCTATTAGGTTTTCTAAAACTAAGAATTAGGTTATTTTCCTTGAATTATGCACTCTTAGATTCCCGGTTCTTAGCTCACGTAAACATGTACTTAATTCTATAGATTCAATTCTTAGTTCTTACACTTGAAAAGTCAGCTTTTCAACTTGAAAACTTTTGTAACTTTTCTCTAAACTCTCTGTCCACTTGATCTTTAACCTGTAAACCTAAAAACACATTTAAGGGAAGAAAAAATTCTTGATTTTTAGTGAATATTAGTTTACCTAAGTGAAACCCCTTGTAGGTAACTAAACCAAATGATGAAATAATGTAATTGAAGCATGGAACATGAAATGATGCAATGTTGGTACCTTGGATGTTGTATTGTAAGATAAATCTCCAATCTAGCATGTAGTGGCCATGAAGAGTGTAGATATTGATCCTTGAATATGATGTGAACAATGCTTGCTTGTAGAGCTTTAATACTACATCAACTTTCTTAGCTCAACAACATGCATGAATGCACTAAACATTAGACATGACGGAATAAGATTGAATTTCTGCAATAAGCACTTGATAATATACCTTGAAATGCTTTTCAAAATTCTCTTGAAGTGCTCAATAATGCTCTCTTGAAATTGATAGAATGCTTCATAAACTTGCTAGGTCTTGTTAGGAGAAACAAGGTGAATTAACCCCTTATTTATATTGAATTAGGAGATTAGCCACAAAATTCAAACAATTCAAGCTGACACTAGATCTAGAGATAAACATTATTAGATTCCCACCAAAATGAAATTAGAAAAGGGGGTCCTCTTAAAGGGAGGACCCATTCGCCACCTAGGGTGAATGGGTCCTAGCACTATTTTCCAAGACCATTCCTTCGGGGCATGAAAGAACACTAAAAACCCATGTAGAATCTATTGATAAAGGGGGGATCCTATAGAGGGAGGACCCATTCGCCACCTAGGGTGAATGGGCCCTAGCACCAATTTCTAGGACCTTGATTTTTCCTAATTAAATGTCATGCAATTTGAATCATAAGTTTCGGGATATATCTTTGAGAGGTGTCACAAATAAGGGTTAAATTTGAATTAAAGGGGCTAATTAACTCCAAATAATCATAATTAATTAAGAGGACCCTACATAAATGTGAAAGTGTGTTAAAACACTTTACAACACTTAAATAAGGTACACATTAAGTTTATTTTATTAAAAGAGGGCCCAAGATCAACGTGAATGTGTTACAACACATTACAACATTAAGCCTACAAAAAATTAAGTTAAATCAGTGACAATTATTCCCAAATCAAGTAAGGAAAGAGGATTTATTTTCCATTACTTTAGGATCAAATAGAACATGAGGTTTTAGAGGCATGTGAGGACTGGGTTCATAGGAATGCATAAGTCAATTAGGGAAATGATGGTCTAGGAGAAGGCCCTTGAGGTTGAATTGAGGAAGAACATTGAAAATATCTCAAAAGAGTAGCATTACCCAAGTTTGATGGTAAGTATATCAGAGCAAGAGTTGAGGCATGGCTAATTTAGATGGAGAAATACTTTGGACTCCATAACCTATCCAACTAGACTAAAGTGGCATGGGATACGTATCAACTTTTTGATGAAACAACTACTTGGTGGGACAATGAAAAGTCAGACAGGAATCTTTAGCCTGTTGAGATTACTTGGGAAATATTCCTCCAATATTTGTAGGAAGAGATGGTTACTACAAATCTTTCTCAACAAGAAGGTGACAAAATTTCAAAACCTAACTCAAGGGATCATGATTGTGACCCAATATTGGAAACATTTTACCAACCTATTGGAGTATGTGCCTCATTATCAAGGAGACAAACATTTCTGTATCCAAAAGTTCATATTGGGGCTTAGAACCAATATTCGAGAAGAAGTGGACATCCATGATCCTCTTACCATAAATTAAGTATTCCTAAAGATCACCAAATAGGAGTAGGCTATGTGCAGGATCATCATGGAAAAAATAGGCCCTTAAGTGGCAAAAAATTCAAAAAAATCAGAGTTAGACAACTTGACATAAAAATTTGAATTAGTTATCTATATTATTTCAAAAATATCTAAGAATAGAATCTATAGAAAATTGAATGTAGTTTCTAAACTACTAGGTTTGTTTAAAAAAATAAAATCTATTTGGTGAAAATTTGAAATTTCAATGTAGAGTAATTTAAATTTCAAGGAAAAAATAAGAAGTAGGTGTATGTCTGACCAACCTAACCACAATAAAATCATAATATCCTTAATAATATTTTAGATATAAGTAGAGGAATCATGTCCTGATGTGATGCATATTTTTTTGTAATTTTTTCCAAGTAAATAACTAATTATGAATTTTTTATTAGAATTTTAAAAAAATATTAAAAAATCATATGTCTGACCACCTTAACTTGGTCAAAAATTCATGAAATTAAATTTTTCCTTTTTTAATCCTATAGTATGTGAAACATAGAATGTGACACATATTTTGGATTCAAAAAACGTGATACTATTTGAAAGCTATAGATTTTTTTCAATCAACCTATCAATCAGGACTTTAGTCGTAATTCAAATAGAAAATGAATAATAATTACTTATTAAATTCAAAGTAAAGCATAATTTATATTGGTGGAAAGTTGAGAATATCCTTTAAAAACCCTTTTTATTTTCTCAATTTTGGGTAAAAAAAAGGTCGCCAGCCACATACCCATCATATTGCCACTATTTTTCCCATCATGATCCTGCAGATACCCAATAGCAATTGCAACAGTTGTACAATTACTGCAATAATGTAAATCCTAAATCATGGTTTGGGAAAAATAAATTTCATAAATGAGACAAGAACCATTAGATCCATAATCTCAAGAGGGGAAGTGAGTCAGAAAAGAAAGGTAAAGATGGTAATGGTGGAAAGAACAAGAACCAAAATAGAAACAAAGGTAAAGACGACCAAAAGAAAAAGGGCTTAAGGGAGGACAAGATAGGAGGTCACAAAGGGCATTATGACAGGTTCTATAATTGTGTAAGTGACCATTATTCCTCAAATTATTCACAACAGTCGAAGTCACAAAAGGAAGGAAACTATCAATAGACTTAGCATCATCAGATCTACATTATAGTGGATAACAAAAAGGAAGAGTAATAAGAAGGAAGAGTATTAGGCATCACTAATACAACTATCAGGTAAGCTCTATGGAAAAAATACCTCTATTTTAATTGATACTAGAACTAATGAATTTTTCTTAGATCCTATAGTAATATCCAAAATACCTATTAGACATAGATACATGGAAAACTCATGGATAGTCTAGTATGGAAATTGGGTAGAGCAGAGGGTATATACCCGTCTCTTTTACAGTGAGTTAGAGATTCCAACCTTCCAAACCTAGGTCAACTTGTATGTGGAACCTTTAGGCTCATATGATGTAATTTTGGGAATAAATTGGTTAACCGAGCATAAGTCTATAGTGAATTGTGAGGATAAGGTAGTTAATTTTTGGGATGATGATGGGAACCTAGTTGAGATTTATGGAATGCAAAGACCCTTAGAGCTTAGACAAATCTCCATTATGCAGCACAAAAGGGCTCCTCAAAAAAGGATATTCTATTTATGTTGTTCATATCAATAACCCTAATAGAAAGGAACCACATCTAGATGAATACCCTATTCTCAAGGAGTTCTGAGTTGTATTCCCTGATGAACTTATGGAGTTACCTTTGAAATGATAATTTTACTTTTCTATTGACCTTGTACCAAGAGTTGAGCCTCAATCCAAAGCACCTTATTAGATGACCATCACTAAAATCTATGAGTTGAAAGCCTACTTAATGGAACTATTGAACAAAGGGCTCATAATACCCAATGTGTCACCTTGGGGAGCACTAGTTATCTTTGTGAAAAAGAAGGATGGAATCTTGCATCTGTGTATAGACTATAGGATGTTGAACAAGGAAACCATCAAGAACCAATACCCACTCTTGAGGATTGATGATTAAATAAACACTATCATTATTCCCCTTAGTTAAATAAATCAAAATATTTATTTAACTAAATCTTTATCATTTTCTATCTCCTTTTTGATTTAGTTTAATCCACAAATCTAAAGCAAAAAGGTCAAATCACCTAATCCTCTCTTAAATTAACTAAATTAGGATTAAATCTAATCTTAATGCAAGTCCCATCCTCTATCTTTTCCCACTTGCACAAACAAATCAATTAATTCATTTATTAAATCCTCATTTTCCATCAACATGGCATAATAGAGAATATTATCTCAAATTTGAATTCAAATCAAGCTGACTTGTCCCTTCCAACAAATCATTTAAGATCTCTTACATGTCTCTTACACAAGTCAAACTTGGCATTTAAGACTTTTCTTCTCCCTCCAACAAGCCATCTTTTGAATTTCAAATATGCCCCTCTTTGGCACATTGACCAAGATGTGCACAACCTTCATCCTATCACATCTTGAAAAATGGCATCTTGTCATTGATTGGTCTTTAGTCCCATTCCTCCATGTTTTTCATTATTCCATCCTTCTTGGTTATAAATAGAGGCCTCCTCTAGTGTATTACTCCTCCACAATCTTATGCAAAAATACATCATTGTCATTTGAATCCATAGCATCTTCAAAGCAGTTTCATCATTTAGCTTATCTAAAGGGGTTGGGAAAGGGCTACTTTCCACATCAAAGTAGCACCAATCCCCCTATGAGATGATGTTTGAGTAGTTTAGAAATATATTTCATGTTATTTTTCTGATGTTATTGTTTCCTTTACATTTTCTCAACAATTTCATGGGGAGAGTTATCATCTCATTTGTTCAATGTTGACTGATTTCATCATATTTTTCAATATTTGTTCAAAATTTAGGATCTCAAGGGCATGCTTTTTTTGGAGGGTATTAAAGTCTTCATGTGCTATATCAAAGTCATCATGCATATGTTTTATTGGCAATGTTTTTGGTTTCTAGATTTAATGCTGAGATCATCTAGGGCATTTATTTAGATTAGCATTTATAGTGTGTAGTTCAAATATCAGAAACTCATAAAATTGTTTGTTCTATTAATGTTTCCACATATTTTTGACAGGGAAGCATATCTTGTTGTGCATTTATGTGAAGCTGGTGGAAGCATTTATCTTCAATGATAGATAGGAAAATTTGATCTAGTTTAAATTAATGAAAGAGTATTGAATGTGTGAAGCATTATTGCAAAATATTTATCTTCAATTTCGCCATAGATCTTGTATTTATTTTCCTATGAAAATATGCCTATAAGCCTGCTTTTGTTCACCATCTTACTACTTAGTTTATCATTATTCTCTGCAAAAAAGGTGTATTGGTTTACACCACATTATCATATGCTATCTTTATTTGTTTATTTGATTTATTTTATCATTGAACACGTCAAAACCCTATGCACCAACCTTGCTTAACTTGCCTTTCATTAAATGATGCATATTGTTTGGCATGGACTAGTATACATAGGTGTGATTTAGGCTACAATGACTTCCTCACAAGCCAATTTCGACATAAGGTTGTGCTTCATTTATTGCTTACATGACTTTCAAAAAAGTGGTGTTATATTTCAAATCCTTGCTCAAGTCATTGCATCACCTCCACTTAAAGCTAGAGAAATGATTACGATTTTGGAGTTTCAAAAATCTTTAACCGGTGCATAATATTTCTTCAAAACTAATTACTATAAAAATCTATGTATTTAATTGTTTCTATGTCAAATGGTTGAAATATTCTTTATTAATGTTCCATACTACTGTTGAATGTGCAGCCAAGTCAAGCTAATCTCGAAACTCTATCATTTAATTAAGTTTGTAAAAATGCTGCAATAAACACCCTATGCCACCAAGTTGATACCGCAATCTAGAAAAAAAAATCTTTCCACAGATTCATTTAGTGAATATTTTTCAATTATGAGACCACATCTTTTGAGGGCATAATGTCCATAGTAAATCCTAAAGTTGCAGGCGCTTTCTCCCAGGGATTAAAAAGCTTGATTGCTTGTAATATTTTTGTGGTGTGCAGGTTATCTCTCGCAGCGATGGTAAATGCTATTATCTATTTTGAGTATTGGATGGATTCATAGAATAAAGAACAAAAAAAAAAAACATTTGACAATGTCTATCAGCGGAAGGGACTCTTTGATCTAAAATCACTTTTTGTCTTGCATCATCCTTTCAAATGCTTTTAAAATGAAATTTCCCTTGGAGTACATTTGATCGGTAGTCAAATAAAATGCTAATGTATTTTATGTTGAGTACTTTAAGGTTGTGGTACTTTAAGGTTGTGTATATGGAATTATGATGCAACACTCTTAAGGACTTCATTTTTGGACTAACAACATTAGTTTTTTTGAATCAGTATTTTGTATGGTGTATTTTGATCTTGACATAGTAGTGATTTTGAAGAAAATCTATTTTTTTGTTTCTACTTTGCATAACAGGTTGGCATCAAGAAACATTAGAGGTTTTCTCTCACATGAGAATCAAACAACAAGCAGATTTGAGTTGGTGAATTAGAAAGTGAATTTGAAAAAGCATTTTTAAATGCTTATTGTAATGAGTCTAGATCATCCATTTACTACTTTTGTTTTCTGTTTTAGGCCAACTAGATCAATTTGGGTTTAAAATTAATTAGTTATTGATTTTTTCAAAGTTGGGCTAAAAACTAAACATTAGAAATTGACTAGACTTTAAGTTTGGATTAACAATTGAACAAGGAAAATTTTCACATTTCCTTTGGTGCTTAAAAAGAAGTCATTATTGCTTTGTAGCATTAAAAAGAACATGTTCTACTTTGTTTTGTGATTGCTTACTCAAACTAACACCACTAAAAAAATGAATGCTTTTCTCTTGTGCCTCACGACGATCTTGAGAACCAAAAGGCTTTTTGGTGGTCTTAGGTTGGGATAAAGTAATTGCCTCCACACTTCATTTTGGGAAATAAAATTGAACAACAAACTTTGTGAGTGTGGGTGGAACCTATTGCATGTGTTCTCCCTTTGTTTCTAAACGAAGGTTGATCGAACTATTTATATGTTTGCTTGCTTTTTTTTTTAATCTTAGAGAGCCTTCCTTGGGGAAAAAGTACTCACCCAAGGGAATGACTCGAGCGGTAACACTCTAAAGCCAAGAGTATTTCTAGCTAGGATATAAAAGTGGGTATTGGAACAAAGGCCAGTATCACGCGATTGGCTCTAATGAGAAGGACAACAATGGTCTCTCACCTCAATGGGTCAACTCCTACGAATGGAATGTCCAAATTAAAACCCTTGTTGTAGAAAGGCCAAAATCCCTATCTATTTGGTGGTGCAAGAATGGTCATTCTAAAGCCGCCCCACACTTTTATGGTTTTTAGTAGAAATGGAAAGTATGCCATGGGTACTAATTCTTGGCTGCCCCAAGAAGTGGGTGTCATGGAGGGGAGCCAATTGGGTCAAGCATCTAACCATTCGCTAAAAATAAGCATAGCTGGACTTGTCCAAGTGGGAACTCAACAAATAAAGTCTTTCATGTCCATAGGGTCATACTTGTTCTTGGTTACAAAACACTTTGATTGTTCGAAATTGGGAAACAAACATTCAACATTGGCATCAAAATCTCAAACCCTTTAGGAGAAGCAAACATCCTTGAACAAATTGACATGCTATTGCTTTCCCTTGGGATTCGTATCCTTATAGGCTTCTAAGCATTTGGATTTCATCTCAATTTTCTCCTACTAAGGTCAACATTAGGAAACCTTTGCCTTGATTTCCTTGATTTCCACATAATGCACTTTGTGGGATGAAAGAAAATTAGGACATTGGACATTTAGCTTGAAAACTAATCAAGAAGTTTTTGTGGTAAAAAGAATCCATTAAGCAAAGATTAAATCAATTATACCCCACACATGTGCTTGTGTTTCTTTTGATCATATGGTTTTCATGCAAACATTGGTCTTTTGGTTTTGAGCCACTCTTAGAGAAAAGCATGTTCTTCACTATCTTGGTCTTGTAAACAAGGATCTCCTTAGGTTCATTTAGGATTAAATCAAACACTTCATCCATCCCAAAAATTTATCATATTCATCCCATAAACAACTTTAGAGCTTTGAAAACATCAATATTCTAGACTTAGGTACATCCATAAACCAAATCAAAATCATTTGTTTAGTTAGCTGAGTTTGGATGAATCCTTCCTCACACACTTAGTAAAATTATTACCCTTTTGAACAAGTTCATCCTAAGATCACATCTAACATCTTAGGGTTTACAAGTTCATTTATCCAAATCAAACCAATCAAAATCAAATCCTAAAAGTCTAGCATTGATCAAAAGTTCCTAAACGTTTGACAACCATATCATTCACCCATTTCATCCTTCATCTCATCCTTGTTCCTAAACACCTTAGAGGTTAACAAGGTCAAAACACAAGAATAATATGGAATATAAACTTGATCCATACATCATGAGTAGTCTAAACCAACCAAACTTTAAAATCCTTACAATACTAATGAATTATCAAAACTAACATGTATACAATCCATACATGGGATCATTTTCTCATACAAACCTCAATGGTAGAACAAATGTGAGTATGCCCAATCTGAATTTTGGAACACCTTTCCCCATGGTAGATTTAAATCAAAGTCTGAACCTAAAAATCTATCAACCAAACACCTAATGCATGAGTCTTCCACAAACAAACAACTTCATTCCACCAAATCCATACATGCCAAGTACAAGTTTACCAAACATGAACATTTTAAATCCACACTTGGTAAACTTTGGGATAGATACATTTACGAATCACACCAATGTTGTTGAAAGTCCAAGCAATATGTTAATAGCTCCATGTATTGATCCAAATCAAGGTAACACCATGCAAAATCAAAGTTACCTAAATCAAGGAAATGTGATTCCCAACCACAACAATGTTCAATTTCAACCTATAATTCCAAATCTACACATCATCCCAAATAAGAATATTGTCCAAAATCAATTTTTCCGTGATCCCATACAAACACCGCAAGTGCACATTCCAAGTATGATTGAACAAAATAATCAACTATATCAAAGGAGTCAAAATCAAAATCAGGATTAAAATTCGCTAGATCAACTTGCTTCACTTGCCAAACTAATTGACTTATTGAGCCAAGAGACATCTTCACTCCAAAATCAATACACTTTTCCATTGGTTGAACCATGTCATCAAAGCATTGAGTTGTTTCCACAACTACATCAAGAACAATATCTCTAATGTCATGAAGTTGGATATCAAGATGAACAACATCAACAAAAAATCCAATAACCACATCTCAAAGATCACTCACCACATCTCAAAGATCAATCACCACATCTCCAAGATCAATCATCACAAGGTCAATCTAAAGTGCAATTCTCATAGGGTAACAAACAAAAATACACACCACTCGGGAAACCAATTGAATCAGTCCTACAAGAATTGGTACAAGAAAATCTCATCAAGCTCCCCATCTATGGGAACTATCAAGAACCCCTAGTTAAACCACCAGGGTATAACAAGGAGTGCCATTGTGATTTTCGCAAAATAAAGGGACACACAACATCAAATTATATTTGATCAAAAATCTCATCCAAGACCTTATTGATCAAAAGATAATCACTATTGGGGACAATGATCAGGATTCAACCACTTACGATAGCATTGGAAATCTCTCCACCATAATTGGTGAAAAAAATGATAAAAATCTATCAATCAATGAGCATCTTGAAGCTATGTCTACTTCATCCAATGATCAAATCAACATACAACAAGAGTCACTTTTCAATCATGATCAAAATCCACCAACAATACCCAACAATGATCCAATTCAAGAAATGTCAACATTACTTATGGTTGAAGGCATCCATGATCTCTCTGCTGAAATTGTTGAAAACAATGTTCAAGATCTCTCCATTAATGAGCACATTGAATATG
Organism: Sequoia sempervirens; assembly: GCA_007258455.2. Taxonomy (NCBI): domain Eukaryota; kingdom Viridiplantae; phylum Streptophyta; class Pinopsida; order Cupressales; family Cupressaceae; genus Sequoia; species Sequoia sempervirens. Next base: position 613,973,566 of record VDFB02271358.1, read on the forward strand.
TTTCTACCCCATCCAAGGATCAACTCACCATACATCAAGAGCCATTTTTTAGTGATCTATTTCAAGGAGTGTTGGAATTATTTGATCCAATTGACATAATCTACAATCCATCGACCAATGATCATATTGAAAATGTATCTACATAACCTAATGAGTTAGATATCATATCTCAAGAATTGATTCCAAATCATGATCAACATATTTCACCAAAGTCTATCAATGATCCTTTCCAATACATATTGACATCCTTTGACCTCATGGTTACAAATACTAAAGGAATCCTCAACTTGACACTTGATCCAAGTCCACTCAAAGATCAAGAGGATATTGAGCCATTTCCTATTCCTAACAAAGGTATCCAAAGATCATTTGAAACTGACCCATGCCAAGAACTTGATCTAAAGCATGTCAAAAGCAATTCTGAAATTAATCAAGATCAAGAATTTGTATCTCCAAGATACTACAATGATCTAATGGGTAGTCTCCTATCTATAAAAGATTTCACAAATGATGATCATATCCACATAGTACATACTCCTCCATATACCCATGAGATGCTTTCTTTGGATGGGAACGTAGATGATCTTCCTTCAAAACAATATTCCTTTACTACTAACATTATTACACAAAAAGAGTAGGTTATCAATGCTTACAGTCAAACAGAGTTGTCAACATCAGGATCAGATATATCCCAAATTTAGACTGAGGGAATCATGTATGAGGATATCCAACATTATCCACTCAAAGATAAAAGTCAGATAGAATAAGATAATCTAGAGTTAGCAGAGCAAAAAATTGAAACATCATCTATAGTGGTCATTTTTAAAAGCATGCTTACTAAACAAGACATCTCAAAAAAAGTAGAATCAAGGAATGAAGGTGCCACTACCACCATACTAGGGGCAACTATGTCTCAAGAAAATGTCAACATAGGGAGCACAAAGAATCCTTATGATGAAACCAATGTCATTACTACAACCAGCCACATCACAAATCTTCATCCACCCATCACCCCATCCACAAATTGGGACCAACATCAAAAGAATGATTTTAATCAAAGCACAAAGAATGTTATCAAAGAGAAAGAAGCTAAGAATTATATTAGAAAAATCAAATACAAATGGATACCAAAGAATACAAAGAAAGATTATCCCTATTAAACTCCATCAGTCAAAGAAACTATGGGGAAAAATAAAAAAAGGAAAATATTTCCACAAAGGAAAAATAAGGCTTCTCAAGCGATGTACAAAGTGTATCAAATATTTGGTCCTAATTCCATGCACACTTTTGTATCCACCCATCATTGCTCATCTTCCCAAGTTTGGAGAGTCAAAGGTTCCAAACCATCAACCAATCCATCTTTTATCCCTAAACACACTCCATCCATGCCTCCACATATGATATCCAATTCTCACATTGACCATGTATTGGTAGTGACCCTTCATTAAAAGGATTCAAAAGACACTCTATCACAATGTATGCACAAAGACAAAGTTAACTCCGGTATCGACAAAGCAGATCAAGAATCTCAAAAGTTGTATTCAAGTGCACGTATCTTGGAAAAGTAGCTTCATCAAGCATGATATCGATGGCACATTATGATAGAAGGACATACATTGACAGCACCAGGAGGTTCAACATGAGCTTAAAATTTTTCACAGAAAAATACAAAAAAACCAAACAATATGAAAATCCAAAAAATTCAGAAAAAGGATTAAAAATAGTAAAGAGAAAAATCATCCTCCAATGAAAACCACTACGGTGGTGCTTTGGACAAGTGCCATGATGAAAACCTAGCAAATAGGCATCATGTGTAGAATCAAGCATCTAAATTTTCCAGTTCGGGAGGAAGCATCTTATCCCATCCATAATAAATCCAACATTCAATTCATTTCATCCATGAACCATTTATCCAATCCATTTGCATCCATCTACATCCATAGTCCAAGTTATCTTGATCCTGACAAAGTTTGGTGCACACTTTTATGCTTGCTTATGGTAAACATCTTGACATGGTCCATTTTCATTGATCCTATCCTATGCAGCATTATCTGAGCCATGAAGCCTTATCCAAATGAGCATTCTCTATCTGAACATTGCATCTTATTGCAAGATAATCCTTGGCATCCTTTGCATGCTTACCATATCCATCCATCCATACATCTATCCAAACATCCACCCATGGCATTCCATACATTGCTAGACACTGGGGGAAGATATGTACATATTGCTTTGAGAATAAATCTTGATCTATATCCTCCAACTTATGTGGTGATCCAAACATTGGTAAACATGAAATCAAATTGGTCAAAGCATTTCTCATCAAAATTACAAATCACTAGCCCATGGAATATTTTTACGAGAATACATTCCTTATCACACTTCATCTTTCATCGAACATCGATCCAAACAATTAATATCATTCACATCTAATTTGCACTTCAAATATCACATCCAATTATTCGAAATAATTTTTTTTCCAAATCAAGCTTCATTATCTTGATCAATCAAATCCAATCAATCCCATCATCATCTTGGGATATCCTTTCCAATTCTTGTGTTGTTTAACACTATCCTTGCATTATTGTGCATCCTCAACAATGTTATCATCATCAATCCATCGATCCGATCAATCAACCCTAGCTTGATTTTCAACAAAATCCCAAAACAAAGCATTGATATCATCATGCATGTCCATATCCAAAAACATTAGAAAATCAAAAAATCCAAAAACATCATAAAACAAAAAAATCAAAAAACATCATAAAATCAAAAAATCAAAAAACATCATAAAATCAAAAAATCCAAAAACATCATAAAATCAAAAAATCCAAAA